>LR539394.1:543118-671732 GCA_900536315.3 Caenorhabditis becei
ACTGTAGACCCATACTACATGTCTATAACAAAATCTGTCCCTAAGGCACACGTTGCTCGAGTCTTATGGAGAACGCGTTATACATGACTGCCAGCCGCCAAACTCACCGGCCTCAAAGAACCAACATGTGTGTAGATTGTTTCCGCGTTGGCGGCGGTGCGCACCTGGAAACAGGGGTTATTTAATTAAATTGTAAACTGATTACATTATTATTGAAAAATATGTATATTTTTATTTATCAAGGCTCTAAACAAGCGAAAGACTCGGGGAAAGGAAACAATTTGAGGGGGATGATAAGGCTTCGAAGATTATCAGAATGGGCGATGAAAGTGTATTTGGGAAGAGGGAAATAAGTGCAGGAACGAGACCCGGGTTGATGACGATATGACAAGAGGCAAATTGAATATGCGCATAACTTTAGTTCTCCGGAATCGTCGACGCCGTGCTGTCCTCCCGTCCGTGGCCGATCTTCTTCGTCGGCGCATCCTCCATCTCGACCTCTTCCGATATCGGTGAGCTCATGATACTGCTCCGATCTCTCTTATCCTTATCATCATCCTCATCCACCAACATCACCTTCAAGTCTACTTCCTCCTCATGTTCCCCGAGTGCTTCGTGAATCGTCTGCTCTTTCCTGAGTCTCTCCTCTTCTTGTTGTCTCTCGGCAAACACTTTTTCCCGAGCCAACGTCATTTTGTCTTTTGGGGGTGGACCAGGTTCAGATGGAGCAGACGTCGTCGGGTTGTTGTTGGTGGGGTCTCGGATTCCGAGTTTGCCCAGCTCGTCTTGAATCTCAATGTGGAACAGACGAACTTTTTCGAGTTCCCCTTCACTGTCGATGCCTTCTAGCCAGTAGGTCAGTAGATGACCGTGACCCTGAAATATGAAATTTTAGAAGTGAATTCAAGGGTTCCAAAACCAAATTGACCTAATTTCGAACTTGCTCTAGATCACTGAGCTTCTCACTCACTTCAATAGTAATCCCTCCCCTCGGGGTCACCATAAAGTACGAATAGTGATCCTCCAACATCTGCTGGCTCTTCAACGTCATCTGAATCCTGTCCTCCTTCCCATTGCTTTCCATCTTCGACGCCAGCGCAACTGGCTCCCCAAAACACGCGTATCTCGGAGCCTTCTGGCCAATGACTCCAGCGAACACTTCCCCCGTGTTGAATCCCCAGCGGCAGTTCAAATACTTGCCGGGTCGGTGAGGGATTTCGAATAAGTGGAGGCACTGGAAAAGGTCATTGATAAGATCTACTCATAAGGAACATACATCTCTTTGAAGCAGTGCAATCATTGAAATGTTCTTTACATGCTCGTGTAGGCTGCGTTCTGGCAGACCTGCTGCGACGCAATAGGCATCTCCAATGGTCTCCATCTGAAGATTGATCTCTTCTTATCAGTAATTGATTGTCACCAACCTTATAACCGTTCTGTTGCTTGATTATAATATCAAATCGAGCATACATTCCCGAGAGCAGTGTGACCACTTCCATCGGCTGGCTCTCGGAGCACAAAGAAGTGAATCCGACGATATCCGAGTAGAGGATAGTGGCACTCTCGTACTTTTGAGCTCTCACTTGGATTCCCAACTTCAAGTCATGAGCCACAGACTTTGGAAGAAGCTCTTGCAACAACTGTTCACTCTTGTGTTGCTCCACTTCCAACTCTGCAGTTCTCTTGTTCACAGTGTCATTGAGTCCCTTGGTGTACGCCGTCAAGTTCTTCAGCATCAGGTCAACGAGCGATCCACTGATCTTAAGGACTGTGTCGCACACTTTACGGGCAAGTTTCACGTCTGGACGGATGCTTCCAAAGCAGTTTTCGAGCATTTTGGCGAGGTCATTGTGGATGAAGACGCCTTCGGGAAACTGGATCGGGAGAGGGAACTTGGAGGCAATCACGTCGTTGGCTTCGTCGATTAGGACACTGTCTTCGTCGCCTGGAAGATTAGGAGTATGGGTTTGGAAGGGATAGGGTTAAAGTGGGCTCCGAGGAATGGGGCAGTCAGAACTGATAGACTAGCTAGGGAAGCTGGGGCTGATAAGGTTCGACAGAGCGATTGGAGATTGATAAGAACGTCTAGAGGTCAATCTAGAGGACTGATCCAATGGATAGGGGTCAGCGTCGGATTGATAAAGGAATGATGAAGAATCAGCTAGGATTGGCAAACAAATCTGGGATTCTTAGGGAACGCCGGAATTGGCGGGCCAGCAAAAGGATCGGTAAGGCTCGGCGAGCTTCTTTCATGAATTCAAGAGGTCGGCAAGACAAGGTTTGGCGGAAGAGTCCGAGAATAGATAGAATTGATGAAATAGGGTTTGAAAAAAATAAAAGATAGGTCAAAGTTAGCTCCAAGGATTGGATCAGTCGGAATTGACGGACTTGCTAGGGGAGCTGAGGCTGACAAGGATCGGCAGAATGATTGTAGATTGATAAGAACGTCTAGAGGTCAATCTAGAAAACTGATTCGATGATTGGTATTGGCGGGTTGATAAAGGAATCAGGGAGTGAGTCCGAGGATCCGTAAGGGTTAGTGAGCTCATCCTATGAATTCAAGAGGTCACCAAGGTTTGGCGGACTATTTCGGGAATGGCTAGAATTGGTGGAATGACTGATTAGATCACTAATAGGGATATGTTCTTGACAAATTGCCTAGGGAATCCATTGGCGGACATTTGACCCAACCTCGCTTACCTGACGGTGTATCGAACAGTGGTTCCACAAACTTCATCTTGAAGTACACCTCATACAGAATCACTCCAAACGAATACATATCGCATTTCCTGCCAAAATCAGGCGTCACAGCCATATCCTCTGCCTTATTCCCCGTATACGACTTCCAGATCTTCTTGATAGCCGGGTCGAAGTAATGCAACTCCTCCGATCTGATAATCGGCGTGTGGTCCTCTGAGAATATCTGTCCGCTCGACTTCCATTTGACAAGGAACCGATTCGATCCGAAGCCACTCAGCTTTACGATCCAGTGGGAGTCGAGCATGCAGTTGTGGAGAGTCAGGTTGCCGTGATAACCTAGTGCGCTGCCGTGTAAATACTCGATTCCCTTGAGAATGTCTCGCAGGAACGCCGCTTCGAAGTTCTCTGCTGCGCCGCGGATTCGTTCCTTTGTGAAGATATAGTCGTGAAGGCTTCCACTGAAAACATTCGGTTGTTGATAAGAAGGTGATAAGGTGACAAGCTGATTACCGAAAACATTGAGCCCAAATGATGTAGATGTGAGAGGATTTGTCGAAGGAGACGCCGCAGAACGCATTGATATTGTCATGATTAATGTGTGCTTTCATCTGGAAGCATTCTAATGGATTCAGGAGCACTCTTATCACTAATCAGTTATCAGTTCAAAGACCAGCTGTTTCGCAATACGTGCAAAAGTCAAAACCGAACAACAAAATCCTCAAAACGCAGCCTAATGAGGCGTCAAAAGTAAAAGTGCATATCAGTGACTCACCTGATAAAGGATATTTGCATCACTTCTATCAAATCTTATCTTGTCCCTCATCACAAACTTATCAACCAGCATATAGTTCTGATCGACCGTGGCGATTTGCCTGTTCCTGGCGATCCGTTGCAGACGAGATTTCTCATCCATGCTCTTTTGAATGCTTTGGATGGACATGTGTTGGCTCTGAAGTGATAAGAGGTGATAAGCGAATGAGTGATAAGGATTACCCCCTCTGTATTAGTAAGGTCAATGAACTTGATCTCACTGAACGGAATGAGCCATGGATTGCTGATAGATCGCTTTTTGGAGTTGGCAATGCTAAAGTCCACATTAAATTAATGCGCTGTCTTATCACTGATAACTGATAACTCACATCTTTCTGATAACCAAGTACAAGATGACAAATGTTAAGATAACAGCGAGAACCACAATAATAGCATAGATAACTCTGAAAGAGGTATCATCAGATTCCTCACTGAGTCCATCAGTTCCCCCACTGTCAGCCATGGGGGAAGGGGGGAATGATATGAAGAAGCTCTCCGCCGAAGCTCTCTGCTTCTCTTCTCTCTCACTCAAAGAAGGCAAGCGCGAGACGAGGCGAGAGCACTAATGAGAGGCCTCGCGACTCACCCGGTCTGATCGCAAATTTCCCCATGGAAACCGCAAAGAGGCAGATCTTTCGGAGGTTCGAAGTGAATGGAAGAGTTGACGGCGAAGGTGAGGCACGCCAGACTGGGACATTTCTTGTCTGCGGACACTTGACCCAGGGATAGGATGTACTTGGTGGAGGGCCTCTCACGGTGCACTACGGCTACGTCGAAACCTGCAATTAGGTTTGGTGATGGGTCTTGAAGCGAAGCGAAGTTGAGTTTAGCTGTTGTCGTTGCATCTGCCGTTTTTGGAGCTTCTGGTGTCTTCTAGAAGCTTTCGAAAGTTTCTAGAAGAAAACTCAAAACTGCCGCTCGCTCAAAATTTCGAAATTTCAAATCGGCGCGCACGATATCTCGCAGCGTAAACTACAGTAAGATTCGCATTTTTAGCAATTTTCAAGTTTTCTCGACTATTTTTGAATAAATTTTTGCAATTTTCCTGTTTTCTAACAACACTTTACTCAAAAACAGCCCAAAAACGCTGAAATATCGTGCGGGCCAATTTGAAATTTTGAATACGAGCGGCATAAAAAAGTTGAGATGTTTGCCTGGATGCAAGGAAGCTTCCAGAAGGTTCTAGAAGACGTCAGAAGCTCGAGAAACGTCAGAAACGTCAGAATGGGCCTTGCCAACAATTCTGGAGCCTTCTGGTGTCTTTTGAAGGCTTGGACTTCTCAAATTCTCAATGTTCCTATCAACTTTGCCAATTGAACCTTCAGAAGACGTCACGGACTCTAGAAGTTTCAGAATCAGAATTCGATGTGTTGATAACACTGATAACAAAAGCCCAACCTGCCAATCTCTGTCCATTCGTATTGATATGAATCGGTCCAAATGGTCCCTCAATATTCATCGCCGCGATCGCCTTCTCCGGTTGGACATAGTTGAAAAGTGTGGTTTCGGTAGCCGCGGTGTAGAGATAAGTGCCGAGAAGGTGATAACTCTCGTACATTTGAAGCGATATCACTGTCTCGTCAACCGACGAAAATGAGTATTTGGAGAGGAACGAAGCGATCTTGGGCTTTTGGTACCAGTTGTTGTAGATCTGGAAGTTTGCAGGTTGAACTTCCTTATCACTTATCACTCACTATCAACGTTCTCTCAAAGATATCCAGCATTGTCGGATCAGTTTCCCATGGGAAAACCAACTCTTCCACTGAATACTTTGACATGACAATCACCGGAGTGTACTCTTCAGTTGTATAGTTCTGAAGAGCCATCGCAGCCAGATACTCCACGTAGTCATTGATGTTGTTGCCGAGGAAAAGAAAGATTACTGTAATCCATCCGGTTCAAATGAACGTCACTTCAGCTACCTCTAGCAATCGGAACAAAGATCTCAATTTGCTCCGCGATATCCTCCCGTTTCGCGCCTTTTCCCAGTCTCAAAATGTCCTTGATTGCAATGTTATTCAGCTCGAAAATGTCTTCAACTGTGGAAAAATAGGATTCACTGGCGAGAATGTCATCGGAATAGCAGTCAGAGCAGAGAACCGCGCCGACCTGCAAAACTACAGTAACCCTGGAAGCCCTCGGGCTACAGTACCTGCTGCCACTCGAATCCTCTGGAAACTGCGATGAGGTTTTCTGCGAGGTTCTGGGGACTTCTGGTGACCATCTGGAATTTGATTGATAAGACTGATAGGACTGATAAGACTGATAAGAAACTCACATCTATCATTGTCGGATGATCATAGGGATAACCGATCAGGATGTTGATTTGGAGAGCTTGGATTTCAGCTGTTAGATTGGAAAAACGAAGGAAGTCTAGAAAGGTTGTATCAGGTGATAAGGCTTATCAGTGACCCTACTATTTAGACAAGTGGGTCCCATAGTGATACGGTAGTTTTTGGCGTGATAATTCTGGAAGTAGGAGTAAATGTCTTCGGCGTCGGATTCGGTGTTTTTGCAGTCGCCCGCGTTGTAGACAATGTTTCTGAAAGGGATTGAGGGTTACTGTAGGGTGGGACCCAACTCACTCCAACGTAACATTCGGCGAGAACTGCAGAACATCCTGTTTCGCCTGGCTGAATATGGCGTCTGCATTGCGAATCGTCGAGTCGATGAACAGTGTGACTGGCACATCGGCACCTTCCGTTTTCGTTTCTGATAGAAGGAGCAAGAAGAAAAGTCGGAGGAGGCGGCGGATAGTGTCATGGAAGAAGCCAACGGACGGCGACACTTTGAGACAGGATGAGGAGGAATCTGGAGGTTAGTCGTGTTAGGGAAGCGAAGTGGAAGGGAGCAGAACAGAAAAGTCAGAAGGGGGAGTCTTCTGGGACACGGTGGGAGAGTTTGCAGATGTGTGTTTGTGTGGACTAAGGGCCACAAGACCAGCTGATCTAGTTGTTAGTTTGGTAAGGATACAGTAATCCTGAAGGCTCAGAGATCAATCTAGGTCATGAGGTTTGAAACGCCAAGTATAGAGTTCAAAGTCTGAAAGCCTAGATTTCAAGCTTCAAGCTTTAGGCTTACAGGCTTCTAGTCCTTTAGCCTTCAAGGGTTCAGGCTTTGAGAGCTTCTAGGCTTCTAGGCTTTTAGGCTTCTAGGATTCTAGGCTTCTGGGCTTCCAGGCCTTTCTTCATGCTTGCCTACAGTACCCCCCCCCCTCCTTTTTCTCATAATCTTCACCTTTCATTTTGATTCAAGCTTTTTTTTGAATATCAGATCTTTGAATACTTATCTTATCACCTGATAAGCTCTACAGATAGTCACTTATATACGATTCGGAACAAAAACAATAGGCAATAACAACAAACGGAAATTGGTATGAACAAGCCGAAGAAGCGTGTCATCTTCCGGTTCAAAACGAGAATCTTGTCTCAGGTTCACATCACAATCGACAACTTTTCAGTGGCTTACTAATGAGATGTCAGTAGACCGCATGAAAAAAAGAAGAAAGAAGACAGACTATACCCGAGAGAGACAAAAAGAGGGAGCAAGTGCAGAGATATGTGGTGAGGGTAATGGCAGGATGGAACAGTGTTTTGAGATGGTAATTGGGGGTCAGGTGGACTTTGGAGGAGGAAGTGAAAATTGATTTCTGGTTTAGAAAGGGATTCAAAATCTTGTTTCATAATGAATTCCGGTGACCAGGAGCCTTGAGAGCTATGTATGCCCTGGAAGGATCTGGCCTGCCGAACCTTTGATTTTCATTTTTCCACGATTTTTTTCAACCTTTCAAAAATTTTTTCAGTCATTTTGTTCAACTACAAAGTTGATTGTAAAACTTTTATCTAGCAGAAAATATTTATTTCAAAATTTATTTCAGAGTGCAAAAAAAGTTTCTCGCGTCTTTTCTGAAGCTTACCGTCTTTGCTCAAATGCCAGGAACCCCAAGTTTGAGCTGATAGAAAACTCTCTAGAACACTTTTTTGACTTTTAAATAATTTTTTTCTGTTAGGTAAAGGTGTCAAAAGTAATTTTGTAGTTAAACAAAATTGCTGAAAAAAATTTTGAAAGGGTGAAAAAAATCGTCAAAAATTGGCAAAAAGTTCAAATGGGAGATTCGAGAAAATACGGTATTTAGACCTTGGGACTTGTCTTTGAGCTATGGAAATTGACCTCAAGCCAAATATTTGGCTCCAAAATTGATCCATAACTCCTGAAAGCCTAGAAGAATCCAGAAGCTTCCAGTTGTCGCTAACAGCTTCCCGGAACACACACAACACAAAACAAACACAATGTGAGGGTGGATGAAACTGAAAAACAATGCAAAGATCATGTCCACGCGTCAGGGGAGCCAGTGCATTAACACGAAGTCGGTGAGCCATACCGAGTCAGCTGGGGGCTCTCGGAGCTGTCCAACTGACAACACGCGACGGATTACCCCACAATTAGTGGTATTTATCAGCGCATTATCCGTCTATTGTTCCTCCTTCGGGGGGATTACGGTAGCTTCTTTTGAGACAAGATTTAGACGGAGGCGTCTCCACGGATTATCCACTTTACATGTACATTTATATATATTTTATTTTCTCTCTCGTTTTCTCTATGTGTCCCACTTCTCTCTCCACTCTATACCAGTATGAATACGATTCTGATTATCAATAGATCTCGTGCATTTGCTCTCGCTCCCGGAGTTGCTGCTGCTCTTGGGCGTGTTTATACTGGAAAGGTGAGAGATAAGAAGATAAGTGATAAGAGTGATAACGAACTTTGCTCAGGAAATTCACATCCGACTGGGCGTAATAGTTCATCTCGCCGTGCGGGAATCGCGGATCGTCGACTTGGTTCCAGACTTTGATCTTCAGGATTAGGCCTGGAAAATGGGAGGTTGCGAAATAAGCCTTTGGACTGGCCTGAAAGCCCAAAAAGCCTGAAGTCTGAAACCTGGAAGCTTCAGGCTCAAAAACCAATGAGATCACCGCCAGGATTAGACGAGAGTTCAGGAGTCAGGCTTCTGGGCTCCTAGGCTTCCAGTCCATCAATCCCCTATCTTATCTGTTCCCTTCTCACCTGTCACCAGTCCTCCAGCAATCGCTGATAACAAGATAACAGCCAATCCGTATGCTTGATACTTGGCTTGTGAGATATTCTCCCGATTACCGCCCATCTCACCGCCAACCCAATAGGGATATATGTGGTATAGCCTGGAATAGTAAAGCAAATGGGTTTGAAGCTAGCTTATCACAGAAGTTGTATCAATAATAACCGAGCTGAAGAAGACATGGGGAGGGACAGGTCTCAAGGGGAGCTTCGGGTAATGAGGATTCGGAACTTACGTTTTTCCATAGCTTTCTGGCTCGTAAAAGTAGGCGAATCCGATGCTGAGAAGGCCTGACAAGATGCCAGGCATTCCGTGGAGGTTGTGCACTCCACAGGTGTCGAAAATGTGGAAGGTTCGCTCGAGGCGAGGCTGAAAAGAAAGAAAGGTTAATCTGGAGATTCTTGAGCTTCAGATGACGTATTATCGTTCTCAAACTCAAAAGTTTATCGGGTAGATTTACGGAGTTCCTTTTGGCGCAAAACGTGCTGCGCCTTTAAAGCGGGGTACGGTAGTTGCGCACCAGTTAATTTCGTCTTTTTTCACTCATTTTCCTCGGTTTTTCAACCGAATTTCGCTATTTTTACACTAAAAATACCTTTTGTTCGCTTTTTTATGTAAAAAATGCAAAAATCGGTTGAAAACCCCATGAAAAATGAGTGGAAAAAGACGAAATTAATCGTTGCGCAACTACCGTACCCCGCTTTAAAGGCGCAGCACGTTTTGCGCCAAACAACTTTCGTTGCGGGAGTCGGAACTCCGTAAATCTACCCGATGAACTTTTGAGTTGCAACGATAGTAGCTCATCTGAATTGTGAAGTTCAGAATTCCCTGGAATCCCAGGCTTTCCAGAATCTCAAAAACTCACACTAATCCAAGCATGCCCTATCACTGATAACACTGCTGCTCCTGCACCTACCACCACTGCATGATATGGATATAACACTGCATTCGCTGCGGACCCTGAAAACTTCACAATTTATCACAAATTCCAAGTCCCTCATCACCTATCGCCACTCCTCCGGCCAATGTACTACTTTGAATGTGTATCATATTGAACCTCCCCAAGTTATCCACCCATGACGAGATGATAAAAGTGGTTACAGTACCCGAAGCCATCGCGAGATATGTGTTCATAATGGCTCGATGTCTCGCATCTTCTGGTTCTTGAATCGCTGCGTTGAACGAGGGAAAGAAGACCCAGAGAAGCAGAGTTCCGATCATGGAGAACAGATCCGAGTGGTGGATCCCGCCGTGTTCATCCATTTCCATCACGTTTTTCTTATGACCTACTAACGCTGCTGCCAGTCCGAAGTATGCTCCGAAGGTGTGCACGGAAAGAGATCTTCCGCTGTCATTAACATGGAGAATATTGAAGACGTAGTGCTCCACGGCGACATTTATAGCGGTCTCTATAAAAGCCAAAAGAAGGAATTGGACTGGGGTCAGCCGACCCAGCAGTACTCCCATTGTGATTAGGACTGCCGCGCAAGAACTTTCAGCGGCTAGCATCCTGAAGAAACCCATAAAGGATTCAGACCCGAACTGAAGACTTACTCCGGAATTCCAATACTAAAAGTTTGTGTTTCTGAGAATGCTTCAGTGAGAAAGCCTCGAAGAAGCATTGCGAATTGGATGACGAATGCGGAGAGAAGAAGGTTCACGGAGACGGCAGAGAAGCCGTAGCGCTGCAAACTTTCGGAACTCATGTTCAATAGAGCACATTTGCTAGATCAACTCACTTTCAGGAAAGCCATCAAGAAGCCAAATCCGACGAATATCATGAGATGGACATCTTGGAATACTGAAAACAAAAACGGATGATTCTGAAAATTCATTATTTTTTCCATTTTCCGTTCATTTTTCCGTTATGTCAGCTGAATCTAGATTCTTCAGTTTCTATTTGTCTTCTCGGTCAGTTGCATTGTGTACAGTAATCTTAAAGGCGCACAGAGAAAAATGACATGCGGGTCTCGCAACGAAAAGAGAGAAAAGCATGAAAAGTACGGTTTTTCAGTTTTTTGCAAACTTTTCGAATTCGAAATCATTCCGTTTTTCCTCGAATTTTTCAGAGATTTCTCAACCAGAACTGAAATAAATTACAAAAATCATTTGTGATTTTTTCTTAAAATCAAATTTTTCGCAAGAAAAATGTCAAAATTTCACAAAATCCACATGAAAAATCTGAAAAAAAGGCTTTTTCAGGCTTTTTCAAGAAATTTTTCAGACATTTTCAAAAAAAAGATTCAGGAGCTAAAACTCAAAAAAGTTACAAACAAAACATTTCTGTCACATTTTCCTTTTTTTCGCATTTTTGTCTTGCAAATTTGCTCAATTTCGCCCGTTTTTTTTTTTCAATTTTGCGATTTTCGAATTTCCGCCAAAAGAACTCACATAATCAGCAAAAAGAAAATATTTTCCAGAAAATTTAAATTCCGAAATCTGAACTCGACAAGTTTGTATAAAAATTTGTACAAAAAAATGAAAAAATTTTTTTCAAGTTTTTGCATTTTTCTTGTAAACTTGGGATTTCAGTCTTTTCCAGCCATTTAGTTTTCAAAACTTTTGATATTTTTCAAATTTCCGCCGCCAAAAGAACCCACATGGATAATCAGTGCCGGAGTAGACCCTCCTTGAGTCGTCGAGCGGGTCGATGTACTTGACGTATCGGGCGTAGAGCCCAATGAAAATGAGCTGCATGAAGCCGGCGATGATGGCGAATTGGCGGCGATGCAGCACCGACCACATCTTCTCTTCGTTTGCAACTGACTGCTTGTTGTGTAATCAATACCCCAATCTGTACTGTTCTTGTCACCGTCCGTCTTCTTCAATTTCTCTTTTCCTCCTGTTACCGCCCTATCAATCTTTGCCGTCTCGTGGCCACACCAGACCACATACTCTACGTTACACACACACAGAATTTGTTCATTTACCCATTTTGGGCCACAGGTGAAAGAAACCGAGAAGAGAAAAAAGAGTAGCAAATTGGGAAAAATGATAACTGGGTTGATCGGGGGGAGAGGGAGAGGAAGAGACAGGGAAGCAAAAAATGATAACATGACATGATGACGGAAATGATAAATCGAGATCTTTAGATGTCGTCGATGAGGCAGACGAGTTGGATGGTACGGCGGTGCTGTTCGTCGAGGTGCAGGGATCTGAAAGTTTACAAGTGATAAGCTGATAAGAGCTGATAATCTGATACCCCAGGTGACTTCTGAAAGCGGTCACGACACGTTGGAGACTGGACTTGAGCGAGGAGTCAACAATGCGGAGATACGTCACGTCCGTCTTGTCAGCGACCGACTGAAACATTGAAAACATGTGATATTTTGAGAAGTCAACGATCATACCGCCTTGGCTCTGTCGAACGTATCGATAGCTGTGATAAGCTTGCAGAGCAGACTGATAAGCTCCTTGAGATCTCGCTGAACGACTCCGAAACGATCTTCTTGGAGCGAGCAGACGACGAGCATGTAGACGGCCTCGGAGGCGTAGGCGATGAGTTGGGCGTCGAATCTGGAGATGACGAGCTTCTCGGAAGCGGCCAAACCGAACATTTTGTTGATTCTCGCAAAGAATCCACCGATCTGAGTGTTCTGGGAGCGTATCGGGGCCATGTTTCGCTGACGGGTCGATCCAGCACCTCCGAGAGCCATCTCACGCATTCTCGGCGGCATCAGAAGAGCCGATCGTGGCACATCATCCTGATCGCCTTGATGATCGTCCCAGGTGTAGCCGACGAGTCTCGCGGCGGAGACCATCATTTTCGAAGAAAGCTCATCGAGCATTCGGACGCATGGGGCCGAGACGGCCTTCCAGTTGCGGGGGTGTTGACCTGGTTGCGAAAGCGAGAACACCTCGGCACGACGGTCTCGGTCGTTCCAGGAGAGGTTGCGGAGGTCGTGGAAAGCAAAGAACTTCAGAAGCGGGTCTTCGGTTTCGATGACGTTCGGCAGAGTTCTGGTCTGTTCGGGAGTTGGCGAATGCACGGTGTATGGTGGTGGGAAGGGGAAGGTGACCGGCTGGAAAATAGGATTTGAAATTCGAACTGGAAATCCTCCAATTACTTACCTTCATGACAATCTGATTGACGATTCTGATGAAAATCTTCGTGTAGAACTGTTGGGTGAAGCAAATCGCGAAGAGAACCACGTGGAACGGGATGTTGACCAGCAGCCACCAGGCATCGAATCCCCTGAAGACGGGTCCGGCGAAAACAATGTTGGCGACGGCGGCGGTGTAAGCAACGGCCGCGTCCGAAGCACACGACTCGACGAGTGACGTGTAGGGAAGAGATTTGACAAAGTCGACGAAGGATCCGAAAGAGTTCTGCAAGGATTCGGTTCAGTTTTTAGATCTCAGGATCATCAAGGGCCTCAGGGACTTACGATTTGTGTGCTAGTAAAATTCAGATGGAAATCATTGCGGAAAACGGTGATAGCCGATGAGAAAACCAAGGCGAAGGAGATGGTGAGCCAGGCGTATCCAGTGGCGAACGACGAGTCGGCGACGTGAAGAGCGGTGAAGACGAAGACGAAGCGATAGACGAACTCGACGACGAATCCGACCCAGCCAAGGGTGTCGGACGCGGCGATTCGAGGGACTTGTTCAGCTTTGCAGAATTGGAATATCATAAACAGCGCTTGAAGTGTCGAAGCGACACCGATGATGACGATCGGAACCCATTCGCTGGGATAGAGCCACCATGTCAGGGAATCTAAAACAGTTGTTATTTTTTGTTTGCAAATTTCATGTTTACCTTTGACAGAGCTAAATGGCGACCACAGCGACAACTTCAGGATCGAAACAATGAGCACGAAACTGACGACAGCGAGATACGCACTCGCCAGACTGGCCACTTGCTTTCTCTGTCGAATTTCCCCATGGAACCAGTCGACTATTTGATCGAAAATCGTGACGGCTTTCTGGGCGGTGTGCGGTGTGCTGAAGGCTCGATTCGGCGATCTCATCAGAGTAGGCGACGATGAAGAACTGGCGGCCAGCGGAATTTCATTATTTCTTCTAGAAAAAAATAAAATGTGCATATTAGTTTTTTGCTCTAGGGGATTCGGGTAATTGTTACCTTCTCGGCGAAAACTGATTGTTGTACAACTGCTCATCGCCCATGGCAGCAAATGAGGACGGATTGTCGCCCATCATGTCTGCTGAAAAACGTAATATTTTGTAGCTATTTCGAAATTTAGGTCGGTAAACAATTAGCGACGGATAAGTGATAAGATTTGTGAAGCTTCCGGGCGAATTAATCGGCCAAAGAGAACGAATACAAAAGATTTATCGATTGAAGACACTTTTAAACACTTTCATTAATGTTTTAACTGAAAAAATTAGGAAAAACGAGCGGAAACCAGCTTGAAACGAACAATTTTCGAAAACTCCGCCAAAAAATATCATTCAAAAGTGAAGCATGTTTGTCAGTGGAGCGCGCTTGCATCGTCGGCGCGAAACTCCAAAATTCAAACGTTAGACTCGTCGGCCGGGTTTTGCGAAGCTGTCGTCGTCCCAGACTCGTCACTTTCTTCACTTTCACTGGATAAATGTTCTGAAAAATTGATTTTTCACAAAAATAAGTAAATTCCGCACCAGAATCCTCAAAGATCTCATTGTCATCCTCATAATACAACTCCATCCGATTCACAGTTTGCATTTCCTCATCGCATTTCACACAGAAAAGGGTCAGACAGAAACAACCAATGCAATAGAAAGCTCCACAATGAATACAGACACGAACATTCCTACAAAAAATCAATAAACTCAAAATTTGAAAAAAAAAAGCAAAGCTCACTCCTGATCAGTAACTTTCATATTATACTTGTCGCATTTCGCACAATCCGAGCTCAAAAATCCGCGACTTTGCATTGACCGTCTGATTATCACATCTTCCCCGCCCATTGCGTCTTTCTAAAAGACAAATTATCAGTTTATCAGTTTATCACCGCTAACCTTCGAGTTCCCCAACATTTCCGTCAGAAGGTTCCTTCTGCTCTGCAGAATTTTATTGTAGAGGCTAAGAGCTCGAATTCGGACTCGATTCGGGAAGAAGTGATCGGCAAGGGCAAGGCTCTGGCGTCCGAAGTAGGCCTGAAGATTCAGAAGGTCCTAAAGTTTCTAAAATTCAGAATCCTTACCTTCAACCGACACAAAAACAGCGCCACAACAAACATAAAAACCATCAGCGCATTCTCAGCATAATTCGGCGGATCCGGCTCTCGAAAACACCTTCTCCATCGGTTTTCCCGTTCCCGAATGCTCTGAGTGAACGGAGAGAACACATCGAGAAACTCGTTCATGATCTCCGACATTGACCCGTTTCCAGCGACTTTGAGCTCGTAGTGAGCTGGGGTGTCAATGTTGGTTCGGTTCATGAGAGTGTGGACGGTGGAGAGGGACTGGGAAGAAGGCGATTGGGAATTTGGATTGTTAGAGAATTCAGGGAATCTTACAGTAAAAACACCATAATCCAGAAGACAGAGCAGGAATGGAGTGACACAAGTGACGATGGTGATGAAGATGTCAAGGCGGTAGCGGGGACGTTCCGTGTCGGTCATCTTCCAACTTCCACGCCAGATGTACTGAAAGGATTCGGGAATTATCGTGGCGAGACCCAAATATCTCTGCGTCTCTCAATTTCGCACACTCTTTTCTCAAATTGTGGGGAGACCCACCATGCCTTGGCACAGTGCCAACACTTACAGTTTTGGTCTCCTCGCCCGTCAACGGCATAACCTTTCTCACACCTCTCAATGCACAATCCGTGTCAATCTTCATGAATTCTTTGGTCAAAAACCGATTTTTATACTCATCATTGTAATTGTAACTGTACATGAATTGCAGGGTCTGGAAAAGAAAATTTCAAATTGCAAATGCGCTCTATTGAACATTAAACTCACATAGATAAATGGCCAGATGAGAATGCAGGGCATGATACAGTACCGGAGAGCGAACGAGATGACATTGATTATTTGAATGTAGACGTTGACGATTCCGAGAAGGCTCTTCTTGATACTAGCCCTTAGATTCGCAGTGGTGTCATCTGCAGCGTTGGGCTTGTCATCTGAAGAAGTGTACTCCGCCCGGATCGTCTTCGCATTCTTCATCTCCTCAATCACCGGTTTCACCTTCTCCAGTGCCCACTTGGCAGCTTCAATGTGAACATAGAAGATCTTCTTGACTGCAAACTCGATGGCTTGAAAGTAGGCCGAGTAGAACGGAACTGCCGCCCCCTTGACTCCCTTCCCAATGACTGCTGGCAGGGAACAGACCTCCGTCGAGAATCCCTTGGCTTGGTGGCAGATCTTGGCGGTCTTCTGAATGATTTGACACGCGTCTCCATGGGATCCGAAGAATCTGGCCTTGTCTTTGCAGAAAAGATAGGCGTCGTCGAAGATCTCGAGGCATTTGGTGTAGGGAGTGTGGAGCATGTTGCGGCATTGATTGGAGAGCGAGGCGATGACTCGGTAGTGGCGACGCATGATGTCGACGAATCTAGAAGGAATATTTCTGCTGGGTCTCGCCACGAAAATGGTTTCTGTAGTTTCAGGCAGAAAAACAGCTTCTGGACAAGGTTTTTCGGCTTTGTTGATGAAAATGGGTACAAAGGCATGTCTTCAATGATTTCCAACCAAATTCCAGCAGTTTCCACCAATTTTCAGTGCAAAAACATGCAGATTTGGGTATTTTAATACTTTTCACCAAAAATCGATGGAAACTGCTGAAATTTGACTGGAAATGATGGTTTCTATCACAAAAACTTTCAAAATCTGGTCCAGAAGCCGTATTTCAGCCAGAAACCATTTTCGTGGCGAGACCCACCGAATCATTCCACTCACTTTGTCATCTTCTCATCCAACACCAACAACATCCGCTTCACCTTATTCATCGGCCCTGCCACATTCTGAAGCACTGCCCGAAACCTTGAAACCAACATTGCCCCTTTATCCATCACATTCCCTTCCACGTCATTCCTCGAACTCATCACGTCGATCTGAACACAAGCAACTCCAGAAGCGACCTGATGGATGTTGCCGATGACGTTCATCGCCGGACCCTCGAATGCCATGGTGACGAGAAGGATCAGAAGGATGTTCTTGATCTTTGTGGTGAGCATGACGTGGATTGAGATCATAAAGTAGGTCATGATCTTTGGGAAGATCAGAGTGAACATCAGGAAGACGTGGATTACGGTGGAGATGGTGGTGCCGATGCTGAAAGGTTCGGGAGTTCAGAAGCATGGCTTCTTGGCTCACAACTCGGGATACTGGGAGTACTTGAAAGAGAGCAGGAGGTACATGATCATTCCGAACATTTCGATCATGAAGATATTGCGAAACAGCAACAAAATCGAGTTTGCTCTCGTTCCATCTTGAAAAATCGCATCGTAAATCCCATCTCCCGGCTCTTTTTTCCACGGTGGATACATCCAAGAAAGCCATTTCTTCAGACGATCCGACCTTTTCAGGATTCTCTTCTGACCTGACTTTTCTCTAAAAACTGCTATGGGTAGAGCTGCCAGTTATTCCCGACCTTCGAACATTGCTGACAACAAACTGAAACTTGTCGACAGCTCGCTGAGCCCTTCGTTTAACACTCCACAATCCAAATAGACCCATTGATTACGTGAATTATTGATAGAAACTGACAAGAGAGCTTGCTGGCTCCTTGACTTCTGCCAGCTGTATCATGTTCACGCGGGGAAAAAAGTTCACGT
Source organism: Caenorhabditis becei (assembly GCA_900536315.3). NCBI lineage: Eukaryota > Metazoa > Nematoda > Chromadorea > Rhabditida > Rhabditidae > Caenorhabditis > Caenorhabditis becei. The sequence goes on from LR539394.1 coordinate 560,449, forward strand.
GAAAATAAAAAAGCAAAGACAAAGAAGTTTTCCTGACCATGACCCAACAGTTTTGTCACTTTTTATGTTAGTTTTCGGAAGCGTAATCGGGTTGTAAGGGAAGTTGTAAAAGAGGGAAAATGAGGGCAAGAGGAAGCTACAGCAATGTTCGAAGGTCGGGAATTACTCGCAGTTAACTAGAAGACCTCGGAGAAAAGGGAGTGAAACCGGAGTTATGAAGCTCTTAAAATCCCGGGATTCAGAATCCCTATTATTGCAGTCCCGCGGTGAGTCACCTGTTGGGTCTCGCCACGAAAATGGTTTCTGGCTGGAATACGGCATCTGGACAATGTTTTGACACGTTTTCTTATGAAAATGGGTAAGATGACATGAATTCGATCATTTCCAGCCAAATTTCAGCAGTTTCCATCGATTTTTAATGAAAATGAGGTGTTTTTGGTAAAAATCGGCAAAATACCCAAAAATTCATGTTTTTGTACTGAAAATTGTTGGAAACTGCTGGAATTTGGTTGGAAATGATTGAAATCATGTCAGTTTATCCATTTTTATCAGAAAAAGTGCCAAAACCTCATCCAGAAGCCGTTCTTCAGCCAGAAATCATTTTCGTGGCGAGACCCATCAGGGGACTAGCCCCTGGTTCAGCAATTTGGCCCTTGGCGCCACCCAGTCCCATCCTTAATCAAAAGTGCACCTTGGAACTTCCGTTCTTCTCCCCCCTCCCCCATCTCTTAAAAAACAAGATCCTTATCAATCCCCCCATTGTTATCATATCACTATCCGTATCCCTTTCCCCCCTTTCGCCGATTTGGGTCAATCCGCCATAAAGAACACCTACAAACACTTTATGACAGCTACATCTAGATGGGTGTGTTCGCTTTTCCCTCTTCAGATGCCTTGTGTCATTGTACACATATTGGCCGGTGGGGGCGGCAGCTTCTGTGCTTCTTTCTTTTGTTTTCTTCTCTTCCTTTTTATCTTTTGATACGAAATAACCAACAAAAAACAATCATTTCCGATTGCTCATCACTTCTGTACAGGCGTCTCCAAAAATGTATATAGGCCACACAAAAAATGATCGCACATCATCATAATGTTCTGTTCCGAGAGAGAGACTGTCAGACACAAAAGGATATATATTCGTGTGTGTTTGTGAAATCGTGGCGCTGCGATTGACTGGTTTGCCGATCTATTCCCACCAGCACCACCCAACAGTCATTTTTTCGAATTCGTTGGGAATCACCTAGTGTCTATTCACTGTGTCGTCTTCTGAATTCTGTCTTCTGAATTCTGAATTCTACGGTGTTCTTGATTTCATTAGGGACCCATTCTCAGGGAAATTTCGGCCGATTGCCGTGCTGAAACGGCCGATTGCCGCCTCCAAAAATCGGTCCGCCGCTTGCAAGCGGCGAGCCAATTTTTTTTGGCGGCAATCGGCCGTTTCACCACGGCAATCGGCCGATTCAAGGCATTCTGCAGCAGCCACCCCCCTTATAAATTTATGCTCTAACTATTATTTCTGGTCGAAGATGTCATGGTTTACATGTTTATTGAACATTAGAGATAATTACAATGATAGAAAAATATTTAAAATACATAAGCAGCGAAAGTTAGAAAATTTGGAGAATTTTCGTCATTTGACTTGTTCCTTGAAACCATCTTGTACTGCGTTGACTGTGTACTACCGGGTTTCTTGAAAACAAGAGGTGAATGAAGAAGATGTTTTCCTCCTTGATCGAATTGTTGTTTCGAATTGAAGTCTGAAAAATGCGATATTTCGACGCCTAGTTGTAAGCATTTACCGGCGGAAACTGTCTGAATTCAAATTCGATCCATGTTTTGTTTCGCATCAACGAACGTGGCTTGCGAGAAGTTGAGAAAAGTTGTTCACTTGTTCTTCTTCTTCATCTGATCCACAAGCTTCTGACGGAATATTTTTTTCTCGAATTGTGCTTCGAGAACTGGAAATTGGCAATGTTTCAACGAAATCCCATCGTAATATCATAATTTCCTTTACAAAACAATTATGAACTCACCTTTCTTCTTTCCTGGGTCGTTTTTTGTAAGCAAAAATGTGAAAATCGACGAGAAACGGAGAATCGAACAAAAAAACAGAAATATTTCCAAGAAAAAATTGAAGGCGCGTTTCGAAAAGGCAGCGGGTATCTTTTTGCGATAGCCGTTCGCCTGCCGTCTCGGTGCCGTTTCCCTGCCGATGCCCTGCCAATTAGCTGCCTCTCGGCAACCTGCCGTTTGTGTCCCGGCGCCCCGCCGCTTCTAAGCCGAAATTTCCCTGAGTCGGCGTGGACGCCCGAAGCATTCCGAACCCCTGCCGATGATCTGCCGATGTTCTGCCAGAGGCCTGCCTCTCAGCAAGTTGCCGTTTTTTGCGGCAGGCTGCAAATTTCCGCCCGGCGCCCCGCCGCTCATCAGCCGAAATTTCCCTGAGTTCTTTGTGTGTTCTGTTCACTAATTTGGCTGGAAATCGGGTCACGTCTTCTAGAACAGAATTCTGGAATCTTTAGCGATCCTCGGATTCAGAAGGATTCTGGAATCCAGGAATTTGAGAAGATTCTGGAATTCAGAAGGGTTCTGGAATCCAGGGATTCTGAAACTCTTCCAGGTCTTTGAGCCCTTCCCCCCCCCCGCCTCTGCTAATTGATAATTACCCCCAATTATCAATTTAACTCCTACCGACCGTATCCCCCGCTTCCCGCTTTCCGTTTAATTAGTCGCCCTTCTCTCGCACTTTTTATCGCTTTTCGAGTGTCTTTTGTGTCATTCGACCCGTTGCTGTAACCAGTTTCGATGCCAAACGGTCAACATTCCTCTCCGCTTTTTTTTGTTTCTTGACTGTTCACGTAGATTGTTGCAAAATGGGTTTTACTTCTAGAAAACGAGAAAACATTCTGGAGAATCCGAGGATGGTTTCAGAATGTGTGTCCAAAATGTCCGCATCCCAGAAATGCCCAGAATCCTTCAACTTCTGGTTTCCAGAATCCAGTAGCCTTTAGAATCTCTGATCTTTCAGCCCTTCAGGATCCCTAGTGTTCTGGTGCCCTTCCAGAATCACCAAATCTCAGAATCCTCCAGGATTCCAACTCCTCCAGAACCCTTTCTCCCCCAAGTGTCCTGATCTCCAGAATCTCATCAGAATCCCACTAGCCTCCAGAAGTCCGTCTGAATTCCCAAGCTACCTAAGGAGCGCCCAGAATCTTGAACAATCAGATTAGAAGCCCAGAATCCCAGAATCCCAGAATTGTTAGTGATCTTCTTGTGTTCTCCAGAATCACAGACCCTTCTGGAACTTAGCTACTCCAGAATCCTTCAGAATCCTCCGGAATCCCATCCCTCTTAACCCTTAATCCCCCATGTGTCATGATCTCTAGAATCTCATCAGAAGCCTCCAGAAGTCCCTCTGAATTCCCAAGCTTTTTTGGAAGCCCTGAACGCCAGTGCTCTTCATCTGTTCTCTAGAAACATTGTCCCTTCTGAATTTGAGCTCCTCCAGATTCTTCCCGAATCCCATCACCTTAACCCTGATATCTTCTCCCCCCCTCCCCTGCCTCCTCCATGATCTCCCCCTGAACCTGCAAAATCTCAAAACCAAACACTCTCTCCCTCCCTTCCAAACAAACATGTACTGACTGTCGCCCCAAAAGTTGAGGCTTGTCGTTCTGCTATAAGCCGCCCCGGCCAACACTGCAAATCTATGTTTTTCCAAAATGTTTTCCCCTCCCCGACACGTCGTTCTCTTCTTTTTCTCACCCTCCTTTTCATATTCTTCTATTCATACAAGTTCCCACAGTCTCTTTTGAATTCGAGCTGAATAATATGTCCTTGTCCTTCACTTTTCACAAAAACTTTTCAACTTTTACCTTGATCTACCTACCGTATCACCTGATCTGCTTCACTAATCTAATCCTATCAATTCCTTTGACGATAAATCAAAAACCAAACTGGCGCGGAGAGACAGAAGACGTGCGCGTTCTTGAAATAGGTGTGACAATCGGGGCGCCCTGCGCGGAGAGATATCATTGATGGGTAGTACGTGCTGATAGGCTGATATCATTCCATTCCTCTTCGATTATCTCTCTTCAACTTTTTCTTCTTCCACTAAATGGCATGACGCTCGCAGCTCCGAACGTCCACGACGGCGGCGACTTCTCAGCAGATTCGGTGCCGAATTCCGATGACGAGCAGCTTGACGACACGCCGTTTCTGAGTCATCAACTGCCCGAAGATCACGAGTCGTTTTCTGAGGTAAAGCCCTTCTGAATCCCTAGCTGAATCCCCAGTTTAGAAGTTTCTACGCAACATTCTGACACACGATTATCAGAATCTGATGCCACGTCGAAGAGAGAAGTTTGTCGAGATCACAAAGACTGTCACCGTCACCGAGGCCAGTTTGTTTACCGTCTTTTTCAAAAAATTGATTAATTTTTGTTGATCACTCAATCAATTCAATCAAATTCCTGTTCTCTGTCGGCTGAAATTTCGCATTTCGTTCCAATTCAAAAGAACGTCTCCCCATTCCCATTCAAACATTCTCAACACCTCTCCTTTCCATTTTTATCTTCGAAACCAATCAAGAACCGACAATTGAACTTTCACCCCAGGTGAGGTGATCAACTTTCTCTGCGTCTAGCGCGTTTCGGGGAAGTTGGGGAATGGGGAAGTGAGAATGAAAGGGACACTAGGGTAGTCTAAGCTGAAGCTTCTGGGTTAGTTGCCACTGGGCCCTTTAGCAGGGGAATTGAGCAAGACGACTGATAGCAGACTAATAACTGATAACAGATAACATATCAGGAACCCCTAACCCTCCTACTTCTTCCAGATAGTCAATGGAGCGCCGGACAAGCATCCGTCCTCGTGTGAGGTCAAAGTGACGAACGTCTCACCGGCCGGACCTCATCCGGTCAACGTTTCGATCAAGCACCTCCACGAGAAATGGCACTCGTGCGAGGAGCTGAATGGAAGAGGAGACTTGGGAAAGGGGACCGTTATTCATATCCATGAGACGCATAAACCGTTCAATTATCAAAAGAAACCCGATAGATTTGTTTATGAAGATGTTGTTAATAGTAAGGTGGGTCCATAGGCTTCTGAACTCATCTGTTACTGATGGGTCTCGCCACGAAAATGGTTACTGGCTCAAATACGGCTTATGAACAAGGTTTTGGCACTTTTTCGAATGAAAATCAGTAAAATTACGTCATTTCAGTCATTTTCAACCAAATTCCAGCAGTTTCCACAAATTTTCAGTTCAAAAACATGAATTTTTGAGTATTTTGCCGCTTTTCACTAAAAATCGGTGGAAACTGCTGAAATTTGGCTGGAAATGATAGAATTTACGTCATCTTATCTATTTTCATCAAAAAAAGTGTCAAAACCTTGTCCAGAAACCGTATTCCAGTCAGAAACCATTTTCGTGGCGAGACCCACCAGGTGACTTGCCGCGGGACGACAATAATATTCATCCTTGTTCCAGGTCGACAGTGAAACCAAATCCCGCCCGTCACCCCCACGGGACCAACCACTGTTCAACCGATCCAGCGACAACGTCATAGATTTAGAATTTAGACATCCGATTCTAGTGGAGACGCAGACGTCTTCTAATGGAAGTTCTAGGCGCCGATTTGCGGATTTGAGGAAGAGAGTGTCGACGACGACGAAGACGTCGATGACGGAAACGGAGAAGGTGACGACGACGAGGAGGAGCAGCAGTGCTCACAGCACGTCTTCAAGGAGGTGAGTTCTGCGAAACTAGGACACTAACGATCAGAATAATGTTTCAGGAGCTATGGGAAACCTGAAGTTCACACTCTGTACTACCGGAAGTTTGTTGAAGAGGATCATAAGGATCACAAGGATCACCAGGATGACTCTAGCGATTCGGGAAGTGTCATTATCCATCGGGATTCTGTCACTAGAAGATCAAGATCTGCTGATCCTTTGAGGACCTCTCCAGTGACATCTCCAGTGGCTCCACCACGGAAACGCTTGGGAAGGGAGGAATCTCTTCACTATTACCGTGATGATGAGGAGGTGATGGAGCAGAATCAGCAGAACCAACAGCGCCGAGTAACTGTCAAGTCCCCGGAGGATGAGTATCGGAAGGGCAACACCTCTGTCTCGATGAATGACACCTTCGAACGTCAGAACCTCACCGCTGGAATCACATCCATCTCGATGAACAACTCCTGCACGGATACATCCTTTGAATCCCGCTTCTCCACGATTCCAAGAGCTAGAAGTTCACCTCCAACAAGCCAAAGAATCAATCATATCCACGTCAATGTTATCGGCCCGAGTAGGACTCCAGAAGCGGAGAGAAAACATCCAGTTGTCGGAAGAGTCGGGGAGGATGTCACCATGGACATCTTCATTGAGCGGAGGCATCAGAGGAGTGCTTCGGGAAGTCGAAGAGGTTCAGCGGCAGCAGAAGCTCCACCAAAGCCTCCAAGACGGTCAAAGTATGAGGAACATCATCATATCGGAGAGCCACTTGCCACGTCAACACCCATGACAACGATCGAAAGGAAGCAAACCAGGGAGGAAAGAATCTCAACTGAAAGTGGCCAATCGAGCCGGAAAAGCACCCGAAGCGCCCGTCCCCCCGACATCAACATCATCGAGTGCGAGACGATCCTTCGAGAAACAAGATCCCCAGCTAGGACCCCAGCTACTCCGATCGTTGTGATCAATCAGACACCATCGTCGCGTCGGAGCTCTCAGGATCTGCTGGGCGATCCGGGACAACGTCGGAGGAAGAGCACAGTGACAGATATCGATTGGTACGCCGCGTTCAACATGAAAGTGAGTGAGCGGATAATGGGGGGATTACTGGCGTCGCGGTTTTGGTTTGTGTGAAACTGAAATTGAAACACATCATTCTCTTCTTTTCTATTCTTTTCAATTCATGGTGTTCGACAAATTTGTGAAACTATTCAAGAGGAAAAAGAAAAAGAAAGATAAGGTTCATACAGATCAGATCAGATCATCTTTATCATAGTACCGTAAAACCTCTATTAGAAGGGCACCCAATAGTTTGACTTTGAGCTTTTCTATCTCAAAAACTACGAGAGTTATGAAAAAGTTGTCAACTGCAAAGTTGTAGTTCTAATCTTCGTCTACAACTTCGCAGTTGACAACTTTTTGATAACTCTTCTAGTTTTTGAGATAATAAAGATCAAAGACAAACTGTTGGGTGCCCTTCTAATAGAGGTTTTACGGTAAGACATCTTTATCTTCCTATTTCCAGGACCCCTCCTCGCCCACCAAACCCGTTCGTCCACCATTCGCCCAAGATGAACGAAAGAGTTCCCGAGACATCCGCCGCCGAGCCTCTGACTCTTCCATGATCGGAATCCCTCCTGCAGACATCGACTTGAATCAGATCTTCACTTGCACTAATCTGCAGATCAAGAAGGATGAGAAGTGTCAGTGCAATGCGTGTCGGCTGATTCGGATGTCGGAAGCCGAGAGAGCGTCGAGGATGGTTCGGGAGAGTCGGACAAGGCAGAGTAAATCTTATCAGCGGGTTTCTGATTATGTAGGTTATCAGTTTGAAGATGGTTCTTATCAATAAGGTTTCAGGAGTCTCGCTCTAGCACCCTCCCATCCCGCCATCGAACCTCTCCAGTCGAGATCCGCCTCGAGGATGTCTTCAACCCAAAACCCATTTCAAAACCGCCAACTCCCCCCAATCGTCGTCGTCCTCCAACAGCTCCAACGCCTTCATCATCCGTCACAGATGAGCCTGGCCACCCTACCAGAACCATCGATCGTAGCCAGGTGACTACTAACTCGGAAGGTCCTCAGTTGCATGCTCAGTTGCTTTCTGAATCTGTCGGGCACATGATCCACGACGCGCAGGAGTGGGAGGTTAGTCGGAAGTCATCCACGGCTTCATCGACGGCAAGGAAGGCATCGGTGGCTCGGAGAATCAGTGTGGATGAGCTGACGAAGCCTGAGAAGAGAAAGTCGAAGCATTCAGTTTCTCTGCCACCTTCAGATGTTTCAATTGATGATATTTTCACTGCATTGACACATAAGAATCCTCCAGCTCCAGCGGAGCCAGAGAAGAAAACATTCATAGTGACTAGAAAGCAAAGAGCTCAAGACATTGATCCAATTGACTTCGAGAAGGATCGTCCGGTAGCACCACCTAGAACCAAGAAAGATCCAAGCATCTTATCTGAAGCCACTGTGATTCTAGAACTCTCGAAACCTGATCCAGTGATCTCCACAGCTTCCCTCACAATGGCTCCCGAGCCTTCATCCCAGGATCCAGTTCCGATTGACCTGGAGAATGTCTTTTCTGGAAAGGACACTCTGAAACGCCGTGCTGAAAACACTGATGAAGACGAGAAGATCAAGAGAAGAGTGGCTGAATTCGAGAAGAGTCAGCAGGAGAAGCTGGCCAATCGGATGGAGGAGAAGGTGGAGAAGACGACGAAGACGAGGCGGACAAGTTGGGAGAACTCGGACATCTCGATGGATGATGTTTTTGAGAAGAAGCGGGTTGAGGTGGTGGTTCCGATTGAGGAGCAGAACGTCGAGTCAACGGCTTCGATTCAGTTGGATCTTTCTGCTCATAAATCCGAGACCACTATCAGTTTGGATGACGTCTTTGCTCAAGGAGAAGCGCCCTCGAAGTCTACGGATTCAGACGAAGATGAGAAGATTCGTCAAAGAATCGCCGAGTTCCAGAGAGCTGAGCAAGAAAAGAAGTCGCAGAAGACTGGAGTCGAGAGCAGAGATGTAGCGACTAGGAATCTGGAGACTTCGGAAATTTCCATGGAGGCGGTCTTCAATGCTTCGGCGCATTCTGAAGAAGTTGTTGAAACCAAGATTTGTGAGAAGCCAGTTCAAAAATTGGAAGATTCTGGAGCTTCAGGAACTCCAGAAGCTCCTAAAGACGTTGTCTCATCTGCTAGCATCAACTTGAAGGATGCGCCAGCGTCATCTGAAGACATCAACCTTGACGACGTCTTCACTCGAGGAAACCATCCTGTGGATTCTTCGAAACAAGACGAGGAGGATCGGAAGATCAAGAGAAGAATCGCAGAGTTCCAGAGAAGTCAGCAGGAAAAAGAGCGGCAGACGGAAGTTGAGGATCACTCTAGGAAAGTGGAAAGGACAGTTGTGGAATCGGATATCTCGATGGATGACGTTTTCAATACATCGAAACCGGAGGCAGCATCAAAAGTGTCAGAGAAGACTCTGGAAGTTCAAGATGTCAAGAAGGATCCCATTGATTCGTTTGTTCCTGCTCCGGATTCCAATGTTCAGCAGAGACAAGAAGTTCAAGAAAAAGAAGTGTCCATCCAGAAAGCAGTTCAAGAACGTCTTGACCAGATTGATGAGTCAGCCAACAAGAACCGAACCTCTGCAGTCAGCATTAACCTCGATGACGTCTTCACCACTGGTACTGCTCCGACTTCAAGAGCAGATGATGAAGAAGACAAGAAGATCCGTCGAAGGGTTGCTGAATTTGAGAAGAGCCAAGCGGAGAAGAAGCTTCAGAAGGCTGGAGAAGACACTCCAGTGATTCGAGTCGCTCAGCAGTCGTATGATCCCACTGACATTTCGATGGATGTGGTGTTCAATGTTCCAATGAATCGAGAGGAGTCTGCTTCAGATGAACCTGAGCCATCGAAGGATCCAGAAGACGTCGAGGTTCCGAAGAGTCATCAGACCATCACTATGAGAAAGGAGGTCGTCGAGAGATCCGACATCTCCTTGGATGCTGTCTTCAGCTCTTCAACTCATCAGGAGAAGGTTGACGAAGAAATTGAAGCTTCCACGACATCTGCTTCTACTTTGCCTATTGCCCCACAACTCACTGTCACCTCATCTGCTCCATTGACTCTGGATGATCTGATCGGATCAAAAGAGTCTGATACCGAAGACAAGCCGGATTCAGCCCAGCCGTCTACTTCAGCCGTAGCTCCAGACGTCACTTCATCTGCTTCCATCAACCTGGATGACGTCTTCTCTTCAGGAACTTCAAAGGTTTCTCCAGAATCCGAGACCGACGAAGATAAGAAGATCCGCCAAAGAATTGCTGAGTTCCAAAAGGCCCAGCAAGACAAGGAGAGTCGTACTGGTCCGGAGACAACTCAAGAATCGAGACACCGAATTCTGGAGGATTCTGACATTCAGATGGGTGACGTCTTCAACTTCTCGTCAACGAAGCAGGCAGAAGATCCTTACGCTGAGCCTACGATCGTTGTTACAAATTCTGAAGAGGAAACGACGAAGACGGATTCGACAACACGAACTGAAACTTCCACTGACACCTACACCAAAAGAACTGAAATTCCTGGAGATGAAGTCACCACATCTGCTTCCATCAGTTTGGACGACGTCTTTTCATCTGGAGCATCTGGAGCTCCAGAATCCAACACGGAGAGCGACGAAGACAAGAAGATCCGTCAAAGAATCGCTGAGTTCCAAAAGGCCCAGCAGGACAAGGAAAGTCGAAGCGGCGAGGAGAAGCAGAAGGAAACGTCTCATAGGATTCTGGAAGATTCTGACATCCCGATGAGTGACGTTTTCAATTTTTCGTCAACAAAGAAGACAGAAGATCCTTACGCTGAGCCTACGATCGTTGTTACAACTTCTGAAGAGGAGGAAACGAAGACTGATTCAACAACACGAACTGAAACTTCCACTGACACCTACACCAAGAGAACCGAAATTCCTGGAGATGACGCAACATCTTCAACTTCCATCAACTTGGATGACATCTTCTCTTCGGGAACTTCAAAAGCTGCTTCAGAATCCGAAACCGACGAAGATAAAAAGATCCGTCAACGAATTGCTGAGTTCCAGAAGGCCCAGCAAGACAAGGAGAGTCGTACTGGCCAGGAGACAACTCAAGAATCAATACATCGGATTCTGGAGGATTCTGACATTCCGATGAGTGACGTCTTCAACTTTTCGTCAACAAAGAAGACAGAAGATCCTCACGCTGAGCCAACTGTCGTCGTTACAACTTCTGAAGAGAAGACAACGAAGACGGATTCAAGAACCCGATCAGAAACTTCAACAGCCACCTACACCAAGAGAACAGAGATTCCTGGAGATTATGCCACGTCATCTATTGCTATCAATTTGGATGACGTCTTCTCATCAGGAGCATCTGGACTTGCTACAGATTCGCACGTGGAGACCGATGAAGACAAAAAGATCCGGCAAAGAATCGTTGAGTTTCAGAAGGCCCAGCAAGACAAGGAGAGTCGTACTGACCAGGAGACAACGATAGAATCAATACATCGGATTCTGGAAGATTCTGATATTCCGATGAGTGACATCTTCAACTTCTCGCCAAAAAAGAAGACGGAAGATCCTCAGAATGAGCCTACAGTCGTCGTTACAACTTCTGAAGAGGAGACAACAAAGACTGATTCAACAACACGAACTGAAACTTCCACTGACACCTACACCAAGAGAACTGAAATTTCTGGAGATGATGTCACGCCATCTGCTTCCATCAATTTGGATGACGTCTTTCAATCTGGAGCTTCTGGATTTACTCCAGATTCCAATGCCGAGACCGACGAAGATAAGAAGATCCGGCAAAGGATCGCAGAGTTCCAGAAGGCCCAGCAAGACAAGGAGAGTCGAAGCGGCGAGGAGAAGCAGAAGGAAACATCTCATAGGATTCTGGAAGCTTCTGACATTCCGATGAGTGACGTCTTCAACTTTTCCAACCAGAAGCCCTCTCCAGAAGCCACCATCTTCAAAACATCCGAGGAGGAAACAACGAAAGCCAGCACTTCAACCAAAACTTCCACGGACACCTACACCAAACGGACGGGTCACTCTGAGGTCAACCTTGACGACGTCTTCAGTTATTCCAAACAATCAGCACCAACCCTCGATGACCTATTCGGTCCTCAAACTCCCACAGCCATCCCAACAGTTGCCATCACTTCAGAAGACGTTCCTCATTCTGAATCCGAATCCAGAACTCCACTAACCCACAAGTCCCTCTCGAACCTTCTTGTTCCTGGAAAATGGAACGATTCAATGATGTCTACGACCTCGACCATCAGCCTTGACGATTCCTTCAACAACTCTCTAGCCGAGCCAAAGATGAGAAAACCGTTGTCTCTGCCAGTGGATAACTGGATCGATGACCTAGTTGCCAAGACGACAGATGAAGCGACTCGGGAGGCACCGAAGACTCCGAAGAGCGGGACGTACTTCCCATCGCCAACAAGAATCAGTCAGGAGATCAAGTACGAGTGGGTGGCTGACTTGGTGGGAGTTCAGGAGCAATCGGAAGATCTTAAAGAGGATACAGAAGAGCACCAAACCAACGAGGAACACCTTCAGAAGCAAGACAGCACCTGGGTGTCTAGTGTCGTCTATCGACCGACTCTGGAGACCAGTGCTTATACTCTGAGGGCTAGTCAGAACTTGGAGTTGGACATGGATAAGGTATTTGAGGAGTGTCTGAAGAAGAAGGATGATGAGGAATGCGAGTGTACGGCGTGTCGGCTCACGGAGCAAGAGCTGGAGGAGATGAGGAAGAAGGAGGTGAGGTTTCTGGGATTCTGTTAGCGGCTGGGAGGTTCTAATTCTGTTTGGGGATTCCACTAACACGACCTAAATTATTTTGTTACAGATCGAGAAACAAGTGGTAGGAGCTGTTGAAGAGACATCTTCTGAACCCCGGAAACCCCTGGAAATCACCAACCCATCCCAGTTTTCTATCGATGAGATCTTCCACCCAGAAGTCCCTCTTCACATTCAAACTGGACCTTCCCATCAAGTTCCATCGACATCTTCTCCTCCACTCGAGAATACTCGGACCTATTATCTGTCCCCGAAGGTTTCGGAAACCGTCACGACGACTCATCAATGGAAGGATGCTGATATCTCGATTGATGAGATCTTCAGTCCCGTGTCTTCTACAAATGATAATCGGAGGTTCTCAAACTTCTACGAAGATCGAAGTGGTTGGGATACAATTGGAAGTGAGGACAGTGGGGTGATGTCGGGAGGAGACAGGCCGAGAAGAAGGTCGTCGAGAACTGTGGATCGGGTTATTGATGAGGCTTTCAAGGATATCTTTGAGAATCAGAATCAGCCCTCTACTTCGGAAGTCAAACATCGAGATGATCAACCGGAAACTGAAACTGAAACTCAATACGATGACTTCTACATCACTTCTCTCAACGAGGGAGACATTGAAGCCACGGATTCAGAAGTCGACGGAGAGAATCTTGACGTCACTCAATTCGTAGATGACATCCTTGGGAAAAGCTTGGATGAAGCTGCGTTCCTGAGTAGCACAAAGTCGCTCAGAGATCACACGGACACATCGATCGATCGGAAAAAGTCTGGAGATCGAGTTCATCCCTACTACCGTACCAGGACTGATACGTCTATTGATAAGAGATCAAAGCCAGAAGTGATAACTGAGGACCACGAAGGGCACGATGAGATAATGAAGTTGGTGTTTGTGGATAGATCCTTGTCGACATCGACGTCAAAGGGAAGTTTGTCAAGGGCATCTGGAGTGGTAAAGCCGAATGATGAGGAGTTGCTGGAGATTGAGATCAAGTCGGATTGCTTTTTGATCAAGGGATCCTATTCTTTGCTGATTCCAAAGACGGATCCGTTGGGGCAAATGTTGCAGGTGAGGGGGGAGGGTTCTAGGCTTCTAGGCCATCAGGCTTCTAGGCTCCAGGCTTTCAGGCTTTCAAGTTCACATGGGGATCCTAGGCTTTCAGGTCATTAGGCTTCCTGGCTCTCAGGCTTCACGTGAACAACACGTGATTCCGGGGCAGGACCCATCAACATATGTCTTTTTGTTTATCTTATCTCCTGACCCCTTGACCCCCTGGAGCACACAATCTGCAACTTTGCGTCTACTCTTGTGTTTGCAGAAACTCCGTGACCAGAACGACTCGCTCGCCACTCTCGACTTTTCGCTGACCAGAAAACTGAAAAAGCTGCTGGTGAACTGCATTCGCGAGAAAGCAATGTCTCCGTCCGACTCTCCGAAATGTATGTGTCAACACTGCATTCTCAAAAGTTCATAATTCTTGCAGACGATGGGCTCTCGAGCCGCGGCCAAAGTCTAATCGAGTCCATCGACCACGCGTCTTCAACTTTCCTTCGGATGAACGTCGACAAGTTCGAGCCGACACGCAACCCACAAGGCATCGTTAACTTCTGCACTGCAGAGAATAACATTTGCACTCCGCTCCTCGAGGAAAAGTTCAAACATCTGGAGCTCTTCTTCCCGAACACTGAGCATCTGGTGAGGTACCCGCCGAGTGGTGGGTGGCCGGAAGCCAGGGAGGTGTTGGTGAAGTACTTCAAAGAGTTCATGAGTGCAAGGGTGACCACGGAAGAGTTGGTGCTGACGGCGTCTACCAGAACTGGTTATGATGTTGTCAGCTATTGCCTATTCGAGCAAGATGGTAAGGTAGTTCAGTAGAGCGCATTTGCATCTGTCTTTTCTTTCAGATGTCCTCCTAACCAACGGCCCCGTCTACACTGGAACCATCTCCAATGTCCAGGAACGTGCACTCTGCAAAGTTGAATGTGTCCCAACCGATCTGTCCAATCCACGACTTGAAGTCAAAAAGTACGAAGAAGAGCTTTCCCGCCAGACGGCCCTTGACAACACCGTCTCGGGAATCATCATCGTCAACCCGCACAACCCACTCGGCGTCGTGTTCCCTCCAGAAGACGTCGTGAACCTCTGCAACTGGGCTGCTTCCAAGAATCTGCACGTCATCATCGATGAAGTCTTCGCCAACTGTGTCTTCGACAAGTCCTCCTCCAAGTTCCGCCCGTTCCTTTCCTACCGCCACCGGGTCCACCGCCCCGAGAACATTGCCTGGTTATGGAGTGTCAGCAAGGATTTCGGCCTCCCTGGACTCAAATTCGCCGTGATTCATTCTGCAAACGAGGGACTTCGAAAAGCCGCCCTCAAGCTTCAACTCTACCATCCATGCTCCCCATTCGTCCAGGACTTCACTGTCAAATTGCTCTCGGATTCAGGTAACCATTGCGTGATGTCTGATAAATGAGAAGAGTTGCAGAATGGCTCCGCGAGTTCCACGGAGAGGTCACAAGAAGGATGGCTATCCACTATCGGTACACAGCAGAGAACTTGAAGAGACTGGAGATTCCATTTGTGCCAGCTCAGGCTGGAATTTTTGTGTTTGCTGATTTTTCAAAGGTAGAGGAAATTCTAGAGCTCTGACATTTGCTTAAGAAGACGTCACAGGCTTTAGCAAGTCTTCTGAAGCATGTGACGTCTTCTGAAAGCAAGCCTATATCAGGACAGGTCTTCTGAAGCCTTCCTAGCCTTCTGACGGCTCCAGAAGACACCAAGCTTCATTTTCTCTACTTCCAGCACCTCACCTCCAACTCCCAGCTCGGCGAGCTCGACCTCTTCGAGCGTCTCGGCTCCGCCGGCGTCATGCTCACCCCTGGAGTCCATCAGAAGTGTCACGTCTTCGGCTGGTTCCGTCTGGTCTTCGCGTGTTCCAAACAAGAGCTCGAGGAAGGATTCCGCAGACTCTTCACCCAACTCGGAAGTCACCTTCAACCCGTTGGATCCGTTCTTTATTAGAATTGCTTTACCATTATTCTCATAAGTATTACTATTTTAAAACCCTTTTCCGTTCTTCATGTGATGTTCATGTGAATCCCCCTTCAAATAACCCATATTCTTTCTCTCGCCCATCCACCCATTCCCAGCTCTTTTCCCCTTTTCGCTTCTTTTTCCAACATAAATATATGGATGAATGTGCACTTGAAGTGGAAGACGATGGGCGGCGGCGTGCCTGGCACGGACCTCCCAGTGTTCGGGCGCCAAACTGACAAGTGTGTCAAGTTTTTTGTGAACTTCTCCGGGAGCTTTCGTTTTTTTCGCGCTTCTTCCAGGTCTCCAGAGACGAATTTGTTTCGAGGAGAGTTTGTGCTTTCGTAAGTGAGAGATAAGTCGGAGACTCTTGTGGCTGATCGGATTCGGATGAGGTAAGGATAGAAATAGACGTTTTCAATGATCCAAGGGATCAAAAAAGACCAGAAAATGTTCTAGATAAGTCTAGAGAATCCTGTGATTTTTAGGATTATGACCAATTCAAAGACGTAGAGGCTTATCACTGATAAGTTATCAGTATATCAAATTGAATTTCAGCTTTTCATATTGGTTTTTGCGTTTGTTTTAGACCTGTAATATTAGCATCTAAAAACTTCATCTCGCATTCACAATTTCAAATTGGCGCGCACGATATCTCGCAACGAAAACTACAGTAAGATTGACATTTTTCAGTGTTTTTTTACTGTTTTGGATGAAGTGTTGTTAGAAAATGCGAAAAATGCAATAATGCATTCAAAAACAGCCGGAAAAACTCAAAATTAGCCAGGAAACACTGAAAAAATACACGTCTTTACTGTATCGTGCGCGCCAAATTGAAATTTCGAATGCGAGCGGCAACTTTCGGATGCAACGATAATATCTTATTTTTGGCCAGTTTTAGGCCCGTTTTAGGCTAGCTTTAGGCCTCTTTAGACATGGTTCAGTCCTGTTCAGGCTTGCTCAGGCCTGTCAAACCTTTAATCTGATACAAAACAAACTTGACAATCTTATAAGTGTCCTAGTTCAAAACCCATCTATTCTAGCGTCTTTGCCAAAAGTTCACTTTTATAAGATTCGGGAATTAGGTCATCTGGAGCAGTCTAGAGCTTCTGAAGTCATCTCCAGCTCCAGAATCCTGTCACGTCTTCTGATGGCTTCAACTCTTTCAGAAGACCCCACCTTTGCCCCAAAGTTCGTCCTATTTGCTACTCTGTTGTTCTTTCCAACTCGCCCTTTCCACCCTCCACCAATTCAATTTCCCACCCTCTTCATCATCACCCACGCCTTCCATCTTCCCCTTTCTCATTTTTTGCTCGGCGCCCGATCCGTTTGCTCAACAGATTACACGTTGTTTACCTGAGGGGCCCCCATCACCCCGCCAGTTTCTTTGCCTTCTCAACACTTTCCACTATCTGGCGAGTTTCGCCTTTTATAATCAATTATCAGTTTTCGCCAAGCTCCACCCCAACATTCCGATCTTTAGTATGAATAGAGAAGAGACGCAGAAGGGGGAGGCAAAACATTGACCAACTGACTCAGAAAACTGAATATTCAATTCGGGTGATAAGTGATAAGAGAGCGCGGCGCCATGGAATCGCGAAACTGGCACGTCTGTCTGGAGCCATCGCATTCCTGCTCTCGTTTCGATTGATAGGCCTACCAGTTCATGATAATTCTTCAATTCAAAACCATTCTTTCTCCTGATTCCCCAATAAGATCTCCCTTATCACTGATAAACCGCATAATAGGCTGGAAACTGAAAGTTGTTGATTTCTCTTATCAATTTATCAATTTCCTGTCAGTGCCACCGCCTGATCGTAAGTGTGACCAAGCACACTTTCCAGCGGTACTATTCAAGTGTGCTCTATTGAGAAATGAGATTTGCAAAGAAGTTCGTTAGAGCGCACTTTCTCAGAACATAAACTGAACCTATAAACTTCAGTACGATGCTCCAAAATCCCGTTCACCTGCCCCATTCCCCTCTAAACCTCTAAGCATCTAAAATTTCGCAATATGATCCAAAAAGTGTGACAAAACACTTGAGATCTACTAGTCCTCCAAACCCCCCAACGTTTTACGACGATTCGCCCTGCGCGCTGCGATTAAACACGTAAAAACATACCAGCCGTTGGGCCGACCGGCTACTTTTATGAGATTTTCTCAAAACATTCGCAGTTGACCCCTTCCCGTTCTTCTGCCTCATCTCACTCTTTGTCTTCCCACTTTTTTCGTTTTTGTTCCAAAAATAAAAAAGAGTGTAAAAAAGTGTGACATTTATGGAAAAGCCAGCCGGAAATCGGGGGCCGGGGACATGATTTCACTGGCGGAAACGGGCAGCTCTTGGGGTGTTCACGCCTGGGCGGATCTGGTGGGCGGGTGGGGGATACGTGCGAAGCGGGCGAACATTCCAAAACTATTCTGAATCCAGAAGAAGACTTCTGAATCCACGGAAGACCTTCTGTATTCAGCAAAGGTCTTCTGAATCTGTTAGAAGCCTTCTGAGTTTAGAAAAGTCCTAATGAGTCTGGTAAAAGTCTTCTGAATCCAGTAATGGTCTTCTGGATCCAGTAGAAGCCTTCTGGATTCAGGAGAAGTCCTCTGCATTTGGTATTGGTCTCCTAATTTTGGTAAAGGTCTTCTGAATCTACTTGAAGCCTCCTGAATCCAGAGGCCCTTGACTGAATTCTATGTCAATCTTCTGAATCTTGGAATCCTTTCCTGAATTAGTAAACATCTTCTGAATTCAGAAAAGGGCTTCTGAATCTACTGAAAGCTTTCTGAACTTAGGGAATGTCTAATGAATCTGGTTAACATCTTCTGAACCTTGAATCCTTCCTTTTCCAAATTCCACTGTGATCTTTTGTCTTCTGATGCGCTCTTCTGAATTCTGAACCGGATATCACGTATAGAGTTACATTCACTAATGGACCTTCCTCCAAAGCCTCTCTCCCCTTTCTAATTAGGTGTCAATCCCTTTGGAACCCCCTCCCGGAACGCTTTCATCACGTCATCCTCAGCCCACACGCGTTGCAAAAAGTGCATGGTCTCTAATCTGGTTACCCCCTCTTCGCAAAGCTATCCCTCCCACTCTTCTTTTTTTCAATCTTTTTTCCATTCATCCCCCAATTGTTCCATTCTTCCAGGTCCACCATGAAACGTCTCTCCCTGCCACTTCTCACCTGGATCTACTTTGTCTCTTCCAATCCGATAGCTCAAAAAGGCGGTCTAGGTGAGTCACGTGCTCTGGAAAAGTTTGCAACTTTGCTTATTCCCAGGGGTGCTCGACATCACCGACACCAATGACTTGTCTGTTCGTCAGCGCTTCGAGGACGTCATTCGTCTTGACTGCGCGTCGCAGCGGAGGAAGGCGTTGAATCGCAAGAACTCCGGGGATCCCAGGGTTTATGTACCTACATGCTCGGAGCAGAATCCATTGTGAGTTCAGGACGCCGGATAGCTAGAAGCTTCGAACTTCTGAATCTAAGAATCATAGAATTCTTGAAATCATTGACGCCTAGTTCCCAAAGGCCTAAAGCTATAATTCTATTATTGCCGTCGCAGCCACCTGTTGGGTCTCGACACGAAAATGATTTCTGGCTGTAATACAGCTTCCGGACAGAGTTTTTTGGCTTTTTTAATGAAAATGGGTACAAAGGCATGTCTTCAATCATTTCCAACCAAATTCCAGCAGTTTCCACCAATTTTCAGTACAAAACATGCATTTCTGGGAATTTTGCCGCTTTTTACCAAAAACACCTCATTTCCACTAAGAAACGGTGGAAACTGCTGAAATTTGACTGAAAATGATTGAATTCACGTCATTTTACCCGTTTTTATCAGAAAAAGGATCAAAACCTTGTTGAGAAGCCGTATTTCAGTCAGAAACCGTTTTCGTTGCGGGACCCACCAGGTGACTCGCCAATCTCGCTGTTTCTGAATCTCAGCTCTTCAGAATCTTAGAATCCATGACGCCTAAATGCTTCTAGAACCCTCAAATCCCCATTTCCAGACTCTACGCCAAAATCCAATGCTACGACATCTCCGCCTACTGCTGGTGTGTCGACGAGATCTCCGGTGAGCCCAAAATCGGCTCCTCCACCTCCCGCGGCAAGCCCAAATGCCAAGAAGACCCCACCACAACCATATCCCCAAAACGTTTCCAACGCCGCAACAACCGATGCAAGGAGAAGAAGCGGACTCGGTTCCTGCGACGACTCGTGTCCACACTGAAATCCGAGATGATCATGAGCGGGGTGAACGCGACGAAAGTGAGCAGGGACTCGGCGATTCGGTGGAAGTTCAATCAGCTGAACACCAATCGGAACAATGTGCTGGAGAGGTCCGAGTGGAAGCCCTACAAGTCGACGTTGTTGGAATGGAAGAACGTGAGGCAGTGTTCGAGGAACCTTTTCAAGACATGTGACCTAGATCGGGACAGGAAGTTGACTTTCGAAGAGTGGAGGAAGTGCATTGTCCAGGGTAAGACCTCTGAATCCATCCAATCCCTCCCAATTGTGAACTTCAGAAATCAACCGTGTCCCTGCAAAACGGCCCGATCAGCTCAACCCGTTCCTTTATATTTTAAGACCAGAGTAGTTCCAATTATTTCATTTATTCCATTTCTTCTAGGTTACTGTAAGTAAGTAACCACCCCCAAAGATCTCATCTCTTTTCCCACTACGGGTCCCTTGTTTCTAACTTGAACTTGTGTCTTTCATTTACATATTCTATTCAGAAGATTTCGCATAATTGTGTGTTCAGAGCTTGTAGATATTACATCCGGTGTGTTTTTGATTAGTGTTTTCGGAGAATTGCAATAAAAATTGATATCATTCAACGAAAAGAGATTTCGGAGCGTCGTACTGAAGCAGTTTATCACCAAATCAACAATAAGAGATTATTGAGTCGCCCGTTTTCCGCACAAGTATCCCTGAACCAATCGAATTCCATATACCGGTTCTCTTCCAGTACTTTCACAGTTCACATCATCAAGTGCTCCTGGGAACCAGTTGTAGCCATGGTGAGTGTAGTTGCCCGGGGCGTAGAAGAGGAGAACGCAGTTCTGGTTGCCACTGAAACACTAGATTTGTTTGTTATCAATTGTTATCAGTTACCCCATAATATTGTCTGGAATGGATCTGTTGAGCCAGGCGAGTGCTCCAGTTCCAGTTGTCACACCATCGGTCCAATAGAAGGAGTTCTGGAAGTCTACATTGCAACTGTGCTCTTCTGCACTATGCCTACCGTCTGCGAGCAAACAGGCGTGAGCCCCTTCTTCAAACAACCAGCTTTTCTTCTCAATCCAATCCAAATCAAGCCAACGTTAGCCGCCAATGACCTACTGGACGTCTCTGAATCTCACTGTGAAGCTTCTGAATCTAGAGTCCACTTACGATGAACCCAAGTCAACTCGGCGGGTGTCTGAACTCCAGAAAGCAATGAATTCCTGTATTCACACCGGGCAGTGGCCCCAGCATAAGTGAGTCCGGTTCCCGCGATGACCCGCATGCACCAGCCACCACTGGGTCTGTTGAATCGAGTCCATCCGGGTTCGCATCCACGGTTCGGGTTGTTGTTTCCTCCGTTGCCATTTCCTCCGTTTCCGTTGCCATTTCCATTACCATTTCCATTACCATTCCCGTTGCCATGACCATGTCCATGATGATGTCCTTCATGGCTGTCCTCACAACTTTCACTGCTGCTAAAGTCGATCCCGGAGGCCAGAACGGCCAGAAAAGCGAGTAATAGAATGGTCTTGCGAGCCATCTTTTGGTAGGAATGACTTAGTTTCCGGTTGGTTATATAGGCCGTTGCAACTTGCAAAAGGTTCAATGGAATCATATAGGCGATAACTTGTGCGGAACACAACTCGCGGAGGTCAACCTAGAAAGAGTGAAGAACTTTTGAACTTTCGGGGCTTCGCCGTCATTTTGAAGGGTTGTACCAGTTATTCGGAAGTGAAGTTCCAGTACGATGCTCCAGAATCCCATGATCAGAAGACGTTCTTCGGGATCACGTAAGCGTTCAGAACACAACTTTCGAGAGGTCAACCTATAAAGAGCGATATAAAACGTTTCCGTCGTTTCGGAGCGTCGTACTGTAAAAGTTGACAGATTGTCGGCCTAGTACGATGCTTCGAAATCCCACTGATCCGTTTAGAAGTTCTCGAAGCCTTCCTGAACAGTTTTCACGTGACCCCTCTGTCCAACTGGTTTGTCTTGTTGGCTACTGATCCCTCCCCATATTTCCCAAGGAACCATGGATTTCGGCGCCCCCTTGTCTCAATCCACCGAGTCTTCGATCGGTCTTCACACCTACAACAGCGCCGCGGATCTGACAAGTGGACATGTGTAAGTCAAACGCTTCTGAATCCTCAAAACCCCATTTTCTCCAGAATCGCTCTCGAAAAAAACGAGTTTCTGTTCGATCTAAACACCAAGAATTCTTGCACTCGCCCTCTCGAAAGCTTCATCAAGTTGCTCTCCACCTCCAGCGTCGCCAAGGAGTTCTCCCATTTCGCAACGCTTCCCTTGTCACGTCTCCGCACCGTCGACGCATTCTTCGATCATCCGGAGCTCAACAAACTCGGAGAGATCCACGTTTACGAGCAGACACGTGTCAGAGCGACCCACAAGAACGGGCACAACTACATGAATGCCAGCTGGATCGACGGGTATCGCGAGGTTCGCAAGTTCATCGTGGCACCATCACCAATCGCTGATTCGGTGGCCCAGTTCTGGAGATCCATCTATGATCGGAACTCTCTCGTTGTGGTGGCTCTGAATGAACTGGTTGATGAGACAGGGAAGCCATTCGTTCCGCAGAAAAAGGATGAGAAGATGATTCTGGAGGACATGACGATCGAGTTGGACAATATCCGGAGACTCCGTCACTCATGCCATTCAGCCGTGCTGAAGCTGAAGAAGGAGGGTGGAGTCGAGAAGTCAGTGATCCTCATCGCCTATGGTGGCTGGGGACAAATGAGCTATCCGCAGAGACCATCGGACATTCTGGATTTGATGGCTGATATGAATCATATGAGAGAGGTGTTGAAGAAGAAGGCGGTGGAGGAGAAAAAGTTGGACGAGAAGCAGCACACTCCGATCACTCTGATGTGCTTCGATGGGTTCGGAAGGAGCTGTACGCTGGCCGCGTTGGACATTCTCTGTCAACGTCTTCAGGCGACTCACGCCATCGGAACCCCATTCGTCGACATTCTCGACGTCATTGCTCGTCTCAGAATGCTCCGTGGAGCTGCGTGCATGGTAAATAGATGGTCCCAGGGCTCGAGGACTCTAGAATCCTAATTTCAGAAAGCGGAGCAATTCATCTTCCTCTCGATGGCAATCCTCGAGTACTCGATCCGCCACCACCTTATCGATATGGACGTTCTTCAGAAGATCAGTTTGGACGGGTTCCTGGTGAAGAACAATCTGGAGATCTCTTAGAAGTGTCCTTTTTCAATGAAGTTCTTTATTACTTTTTTGTGATTTCACGCATGACCTACATTGACCCAACTTCTCAATTACCTTACTCACTTCCGTACTCGTCACTTTAGGATGAATCACAGATTCTATTTTGCAATTTCCGTGGTTTTTACCTTCCTGAAGCCAAGTTTCAGTCAGATTTTCAATGAAGTTCCGATGGGAATGCCAATGATGATGCCGATGCAGTATCCGTTCATAGGAATGGGCAATCCGTTCGATCAGGGGATGGATATTGTGAGTTGGAGGGGGATTCTTTGAGGTTCTGGCATTCTGAAGATTCTGGGGGAATCTGAAGAGTTCTGGAGTTTCAGGCTTCAGGGATTCTGGGATTCTGACGTTCTGAAGGTTTAAGTTCTAGTTCTATCCTATCCTTCTGACACTTGTGAGATTTTTGGTATTCTTGGTATTCTGGTATTCTAGAGATTCTTGGATTCTGAATCCTTCACCTTCCAGGAATACTCCCCCATCACCCAACTCGTCTCCTCAATCGCTCATCTCGTTGAAATGCACCAAAAGAGCAAAGAACGACTTGGAGATCATGAAGATCATCGCCACGGCCTCTTCCCTCAACTTCAGGAGCTTCAGGAGCTTCAGCAAGGAATTCAGATGAGAGGACGGCCTGGGATGAGTGGTCCCAATGGCCCACACTTCTCCCTGATTCCTTATACCCAGGAAGGGCTGGGATCTTCAACTTCTTCTTCAGCTTCTCGACTTGTCAACTCCATTTCTAGTGACCAGGTGCCTTCTGTCATGTGGAGGATTGGGGATTTGATTGGGAAAGGGACGACTGATAAGACTGATAAGGAGAATCTCTATGATATGAGGAAGATCAAAGGATTCCCAATTGTCAAGGTGAGATATGGTTTGGAATCCTGAGTTGATCAGTTTTTCAGAGTTCCGACGAAGATATCAATGTGAAAATGCGTGACCCTGGTGATAAGGAAAAGGAGAACAAATCGTGGACGATTCTGGAGATTGCCAGGAAGATTCTAGGAGTCGGTTAGTGGATTCTGAAGCTTCCTCTCCGAATTAGCTGAATTCAGATGAGATCCCAACTGCAAAGGAGGGAAACGCCATTGCACAGTTGTTGGAGGAGTTGAGGAAGGAGAAGGGTCAGAATTCAAACTTTTGAGACGAGATATTCATAAATGCATCATTAAAGCCATAAATACTATAAATTACGCTACCCTTTACTGTCGTTTCAAGTACTCGGAATAGTCAATGACCCCGTCTCCGTTTGAGTCCAAGTCGTCGAGAACTGCGTCAACGAGTCGTTCCATTTCACCTTCGTCAGTGCTGTGCATTCGGGGAGCACCTGGAAGATTGGGCTGAATAATGTAGAATATAAGCTCTCTAGCTCTTATATGCAAGTGCGCTCTACCGAACTTGAAGCTAAAGCGCGAAGAGGTTGCGATGTTTAGGACTTTTACTGTAACTTTGACTTATTTTCACGTAACTTTCTAAACTTTTAGACACAAAACCTGACCTAATTATGACAAAGTTGCAGAAAACTGTACTGGTACAAATTTCAGTTTCGATGGAGCGCAGTTGCCAACTTGACACAGTTGGCACAGTTGACCACTCTTATGAAACGTCACTCTGACGTTTCACAATGATCAAACTCAACTAAACAGCTTTCTTTTTCGAAGTTTGAAGGTTTGAGCAAACGCGCCCTACTGACAAGTTGTCAGTGACGAAAGTTTCGAAAAACTCACTTTCATCTCCGTGATCATGCGTTAACGCCTTCAAAATCTCGATTCCGTCAATCAAACTGTCCTTATTCAAATCATGCATTGAGAAATAGTGAAACCTCTGCTGCTCCTCCGTCAGTTTCTCGACTTCTATCTTGTTTTCCAAGTGTTGTTTGATATGGCTGGAATGTTTTCGTGTCGGGACCCAAATACTTGAATTGGCGGCAAAGGTTAGAGGGTCTCGAAGCGAAAATTTTCGAAAAGGGCAGTAAAAAGCAGGGAAAACTAGAAAAATCTCTTTTTTTTTAATTTTAAGTCTTACCCTTCATCGTGAACTTCATTCTCATCTGCAAACTTGAACTGAGCCCCTTGGACACCTGAAAATCACTAATTTCCAATGGAATTCTCAATTTTCTTCAATTTTCCTTACCAAAAACAACAATCGCTAGAAGGAATAGCAGGCGCATTTTGGAGTGACGAGTGTGAAACAGACGAAACAGTTTTGTGTTTTATTATCAGTTCCCAGCCGGAGGACACGCCTTTTTCCGAATCAATATTGGCTGCTCTGGTCACAATTGTGCAAACACTGCCATTGTTGGAAGCAATCTATTGGATCATCATCGCACAATAAATGCAAATGTTCATTTTTCATCCCGGGACGACGACTGCGGAGCCAATAAATTATGCCTTATGATACAAACAGGGAAAAGGGAAAAACGAGCGGAAATACTATATATCACAACAGAACGACTAAGAAGTAGAAGGGGGGAAAGATGGGACAGGGAGCTGACTATTATGTACCAGTGAAAGTGTTAAAAGTGAGAAAAGTTGGGGGGGAAACACCCATTTTGGTTAATTTTGATTAGAATGAAATGTAAATTCGGAAAAAAGGAATATCATGGCTAGAGAATGGAATCCTAATCACTATTCTTGATTATTGAGTTCCGGTCTTGGCCATCTGCTCCTGATGTTGTCGTGCCTGGTCTTCGCGCAGCTTCTGAGCCTTCAGGAACTCTCCGTAGTCGATGAAGCCGTCGGCGTTGAAGTCGTCGTCCCTAAAATTTTATTTTTACAAAAATTCTACAATTTCAGTAAATCTTACTTGAGAATGCTGTCAATCATAGTCTCGAGTTCGACCTCACTCGGAAGCGGTGGTGGCTGATGGTTCGCTTGGCCAGCGGTATGCTGCGGTCCAGGATTTTCGGCGTGGAAGTGAGTGATAGCCTTGATGAGTTCGACACCGTCCAACTTTCCGTTCTTGTCCAGATCGTGCATGTTGAAATAGTGGAATTGGAGCTGTTCCGGCGTCATGTTCGCTGTTGGGTCGACCTTTCCGTCCAGATGCTCCTTGATGTGGCTGGAAACGTGGTTTTCAATGTGTAAAATCGATAATTAGATGCTTACTGTTCATCTCTCGCTTGCTCTCCACCAAATTGTTGCTGTTGTTGCTGTCCAGCTTGACCGTGAGCTTGTTCTGGTTGGCCCTGCAAATTTTCGCAAATTAGGTCAATTTTGACGGTTGCTATCGATTTTTCCGTTGCTATTTTACCGAAACGTGCAAAATCAGTTTAAACTTGACAAAAAGCGCGGTTTCCACTGAAATTTATATTTAAAATCGAAAATTTACCTGCTGCGGTTGCTGTTGGCCTGTTCCAGCCGGGAATTGTTGTGGTTGGTGAGCAAAGGAGCCAAGAATGAGGCAGGAGACCACTAAGATCTTGGCTACCATTCCTGAAACACAAAACTTGTAAGAAAACTGAAGAAAATGCGGTTTTGAACGGAAGAAAACGGAAGCGTGAAGTGGAAGCATATTTTATTTGGTGTAGATTTACGGGGAGCGATACGGTAATTCAGCGGCGACGTGTTCCAAAGTTTACGGTAATAGCAAAAACAAGGCTTTCTAAATCGAACATTTGACTGTTTTTTATATTTTTAAGGTTGAACTATTGATTTTCAGGTGGATTTAGTAGTCTTCCAGTAAAAACAACAAAGAAATCGGCAGAAAACTGAATTTAGGCTTGCATTGCGGAGCGTGTTTCGTGCGCCGCAAACACGCAACGCCACGCACAACTCGCCGTCGACGCATTGATTGCTTCCACGAAGCGAGCCGGTTTCGTGTTGCGGCCGGCGGAACTGTTTTTATTTGTCCTCTCCGCGCTCTTTTATGAAGATTTCGTTGTGAAACATCAAAAAGTAATGCTCCTTCAGTTTCAGTTCGATGTCGGATGTCGGACTTCCAAAACATTAGATCTCGTCGACGAATCCCGGAGAGCAGTTACTCGACTGTCGACTTCGACTACGACCCGGATCAGAAGAATCACAAGGCGAACGGCGGCCTCGCGTACAGCTCCTTCTCCACCGTCTTCAACGCGTCCGCTTCTCAGCTTTGGAATTCTGCGCAGGTTTGCTTTCTTCTTTTTTTCGTTAGCGAAAAAGATGTTTATCTCTTCTTCCGTTAGCCACGATTTTTCTTGTTTCAGGAGGCGCTTTCTTCGACATACGAGACAACTGAAGGCGCAGAAGCTGCAGACGGGTCCAAGTACGCTGAAACTCTTGACTCGCTGAGTATTTTTGGCAGCCCACTAGATCAAATTGTTATCACAATGCCGTCCCGCGATCGTACATCCGAGTTTCGTGCTACTGCCAAGTCTTATGAGGTAAGTCATTGAATTTTCTCAATAAAAACCATCGAAAATCGATAAATAAATAAATTCAGATGAAAGCAGCAGCAAACGGAATCCGACCGCATCAAAAGCACGAGCTGCTCGCCGAATCCGTGCAATTCAACCAACTCGCCAAGCGAATCGGCCGAGAATTGAGCCAAACTTGCGCAAAAATGGAAAAACTCGCGGAATTCGCGAAGAAGAAGAGTCTCTACGAGGAACGCTCTCAAATCGACCACCTCTCCTCGATCGTCAAATCGGATATCACGGGTCTGAGCAAGCAAATCGGCGCCCTGCAGGAGTTCTCCAGGAGACGTGCGGGCAACGTGAAGAATCAGAACAACGGGCACAGTCAGCTGGTCGTCGTCGGATTGCAGTCGAAGCTGGCGAATGTGAGCAAGGACTTTCAGAGTGTGCTGGAGATCAGCACGGAGACGATGAAGGCCGAGAAAAACCGAAGAGACAAGTTCTCGAGTGGCGCCCCCGTGCCAATGGGCCTTCCGTCCTCGTCTTCTGGAGCGAATGGTAAGTTTTCATAATCTGAAGACACTCTAAATTCCCGTTTTCCAGTCCGCTCAAAGCTTTTGCAAGACGACGAACAACACGGGTCTTCAAGTATCGCATTGGATATGGGAAGTTTGGAAAACTTCCAGGCACAGCAGACTATGGTATGGTGATAAAAGCATACAGCTTATCAATCTATCACTTTCAGCAACACCGCGACACCTCCCTGGAATACGCCCAAGCGCGCAGCAACACGATGGCGACCATCGAAGGATCCATCTCGGAACTCGGTCAGATCTTCTCGCAACTCGCCTCTCTCGTCAGCGAACAAGGCGAAATGATCACACGAATCGATTCGAACGTCGAGGACACCGCTCTGAACATCGACATGGCGCACTCGGAACTCGTTCGATACCTGCAAAACATCAGCAAGAACCGATGGCTTATGATTCAAGTCTTCGGAGTGCTCATGGTCTTTTTCGTCGTTTTCGTGCTTTTCCTCACCTAAATTCGAATTCCAATTGTAAAATATTCCAGCTTTCCCGCTAATGTTCATTTTCACACACACGCACCGGTTAGAAACATCGTAGTTGAACGCTATTCTTTAACTCGTGGTGGTTTGTATGCCTGTGATCGAAACTTCTCCTTTTTTCTCGCATAAAATTATTGAATTATTGATTTTCCCATTGAAATTTCTGTTCAAACATTGGTTTCTCGCCAAGATGTATTTTTTATCAATCATTTTCTTTACTTCTATCCATTAACTTATTTTAAACGTTTCCATTTTCCAGATGAGGGTCTCTGCCGGTCTGATGATCGGCGGTTGTTGTGCCGCCACCGCCGCCACCGTCCTCAACGCCTTCGTCATCAACAAGCAGTTCTACCCGTCGATCGTGTACCTGTCAAAGAGCAACGCCAGTATGGCCGTGCTCTACGTTCAGGGTCTTGTACTCGTCTACTTGATCTTCCAAATGCTCAAGACCATTTTGTTTGGAGATCTGAGAGCAGCCGAAGCGGAGGTGAGTGTTTTTTCCTATTGGGTCCCTGCAACGAATCTTCCTATCCAAACCTAATCCTTCCAGCATCTCTCTGAACGAGCCTGGCACGCCGTCCTCGAAACCTGCCTCGCATTCACCGTCTTCCGCGACGACTTCTCGGTCTTCTTTGTCGCGCAATTCCTCGGTCTACTCTTCATCAAATGTTTCCACTGGTTAGCAGACGATCGAGTCGATATGATGGAACGAAGTCCCGTTATCACCCTCCGCTTCCATTTGAGAATGATGACAGTGCTGGCGATTCTGGGATTCGCCGACTCGTACTTTGTGTCGAACGCCTACTTTGTGACGATGCAGCGGGGAGCCAGTGCGCAGATTGTTTTCGGATTTGAGTAAGGATTCTGAATTCTGAAGGCAGTTTTCAAACAATTTGATTTCAGATACGCTATTCTTCTGGCTCTGGTGCTCCACGTCACCATCAAGTACCTCCTTCACATGCATGATCTGAGAAATCCACAATCCTGGGATAACAAAGCGGTCTACCTGCTCTACGCCGAGCTTTTCATCAGTAAGATTCAGAGTTCTGAATCCCCAGTCATTTCCGTATCTTCAGACCTGATCCGCTGCATCCTCTACGGATTCTTCGCCGTCATCATGCTCCGCGTGCACACCTTCCCGCTCTTTTCGGTCCGCCCGTTCTACCAATCCGTCCGTGCCCTCCACAAAGCCTTCCTCGATGTCATCCTCTCCCGCCGCGCCATCAACGCCATGAACAGCCAGTTCCCAGTTGTCACCGCCGACGAGCTCGCCGCCATGGACGCCACATGCATCATCTGCCGCGAGGAGATGACCGCCGAATCAGCGCCGAAACGTCTTCCCTGCTCTCACGTCTTCCACGCTCACTGCCTCAGAAGCTGGTTCCAGAGACAACAGACGTGTCCGACGTGCCGCACAGATATCTGGCAGGGACGTAACAATGCTGCTCCGGGAGCCGCTGCAGATGCCAATCAACCTGCTCCAGCCGCCGCCGCAGGAATCCCGCCATTCGTTCCGTTCCTCGGCCATCAATTCGGATTCCCCCAAAACCTTCAGCATCATCAAGCCGCAGCACAAGTCGCTGGTCAGAACGGTGCTCCAGGACCTTTCCCGCATCAGATCTTCTATGCAGCTGCTCCGCCGAATCGTCCGGAGTTTATGGTAAGATACCACGCTTTTCCTCGTTTCTCATCCTCATCTTTCCCATTTCCAGATGCCTGGTCACCAACTCGCTGGACCTCCTGGCATGTTCCCCATGATGCCTCCACCGCCAATCCCACAAGTCCCTGGTGCCCCTGCCGCTGGAGCTCAAGCCCCGCCTCCCACTGCAGCTCCAGGAAGCCCAGCTCCTCGCATTCCGTCCTACTCGGAACTCACCACCGAAGAGCTTCGTCGAATGGAGGGAGATACCCGTGAAGCAATCCTGGCCCGTCTGCAAGCCATGGACAACATTCTTGTGCTTCTCGAGTCTGCCCAGCTTCAGATGATCCAGCTAGCCGCAGTTACGCCGAATATTCGAATGAGACCACTACCGACTGAGACGGCACAGAATACGGAACCTGAAGTGGAAGTGGAGCTCAATGGAGACTTCTCGGAGGAAGAAGACGATGGTCCGTCGACTTCGAACCGTCCGTCGCTCTTCGGCAACAACTCGTCATCATCGCCATCCCCTCAAAACGTCCATGTCACTCCTATTCCAACGTACACGATAGGAGCTTCTGGCGCTGTCAGCACTTCCTACGAGATTGGAGCGCCGATTCAACCGGCGAGAACTCCAGAAGCCGAACTGATCCGTCAACGTCGTCTGGCACGACTTCTCGGAGAGCGTCCGGAGCAAAGTTCGAGTGCAAGCAGCAGCTCAAACCAAAATCAGAACCAAACGGAATAAATCGACCTGTCATTTCCCCCGTTATCATTGATTCCGAATGAACACCTGTCCTTGTGTATTTTATTGTGATTCACCTGTTTCTCTTCTTCTAGAATAGCTTACTTCTCTACTCGAAATATAAGATTCTGGGTTCCCCCACGTGTCACCGAGCTATTATCTGTACCTTTTTTTATAAATTGTAATTTAATTTAATTTATCGGATTCTTTTCCATGTTCCTCTCAAGTCACCTTCCTCTTCTTGTCATTGCCTTCTCTTCTCCTTCCAATGAACAGTTTTCCGTCTTCTATTTTCCCCTACCCAAAACAAACCATTTCAGAGAAAGGACCTCAAAGACCAGGCCAACAGTTGACTGTGATTCGACTGTCTTTATTCAATGAATAGGCATATATATTTTTAAAAAAGTAGAAATATGCAAAAAGGTGCCGCTGGAGCTCAAGCTCCGCCTCCCACTGCAGCTACAGGAAGCCCAGCTCCTCGTGTCACGTCAGCCCAGTTGCAGATGATCCAGCTAGCCGCAGTCCATTCGAATGAGACGACGAAGAATACTGAAACTGAAGTGGAAGTGAAGCTGAACAGTGATCTCTCAGCAGCCGCCGACGATGGTCCATCGCTTTACGGCAACAACTCGCTCTCTTGTCCCAATCCCTATTGAAATGCTTCCCTATCACCGTCCAATACCCTATGATTCCTTGAAATCCAGTCCCTCATCTGCAACTTTCTCAAAGCCCCGTCTTTCGGTTCTCGCCACGATTTTCAATTTATTTTCAGACTGGAACTCTCTTTCTTCTCTCGAATAGTCCACGACATCAACAGGAGAGCGAATGAACACCTGTCCTTGTGTATTTTATTGTGATTCACCTGTTTCTCTTCTTCTAGAATAGCTTACTTCTCTACTCGAAATATAAGATTCTGGGTTCCCCCACGTGTCACCGAGCTATTATCTGTACCTTTTTTTATAAATTGTAATTTAATTTAATTTATCGGATTCTTTTCCATGTTCCTCTCAAGTCACCTTCCTCTTCTTGTCATTGCCTTCTCTTCCCCTTCCAATGAACAGTTTCCCGTCTTCTATTTTCTTGTTTCCCCGACCCAAAACAAACCATTTCAGAGAAAGGACCTCAAAGACCAGGCCAACAGTTGACTGTGATTCGACTGTCTTTATTCAATGAATAGGCATACCCTCGCCGTATAAGGCATCAAAACGCGCTCCATTGCACAAAAACGCCGGGAGCGTCAAATTTTTAAACTGATGGCCGAACTCGGTGGTGGAAGAGCGTTTTCTCTGCCATTTCGATGTTTTTTTCATTTTCACCCGAGAAATGGCAGAGGAAACGCTCTTCCACCACCGAGTTCGGCCATCAGTTTGAAAATTTGACGCTCCCGGCGTTTTTGTGCAATGGAGCGCGTTTTGATGCCTTATACGGCGATGGTATACATATAGTTAAAAAGTAGAAATATGCAAAAAGGTAACGATGTGTTTGAAAAATAGAACAGTCAGATAAATCAGTGGAAAATCAGTGAAAATTAGAGGGAATTCAAAAAAATCGGGTAAAATCCGGTGGGCAAAATAGCATATTGGCGTAACGGCTGTGGGCCAACTGGCGTAGTGGCGAGTTGGTCTGGTGGTCCTTTTGGAATGTTGATAGAAGTGAAACTGATGCAGTGCTGGTCACTATCAGTATCGAAATAGTCTCTGATTGCAACAGATGTGAAGGTTTCGGTTTCTCTGAGCACTACACAATCTCTGGAATAAGACATCATTTTCTACTGTATTGCATTCTGTTATTCTCTAACTTTTCGTTCATCTTCGTGACTTTCGGAGAGAAATGATTAAACCAAAAGATGAGATTGTCGTATAAACCTGCGACTTTCAAGGTTTTATCGAATACTCCTGTCACATACGATCCGATTTCAATCCTCTCGCTCATTACCATCTGAAACAAAGTTTAGCACAAAAACATTGTTGCCGTCCCGAGTCACCTGATGGGTCTCGCCGCGAAAATGGTTTCTGGCTGTAATACGGCTTATGGACAAGGTTTTGTCACTTTTTCTGATGAAAACGGATACATTTACATGATTTCAATCATTTCCAACCAAATTTCAGCAGTTACCACCGATTTTCAGTGAAAATGAGTTGTTTTTGTTGAAAAGCGGCAAAATACCCAAAAATGCATGTTTTTCTACTGAAAGTTGGTGTAAACTGCTGGAATTTGGATGGAAATGATTGAATTCGTGTTATTTTATCCATTCCCATTGGAAAAATTGTTAAAACCTTGTCCAGAAGCCGTATTCCAGCCATTAACCATTTTCGTGGCGAGACCCATCAGGTGACTCGCCGCGGGACGGCAATAATAGTAGATCCCCTTGACTCACAAGAGAAGCAAAAGTGAACGATTCGACGTGATTCATCTTAATCCGACATTCCGTCTTGGCTCCTGCAACGTGCAGAGCTCCAACGAGCCTTACCATCAACATGGAATGTATTCGGCAATTTTCATATATTCTCAATTTTGTTGAATGTGATGCGCAGCGGAAATCTGAAAATCGGATTGTTTGACAGAATATTCGGCTGAGATCACATACATTCACATCTTCCACGTCTTCAAATCTAGAGTCGATCAGTTCCACCATCTCCATTCTGTGCCCAGTTGGGAATCCTTGAATAGTGGCAATTAGGTCCGGATGTTTCTGGATTTTCAGTCGAGGAATGGGAATTCCGTGAAAGTTGTGGAACTTTTCTTCACATTGGATAAGCTCCAGTTGCCGGACGGGCAACACTGATGTTCGCAGGAAGTATTCAAAGTATCGAAGCGCTATGTTCCTGTCTTTTGACACTATTTTCCGATCGAAACATCGTATCTCCACGTGGTCTTGTTCGTTCCAATGGAACCAATACTCGACTGAATCGACGAACAACAATCCGGTCAGAAAGCGTGGGTCAATGTACGTCTGATGGAACTTCAGAAATGACACGGAGAAGCTGGCATGTCTGTTGATGCCGTGGACTAATCGATAGAGAAAAGAGAGTTCCAGTCTGAAAATGAATTGAAAATCGTGGCGAGACCTGAATGACATGCCTTTGAGAAAGTTGCAGATGAGGGACTATGGATTTCAAGGAATCATAGGACATTGGACGGTGGTAAGGAAGCATTTGAATAGGGGATGGACAAGAGAACGAGTTGTTGCCGGAAAGCGATGGACCATCGTTTTCTGCTGCTGAGAAATCTCCATTGAGCTCTATTATTTCCACTGCAGGTTTCGTATTCTGCGCCGTCTCAGTCGGTACCGGTCTCATTTGAATATTCGGAGTGACTGCGGCCATCTGATTCGTCTGTAACTGCACCGACTCTAGAAGCATCCGAATGTTTTCCATGGCTTGCAGACGGGCCAGGGTCGCTTCACGGGTGAGTTCCGAGTAATACGGAATGCGAGGAGATGGGCTTGGAGCTTCTGCGGCATATTCTTCAGGGTCTTCCGGGATCGTATGTACTTGCATCGAAGAGAGGAACCCAGGTGACCGAGCAAGTGGGCGAGCTGGCACCTGAAAATGGCAGCAGACATTCAATGGAGCTTGAGCTCCATCGGCAGATTCTTCAGGGACTTCCGGGCACGGATGTAGTGGCATCGTGGATCTGTCTGAAATGAGGAACTCAATGGCATAATGGGTTTCAAGAAATCATAGGACATTTGACGATGGTAAGGAAGCATGGCAAAAGGGAACCTGAAGAGAATGGCAAATGGAAGAGAAGATGACGGCAAATGAGCAGATGTGTGTTCCTTCTCGTTGAATCAATAAAGGCAGAGCAGATGGTGAACACGAGGATGAGGGTGGCAGGGAGGCTGGACAAGATAATGAGGGTGTCTTCCGCGACGGCATGCTCCGCGTGCGCACCTTCCCGCTCTTCTCGGTCCGCCCGTTCTACCAATCCGTCCGTGCCCTCCACAAAGCCTTCCTCGACGTCATCCTCTCCCGTCGAGCCATCAACGCCAGTTCCCAGTTGTCACCGCCGATCTGCCGCGAGGAGTTGACCGCAGAATCCGCGCCGAAGCGTCTTCCCTGTTCCCACGTCTTCCACTGATCCCTGGCATGTTCTCGCCAATCCCAAAAGTCCCTGGCGCCCCTGCCGCTTGAGCTCAAGCCCCGCCTTCCACTGCAGCTCCAGGAAGCCCAGCTCCTCGTGTCACGTCAGCCCAGTTGCAGATGATCCAACTGACCGCAGTCCATTCAAATGAGACGACGCAGAATACTGAAATTGAAGTGGAAGTGGAGCTGAACAATGACTTCTCAGCAGCCGAAGACGATGGTCTATCGCGATTTTTCGGCAACAACTCGTCATCATCACCGTCTCCTCAAAACCTTCTGCTCACATTCTCTTGTCCCATTCCCTATTGAAATGCTTCCTTACCACCGTCCAATGTCCTATGATTCCTTGAAATCCATAGTCCCTCATCTGCAACTTTCTTAAAGGCGTGTCATTCGGGTCTCGCCACGACTTTCAATTCATTTTTAGACTGGAACTCTGTTTCCTCTCTCGAATGGACCACGACATCAACAGGCAAGCTGTCAGCACTTCCTACGAAATCGGAGCGCCGATTCAGCCAACAAGAACAACAGAAGCCGGATTGATTCGCCAACGTCGTCTGGCACGACTTCTCGGAGAGCGTCCGGAACAAAGTTCGAGTGCGAGCAGCAGCTCAAACCAAAATCAGAACCAAACGGAATAAATTGACCTGTAATTTCCCCCATTATCATTGATTCCGAATGAACACCTGTCCTTGTGTATTTTCTTGTGATTCACCTGTTTCTCTTCTTCTAGAATAGGTTACTTCTCTACTCGAAATATAAGATTTTGGGTTCCCCCACGTGTCACCGAGCTATTATCTGTACCTTCTTTATAAATTGTAATTTAATTTAATTTATCGGATTCTTTTCCATGTTCCTCTCAAGTCACCTTCCTCTTCTTGTCATTGCCTTCTCTCCCCCTTCCAATGAACAGTTTCCCGTCTTCTATTTTCTATTTTCCCCTACCCAAAACAAACCATTTCAGAGAAAGGACCTCAAAGACCAGGCCAACAGTTGACTGTGATTCGACCGTCAAAAGCGGCGGATCACGAGACAACTGAAGGCACGGTCCGAGGTCCTCAAAGGAATATCAGTAGCGGAATAATAGTGGGTAGAAACCCGGGCGACACGGGATGAGTGACGGTTCTAGTCATTGCCATGTTGCAGGAACGACTAAGCGCCGTGCACCCAGCTCGGGAAGCCGCGGGCGGTTAGGGGAAGTAGAGAATGGTGAAAATGGCGTCTCGCGCAGGCTTTTATAGGCGCCGTCGGTGGGAACGTCGGCGAGAGAGTGCGCTACAGCGTGTGTTTTAAAAGAGACGCAGAAGCAAAGGCCGTGGGAAACTCCGCCCCCTGGCGCGCGAAACTTTGAATTTCAAATTTTTGCGGCGAATTTTGGCGAAAAAATGCGATTTTTGGGCTGGAAATAGCGATTTCAGGGTTTCAGAGTGCGAAATACTGATAAAAGTGACAAGTTTATGCTGGGGAAGTGCCAAAAATTTAGAAAATTCAAGTTTCCAGGGAGAAATTGACGATTTTCGAAAATCCACGAATTTTTTTCGCTTTTCGACTGATTTTCATGAATTTTTATGAATTAAACGTTGTTTTTTTACAATTGATTTGTCAAAAATTACTACAGAAGTGATTTCCATAACTTTTCCAACTAGCAAGTGATCCGAATGACCGAAAATCCCTTCCGCAACCGGATTCCTCAAATTTGGCGCCTTTCACCGTTTTCCCGCGTGTTCCCGTTTGCAAAAAAGGTCAATTTCTGATGATTCAACCCGGAAATTGACCTTTTTTCTCGTTTTATCACTCGTCTCCTGCCGCTCGTGCACTCTTTTATCAATCGCTTGTCGCTTGCTGATTCCTAGACTTTTTTTTCCAATTTTCGTATCGATTTTTGATTTGGCGATGGTGTTTTAGTGATAAATGGAAAAACGAATTGATTTCCCTATAAACCAGCAAGGAAAAATGTCAATTTTTATGAAAACCAACCCAGTTTACCTTGACTGCGCGATCAGATAAAACCTTCAGTTATATTGCCTTTGAAAAACGCTCGCGATAGAATCTTCGACCGCCCAGCTTGAAACTTTCCCCGTCTCGCTTCTAATTTATTACCATTGTCTCCCAAATGACCGCCCATCATCTCAGATCTTCACGGAATGAGCGCAGATGCCGACGAAGAGGGTCCGAGCACGTCGACGAAGGAGCATGAAGACGAGAAACGTAAGATTTTCAAGCTCTGGAAGGTTCTAACCATCTTCAGTATTTTCAGAGTACGTCCAACTCGGGAGTCTCGGCGAATACAAGGATGAAGTGACGCCACTTTTATCGCCGAAACACGTGCCGTTGGTACTCGGCAAAGTGACCAAGGAAGCGGCGATTGCGACACATTCAGCGTTGAGAGGCGGAATCTCGGTGGAGAAAGAGCAGGAGTGAGTATTCTCATTGAAACGTACAATTTCTATATTGTTCTGATTCAGAATTCGTGAAATCTACGACCGGCTAGATATCGATAACGATGGAACGATAGACATTCGAGATTTGACAATGGCCTTGAAACACGAGACGCCGCACATTCCGTCGAATCTCGCTCCAGTGATAATGTCGAAAATGAGTCCGGACGACGATGGACGCGTGGAGTTTCACAACTTTGCCAGCTACGTACTCGAAAACGAGCAGAAACTCGCTGAGATGTTCGCGGACATGGATCAGAACCAGGACGGACTCATCGACGTCGTCGAGATGAAGAACTACTGTAAGGACATTGGAGTGCCGTTGGATGATCAGAAGGCGCGGCATATAGTCAACAAGATGGATCACACTGGATCGGTGGGCCTCAAGGAGTTTCAGGACTTCATGCTACTGTACCCGTCGTCGGATATGAAGGATATTGTGGATTTTTGGAGGCACAATTTAATTATTGACATTGGAGAGGACAGTCAGATCCCGGAGGACTTCAGTCAGCAGGAGATGCAAGAAGGCATCTGGTGGAGGCATCTGGTTGCTGGAGGATCCGCTGGAGCAGTATCAAGGACCTGCACAGCGCCGTTCGACCGGATTAAAGTTTATCTACAGGTGAGCAAGTGCGCTTTGCTGATAATCGAGGTGATTTCAGGTCAACTCAACAAAAACGAACCGGTTAGGAGTGATGTCGTGTCTGAAACTGCTGCACGCCGAAGGAGGCATCAAGTCTTTTTGGCGAGGAAACGGAATCAACGTCGTCAAAATCGCGCCAGAAAGCGCCATCAAGTTCATGTGCTACGACCAGTTGAAACGGCTGATCCAGAAACAAAAAGGCTCCAAAGAGATCACAACTTTCGAGCGACTTTGTGCCGGATCCGCCGCTGGAGCCATCTCCCAATCGATAATCTACCCAATGGAAGTGATGAAAACTCGACTGGCACTCCGGAAAACGGGTCAAATGGACGGAGGAATCATTCATTTCGCGAGGAAAATGTACGATCGAGAAGGGCTGCGGTGTTTTTATAAGGGCTACATTCCGAATCTGATTGGGATCATTCCGTACGCTGGAATCGATCTGGCGATCTATGAGACTCTGAAGAGGTCCTACGTGCGATACTACGAGACGAGCAACTCGGAGCCAGGAGTTCTGGCACTTCTAGCCTGCGGGACGTGCAGTTCGACTTGTGGACAACTCGCCAGCTACCCGTTTGCTCTTGTCAGGACTAGACTTCAAGCTATCAGTAAAATCTTATCATCTATTACTTACTCTTATCACTTATCATTTCAGCTATCACCCGTTACACGTCACAACCGCACACAATGTTTGGACAGTTCAAGTATATACTGCAAAACGAGGGTCCGACGGGTTTCTATCGCGGGATCACCCCCAACTTTCTAAAAGTCATCCCGGCTGTCAGCATCAGCTACGTGGTCTACGAGAAGGTGCGGACGAGTCTCGGCGTCAATATGTGTTAACAATGGAGGTAAGCTGTTATCACCTTATCAAAGATTATCAAAATCCGCCTCGCGAGTGAAGCGTGAAACTGATCGCAACATCATCGGAACGCGCAGCGTCGCCGCCAGCGCGTAGCCTCCGTAATCGCTGCGAGACCTCGAGAGGAAACTAGGCCAATCGACCGGGGGACACAAGGGCGATTCGAGGGGAAACTTCTCGCACAGGATGCGGATCCCGTGCCTTCTACGACCGCTTCTCGGCTGGTTCTTCGGACTCTCCATCCTTTTCTCGGCTCTTTTCGGCAACTACGTCATCACTTTATTCCTGGCGATTCCCGTGCTGGGCAAGCATAAACTATGGCGCAACTTGATGGATCGAGCGATTTCCTACTGGATGATGATTCCTATGGTACTGTCTGCGTCTCTTTCTCTCTCCCTCTCTCTTTCGCCTTCAGCTTCTAGAAGTATTTCTGATTCATTTCGTAACAATATCTTCTTAGCCAGATGGCCTCTTATGTTTACATTCCCCCCAAGGCCGTCTGCGAGAATGTCTCTGCTGACACCGAAATTTTTTGAATTTGCTTTGTATCGCGCCGCGCGTCGACATGTGTAGGGACGGTGTCCTTTTGATGAATAACCTCAACC
Organism: Caenorhabditis becei; assembly: GCA_900536315.3. NCBI lineage: Eukaryota > Metazoa > Nematoda > Chromadorea > Rhabditida > Rhabditidae > Caenorhabditis > Caenorhabditis becei. Next base: position 599,968 of record LR539394.1, read on the forward strand.
GCAAACTTTGCTTTGGGGAGACGGGAAAAAAAGGAATTTGAAATGTACAGATTGAAAAATGACTTTGCAGGGAATGCTCGAATTTGTGATGGGAGTGCGTGTGCGGGTGAGCGGCGACGAGATCGAGTTCGGCACCCCGGCCCTTATTGTAATGAATCATCGAACGCGACTCGACTGGATGTACATGTGGTGTGCTCTGTATCAGATCAACCCGTGGCTTATCACCTCTAATAAAATTTCCCTAAAAGCTCAACTCAAAAAACTGCCTGGCGCCGGCTTCGGCATGGCCGCCGCTCAATTCGTGTTTCTGGAGCGCAACGCCGAAGTGGACAAGAAGTCGTTCGACGACGCCATTGATTATTTCAAGAACATTGATAAGAACTATCAGATTTTGCTGTTTCCCGAAGGAACCGACAAGTCGGAGTGGACGACGCTGAAGAGTCGCGAGTTTGCGAAGAAGAACGGGTTGAGGCACCTGGAGTATGTGTTGTATCCGAGAACTACCGGGTTTCTACATCTGATTAATAAGATGAGAGAAAGTGAGTTTTCAGCTTATCACCTCTTCTGAATCTTTATTTAGAAGAATACATCGACTACATCTACGACATCACCATCGCCTACCCGTACAACATTGTCCAGTCCGAAGTGGACCTCGTCGTGAAAGGAGCCAGCCCTCGAGAAGTCCATTTCCACATTCGAAAAGTTCCCATTTCACAAGTTCCCGCGAACGAAGCAGATGCCAGTCGGTGGCTTACAGAGTATGATTCTAGACGTTTTGAGAAAAACTCCATGCCTTTTTCAGAAGATGGATCCGAAAAGAGCAGTTGCTTCACGAGTTCTACAGCGAAGAGCAGCCGATTAACCGACGGTTTCCAGTGGAACGAGGCGACGGCGTTTGGAGAAGTGTGAGTCCTTTTTGACCTGGAAATTTGAAAAAGTCTCTTCTTTCCAGTGGAAGGAGCCTCGTCGCCACTTCTACGTCAAAGTGACAGCGCTCATGTTCTGGTTCACCGTCATCTCCTTCTGCGCCTATCACATCTTCTTCGTTCGGACGCTGCAGGTGAGCATTTGAAAATTGGGTCTCGTAGCGAACGTTTGAAGCCTCTTCCGCTTCGGGGCCCAAAAACCTTGCCAGTTTCAAATAACTCTCCCATTTTCCAGCTCGGATTCGCCTACTTCTTCATCGTCAGCACGTTCCTGAACTGCCGTTACGGCGGCATCGACAAGTTCATCATCGGCAAATGGCAGGCCGCTCAAGAGCATCTTCTTTCCTCTTCATGATAATCCCCTCCCCAAATGTTTCCAACTCTTATTTATTTACTTCTAGTCGTTTCACTCGTTCCTTTACTGTTCTCTTCTCACCGCCACCCACACACACATTCCCCCATTTGACAAATCTTCGAGAGACTCATCCACGTATTTTCGGGTAATCATCAGACTTTCTAAACGCTTCCATTCCTTCTAGTGATTCTTCTTTTCCGATTTATTTTCAGTTCTTCCCCCAGTATTTTTGTTTCTCCTTCCCGCCCTGTCATTCAGATTCCTTCTTTGCATTCCCTTTTTTCTTCTGTCTCATGTAATAAACTGTTCGGATAGAAAGCCTCGCTCCGAGACAGTCTTTGCCGAGATATCATCTCAATAGAAGAGCAATAAGTGCGCTCTGTTGAAAATTTTAACGTGACCATAACCTTGTGCTAGTTCCAATGACAAGATAACTAGGGTGAAAACACGCAATCAGTTTCGCGTGTAGATCTAGGGCACTGATAAGATATCAGTTTGGGAGAGAGCTCCCGCCAGATTGAATCAGTACTAGAACTTCAAAGCCTCCAGCCTCTCCTCCAAGAGGAAGCTCTCCTCCGATGGACTTCGATGCGAAGGTGAGTAAAGGGTCCCTGGGCCCCCACCGTGCCAAGACTTCCAAGCCTGTTCCGGCTTGCGCTCTTGTAGTAAAAAAGATAACTGTTCCCTTTGGAACTCTCGAAAAGTCTAATGTGGAATACGTTTTTCGAGAAAACAAGCTCTCTTTCGCTCTTTTGATAGCATACTCCAAGAAAAGTAGAGAGACCGATGGGTGCAGGAGTAGGAAGATTTTGCTAGAACAAAGACTATTTGCAGGAACCGATTCGAAACTTTGTCAAGTGGATGCAAAACGGACAGCGGCGCCGAGAAGGGACAAGACAAGGAGAAGGCACAAGCTGACTGGGACATTTCGGAGGAGGATCAACGAGACAGTTGACATGGACTCGAGTTAGTTTATTCTCGTTTACCCGCTCATCTTCAAACTCATCAATTTCGACTCTTTTATCATTCCTTATCACTCTCTCTTTTTGGTATTGGCCCGCAGCCCCTTCGCGGACTACACGGAAGGGGCCATCAGTGCGTACATCCTCCTCATTTCAAATTCAAACCAATTTCGAGTCTTTCATCATTCCTTATCACTTTCAAATCTCTCTTTTTGGTATTGGCCCGCAGCCCCTTCGCGGACTACACGGAAGGGGCCATCAGTGCGTACATCCTCCTCATTCCAAATTCAATCCAATTTCGAGTCTTGTCATTCATATCACTTATCATATCACAAATAGTTTCACAGAGACTGCTGTCACCAGAGTACGCCAGTTGAGGATGGAAAAGATCGATGGTGGCGCACCGGAAAGCTGGAGCACTTGTTAGGATGGGATGATGTCGCTGCAGAAGACTGCACACGCCGAGGATCGGGATGCGTTGAGCTGATCAATCTGAACTCGTCCTTTCTTATTTTCTGTATTGTCTGCTGTCTTCTTGTTTTTCTCCCACCCCTCCCTCCGTTTTTCAGGTTTCATTAGATTCCTGCGCCCAGTTATGGTTAAAGTTATGGTTAAATCCGCTTGACGGAGTTCATTTTGACGGTGCAGATGATGATTTCGCAGTTGATATGACTCTGTTGGCAGTTAATCTTTGACCTTACCTGTTTGGTAACCATGAAGATTCTCGGCTCCAACGACACAAACTCCCTGTCTTTATCGTCTTTCAGAGCATAGCCATTCTCACCAATTCACCAAACACCAGACGTACCGTAAAACCTCTATTAGAAGGGCACCTAATAGTTCGTCTTTGAGCTTCACTATCTCAAAAACTACAAGAGTTATCAAAAAGTTGTCAATTGCAAAGTTTTAGACGAAGATTAGAACTACAACTTTGCAGTTGACAACTTTTTGATAACTCTTCTAGTTTTTGAGATAGTAAGGCTCAAAGACAAACTATTGGGTGCCCTTCTAATAGAGGTTTTACGGTATAAAGTTCATCTGGAACGCAATGAAATAAGCTTTTTAGGCCACCAGATTCGATGTTCTCGTCAGTGATTCTTCTTTTTTCAGTCCTAGTACTCGTGTTTTCCCCGTTTCCGCCTCTTTATTCAGATTCCTTCTTTACATTTCCCTTCTTTTCTTCTGTCTCATGTAATAAACTGTTCGGATAAGCAGATTACAACGTTCCGGCCGTAGTTTTGTTTGCTAAAAGAGAAGCAGCAAAAAATGAAGAGCGCATTGTTTGCCGCCGGCTCTCAACCTCTCAACTACTAAAATCGTTCTTTTTTCTGCAACAAATCGGCTAAATGCCTCACTTCGAGACAGTCTTTGCCGATATCTCATTTCGATCGAACGGCGGTAAGTGCGCTCTATTGTTGAGTCCAATAGAGCGAACTTGCCGATTCGCTGAACTCTATGTGAGGATTACAGATTTTCAGATGTTTTGGAAAAAGAAAGCGAAGCCCAAGACTCTGGCGACGACACCGATCAAAGCGACGAGTTTGCCGACGATTCATGAGGTGAGAAAGTGTGCTCTGATGATAAAAGTTTGGAAATTTGAATAATACCTGATGCAAATGCGCTCTAATGAACTTTTTGACTTTCTAAAAGGTGGGAAATTCGCTGTACCGAACACCCATCTCAAAATTCCTGGCTCGCTGCAATCGCGCTCTAATAAACCTTGAAGTTTCAAAAACAAAGAGCAATCTTTAAAATTGTAGAAAATGCGCTCTACCGAACACCCAACTTTGCAATTCCTATCTGAACTTTTGGTTATCAGCAATTGCGCTCTACCGAAAGTTTCAAACTTTTGAGAAAACTTGAAACAAAACACGTCTCTCCCACGCTTTCTCTCTCCTATCTCTCCGCAACAAAAAAACCCGTCTTGAAACCGAATCCCAATCGAAAATGTTTGTGTATGTGTGGCGATAATAAACGATCATCACCTACCCTCCTCACTGTCTGCGTCTCTCTCGGCGCCACACTCTCTCGTCGGGCCGGCGCTTCTTGCCGGCACAGCCTATGATGTCTTTTTGACGCGTGTTCTATGCCTTCTTATCACTTGGCTTGTTTGTCGAGAGAAAAACTTTGATTCGTACTAAGAATCCAATAGAAATCGAAAAGAATTAGAGAAAAAGAGTGAATGTGAGAAGAAAAAAGTTTCCCTTTCCTCCCACCGTGTAAACAATTTATTTGATGTTCATCGACAGTTTCTGGCAAATAATTCACCGAATTCCCTTTCGTTTCGAGACCCGAAAACCATGAATCAGGTTGATTTATGATAAGAATGATTACGAGGAGATTTATGCGAAACGCTATATCTTGCCTGTTTGACTTCATTTTCGGACTATTCATGGTGATTTGAAATTTTTGGTTTTAGTTTTACATTGTTTCGGTAGAGCGCACTTGCAGACAAACGGATTTCTGAAAATTGAACTATTATTGCCGTCCCGCGGCGAGTCACCTGATGGGTCTTGCCACGAAAATGATTTCTGGCTGAAGTACGACTCCTGGACGGAGATTTGACACTTTTTCTGATGAAAATGGGTAAAATGCTGTGAATTCAATCATTTCCAGCCAAATTTCAGCAGTTTCCACCTATTTTTAGTGAAAATGAGGTGTTTTTGGTAAAAAGCGGCAAAATACCCAAATATACATGTTTTTGTACTGAAAATTGGTGGAAACTGCTGGAAACTGATTGGAAATGATTGAAATCATGTCAATTTACCCATTTCCATCAGAAAAAGTGTCAAAACCTTGTCCAGAAGCCGTATTTCTGTCAGAAACCATTTTCGTGGCGAGACCCATCAGGTGACTCGCAGCGGATTTCTAAAAAATTGAACCTTGTCTTACAAAAGTGCTCTATTGATAAAAACATGAAGTCTTTTCTGAAATCAGAAATCGTGCTCTACCGAACAGTCCAATAGAGCGAGCATTCATTTCTTCCTTTTTTGTTCGAAACCCCGTCAGTTTCCATACAGTTTCCCCTTCATCTCTAACTCTCTTCCCACTCGATTTACCTGCCCGATCAGAGGTGTTCAATGTCATTTCTCTCTCCATTTTTGCCGTCTCTCCGATCGATTCAAAACGTGTCTCGTTTCCCGTTTTTCTCACCTCCCTCCTCGATTCGCATACTCTCTCGTCTTTCATATTTCCGTCAAACTTTTGCTTTTGTCAGTTGGAGGCCAGAGTTTAGAGCCAAATAGCAGCAGGCTTCTGGGCTCTGGGGCTGGCTCCAAGAGCTCTGGAAATCAGTTGGTTTTCTTGTTATCACTATCACTATCAATTCAAAAGAACACCAAGCCTGAGTTCTATAATCCGGGCCCTTTTCCCTTCGTAAAGTCCCCGATCCCCACAATCACCCCGATCTGCTAACCTTCTGCCAATCAGTTCGAATTAGCCACTGATATCACTGATAAGGGAACAGTTGTTCTTTTCCAATTAACCTCGGGACAGATTTTGGCCAGATGAGTGTGTCACTAATGATGATGATTGATGAGGAAGAGCAGATTTTGTGTGGGAAGGTTTCATTTGAAATTGAAATTGGTGACTACTAGTGAAACATTTCGATTGTTGTAAGTGCGCTCTACTGAACTATCCACAGTAGAGTGTATTTTCTCTGTTTTTCATGTTCTAGCAATCTCGCTCTATTGAACTTGCATTTGCGCCCTAATGATAATCCCTGGCACAGTGCCAAGTTTCATGGAATTCTCATTCCGGACGTGCCACAAAACACATTGAGCACACATCTCGCTTTTTCTTGATCATCACCAATTCTCCAATCTGACCACTTTGACAAGCGGCGAGAGAGTATTCCTTCCGGAGAGACGCAGACAAAGATAAATGGGTTGTTCCGGCGGCGCTTCCACTTCCACTTCTCGGCTCCCAAAAAATAGCAAAAACATAAAGATAAATGACTCCTCGAGTCTGTCTACAGTATTCTATTTCCTATTCGCCGAAATTTGTGGTTTCTGAATCTGCGAAAACGTCGTTTTGAATTGTCAACTTTTCAGAAGGCGTCAAGTAGCGGACGTCATCTCAGCGTTTCTGTTAGCTCATCGACTCAGAGAAATACGGTAAGGATTCTGAATCTTCTTCTGAATCTCCTCCTTCTTTTAGGTCAGAACCCACACCAGAAGAATGGATACGATGCACGGATTCCTGGTGCCAACCTACACTTTGCACGATTTCGAAGACGGCGAAGAGTGCAAAGTGGTGCGAATGATCTTCCAGTTGTCCAGTGTTCCTTACGAGTTCAAGCATGTTCATCGTGACGACTACATTCTGGAGGGTAAGGAATTCAGATTCAGATGACGTGGTTTCCAATTTTCTCTTCAGATTACCCATTCTACGCTCTGCCGGCTCTCGAAATGAACGAACGAAAGTATGGAAGCATTCTATCGATTTGCAGACATTTGGCATGGAGATACAGTAATCGATACGTCCGTTCGGTAGAGCGCAATTGCATTTTTGCAGATCTCTCCGGAAAAACCGCTTACGACGATGCGAAAGTTGATGATATCGCTGAAAAAGTTTACGAGATCCGAATGAAGCTGAAAAACTGGATTGATCATATTGAGCACGCCGCAGATCATGCTTGTGATGTAGGTTATCATCTTTATCAGCTTATCAGCTTCAAAATGATGTAAATATGTCTTTATAGGAGGACTGCGAAGAGGATCGCGCCGCCAAACTGCTGACCGACACATTGTTTCCGATACTTGAGCGAGTGTTGAAGGCCGCTCCTTCTTCATGGCTAGTCGGGCACACAGTAGGTTATGCGTGCGTAGCGCAGGCGGGTAGAGTGTCGGCTGGCGTGTTGACATGCGCCGGTTCGACCCCGCGAGCGGTGATGAATGCACGTTATGCTTCTGACACCTCTTATGTTAGCGGTAAATTTCCGTGCCGCGATGAGTCCACCTGGATCTCTGAGCTCTTTTGTTGTTTTTGCAGATGACCTGGGTAGATCTTCTTGTTGCCTGCTTGGTGAATCCGATCATTTACCACCGCCCGAAACTTCTTCAAGACTTCCCACAACTCTACCTTCACAACGAGAAAATCGCACATCACGATGACCTGGTCGGGTTTTTGTACCACGTGAGAACACGTCAGTTCCAAGAGAAAAAGTAATCAGTTTATCCGTCTTTTTCTGTAATCTTCAATTCATTTCTGCTCTTCTCTCTTCTTATTTTTCAATTTTCGAACCGGTTCGTTGTTTTACTATAACTTTTTTCAACCAAACTTTTCTGCTATTTTTCAAAAATTTTGCATTGTCAACCAATCAATATCTGCATTTTAATCAATAAAGCTTCCAAGGAAAACCACGAAAAATGAGCCAATCGAAGAAGCGTAGAAGTCTGGATTTGGACGAGGAGAACGATTCGGCGGCTTATTTGAGATCCCAATGGACCGCCTGTGTCAAATCGAACAAGATGCTCAAAAGAGTGACGGTGGTGATGAGAAGTGCCGAACGAGTCGATCGAATCTTCGGATCCGCGTGGCTGCAGACCGAGAAGTTCATGAACAAGGTAGGCGGGATTTCGGAGCGTCGTAAAAACGCACTTGGGTTTTTGAAAAATCTAAAATAAATTTTTTTGGATAGAGGATCTCAAGGAAAACATTTTTGCAGTTGATCACTTTTCTGTATCTTTTTTTGTTTTTGAGAAAAAATTCGAGAAAGTTATTAATGCCGTCCCGCGGTGAGTCACCTGGTGGGTCTCGCCACGAAAATGATTTATGGCTGAAATACGGCTTCTGGACAATGTTTTTTGACTTTTTTGATGAAAATGAGTACATATCATCATTTCCAACCAAATTCCAGCAGTTTCCACCAATTTTCAGTACAAAAACATGCATTTTTGGGTATTTTCCCATTTTTTACCAAAAACACCTCATTTTCACTAAAAATCGGTGGGAACTGCTGAAGTTTGGCTAAAAATAATCGAATTCACGTTATTTCACCCGTCTAGAAGCCGTTCAGCCAAAAACCATTTTCGTAACGAGACCCACCAGGTGCCTCGCCACGGGACGGCAATAAAGCCCTCAAATTCCAGTTTTTTATCATTAGAGCGCACTTCCAGGTCTACCCAACCGACATAAACGTCCCAAAAAACGCGATCCTCCACCCGCACTTCTACCAGTTCAACCCTCCGATCACCAACATCGGAAAGTACTCGACCCAACTTCTGGCCCGTGCTCTTCGCAATCGTGGCATAGAAGCCGGCGTCATTTTCTGCTCTCCGACCCTCCGAACCCTTCAGACCGCCGCTGCCGTCGCCAAATCGACAGGTTCTCGGATTCTGGTGGAACCAGGGCTTCTGGAGCCGATGGAGTGGTACAGAAGGGCCGGCGCCAAGAATTTGCCGGATTTCTTCGATGATGTCGTCGATTTCCAACAGATTGATAAGACATAGTGAGTTGTTCGGTGGAGCGCACTTGAAATTCAAGGTTTTGCAGCAAACCAATCTTCACAATGGCCGAAATGAACGAGATGTTCGGAACGAAGACTCAAGATCAGTGTATCCAGCGTATCATGCTGGTTGTCAAGAAGTTAGCATCAGAGCGCACTTGCCTCTCCCACTAATCCGATGTTTCCAGCATCTGCGTGATCCAACGCGACAGTCCCGCCCTGATCGTCGGCCACGCCGTCACCATGGACGTCGCCTCTCGAATCGGCCAGCACGGCGACACGCTCAGCAGTGAGAACACCGAGGATCTGACGTCCTACGAGGACTCGACCTACCCGTCGGATCCGAGCGGACAGGCTGCCAAGTTGGAGATGGGCGTCCGCTACCCGCCGTCGAGTGTCATGGCGCTGACCCGCAGCAACGACGCTCCACCGCACATTCTGAAGACAGTGCCGGATATCATCCCGCCGCTGACGATTGGCGCATTTTCGAATAAGATTTTCAATTGATCAAGGACGGATTACAAGAGAACTGTGGTGGATTTTAAGAAGGAAAATGAATGAATGAAGAATGACTTATTTGATAGAGAAAATCGGCTCATTTCTCGTACCTGTTAGTTTCAAAACCGTAAATATTTGACATGCTCGCACATGATAAAGAAATGACAATAAATGCGAATATACAGAATTAGGAGTCTAGGCGTCTGTCTGGTTGAACAGAGTCGCCTTGGTCTTGTGATTCAGTGGCGTCGACGAGCACATTCTCGAGTTGGCCGCTATTCCGAACATGTGCTGGCCGAGGGATAGGTCCGATGGATCTGTTCGTGTCGCTTCGGGGCTTCTGTTCTGTAACTGGGATTCAGAAGGATTCATCAGAAGATCCGGCGTACCTCATCAAAGCTTTCCAACTCCAACTGTGTCGGCACCTCGTTGTATTCCAGACATCTCGCCGCTTCCAAAGATCGCAGTGCTTGCTTCTTGGTCCGAACGTCTGGATCGTAGGGGACCACTGTGATCTTGCCGTATCGTCTTCGGAATCGCGGAAGACGTGTCAGCCACGTGTGCTTGACCATGAAGAGGCAAGCGGTGATAAATACGAGGAGGAAAAAGAGGGCGAGGATGGAAAGAGCTGGAAAGAAGATTCTGGAGAGATCAGAAGATCATTTGGGACTTACTGATGCTCGTCGCGTTGATCGGCTCTGACACGAATGATCCGCTTAGCGCCAACAAGAAGAATCCAAGCAGAAACACGAATATCAGAATGTAGCAGACGTGCTGGATCGAGTATCGCCGGCAGAAATCCGTGAAAGTGCCATATCGAAAGTAGCGATATTTGACGCCGCACATTTCGCACTCCTTCTCGCTTTTGAGAAGCTCTATCATGCATCCGTGATGCGCCAGGAAGCCGCAGAAACACGGGCGGATCAGTTTGGCGTCGCACTTTTGAGGCCAGTCCGGGTTTCGGTATTTTTCGTTTTTGCAGAGGACACAAATGGCTCCGAGAGGTTTTGGAGGGATCGAAGAGGCGGAAGACATCTTTTTGGGGGTGACTTTGATGGGGGACAAGGATTGGCGAGGGGTGGTCTGGAAATTTGAAGATTTGGGGGAAATCTGGGGGAATTTGAGCCAAAGTTGCTGAAATTTGGACTAAATCTTCCCGATTTTCAAATTTCCGAGTCCTACCTGCTCGGGCCGATATCTCTGATTGCACTGACTGCAAGTTCCGCCGAAAAACGACTCGCTGTCTATGGCGCACGTGGTGTGGACGAACACGCTGCAACACAAAAATCAGGTTTTCAGTTTTCAAAAAAGAGATAAGAATCTGTGTGTTTCGGGCCGTGGCCAAAATAATTAGCTCATGAAAACTGACTTGCGACACTGGCACGGCTTGACGAAATTCTGCACGGCTCCGCTGATTTTTCGAAGGCAAAGCAGGCAGAAAACGGATGTGTCGGATGGAATGAGACTGACCTGAAAAGGCGGGAATTTGAATGGGGGAAAATGGTTCGATTTTGAATGGGGGAATATTTGAAAAGAATATGAAAAATGTGTATTCATAAATGGGGTTTCGTTTCGTCGGCGCGGAAATCTCGCGCTCGGCCATAGTTTGTTGATAAAGATGAAGCGGTGCGTGGAGAGAAAACGGGCGAAATGTGGTAAATATGTGGAGAGAAGAGCCGGAAGAGCAGGCGAAGTGCGAAGCGGGATTAGACGGGCGGATTTATAACTGGAAATTTGGGGGAAATAGAAATTCCGGGTGTATTTTGGATAGAAATTCACACGGACTACATTTTTTCGGTGAGAATTGGTTAGAATCGCTCTGCGGATTATGACGTCACTTACTGTTGACGGTACTTCCAAAATAGTCGCCAGCAACGGCGGATCGCGCCGCTTTCGTCCTGTCATCAGTCGTTTTCCGGCGGTTACGAGGACTTTGTTCTGGAAAAAAAATGAAATTTAGGATAATAGATGATAGTTTTTTGTCTTATTTGAAACAAGAAACACCGACCTCTTCGGTTGTCGGCGCGGTCACAGTCTCCTCGTCTTCATCGTGTGGGACTGCGGATATGTTAGCGGGAAAATACGCCGCCACGTCCATCTGAGAGAGAAAAAACGAAAGTGTACAAGGTGATAAGTGATTAGGGCAAACGAATTGACGATTGGAGAAGGAAATCGATGGGAAATTGGTGTTTGAAACAGCGGAAATTCTGGAAAAACTCTGGAAAACACATGGAAGAAAACAAAAATTACAGTAGCTGACAAAATCGTTGCGAGACTCCTAGTCAATTTAAGGTGTGCGCCTTTAAAATTTCATCGATAATCCACCCAATTTCTCTTATTGTCTGCCATTTCTGTTGTGTTTTTTGTTCTAAAATATTGGAAAAATTAATCTTGTTGTTTTTTAAAAATAAACAGCAATAAAAACGCAAAACTGCTGGCTAAAACCAGCAAAAGCTATAAGCTTTCAAGGTTACGGTTTTTCGGAATACTGTAGCAGTTTGCCACCTGTTTCCTTCCATTTCCTCACTTTCTCTCCTCATTTCTCCATTCGTTCCACGTTTTCAGCATGAGCCGGTGCAAAATCGATAACCTACAAGGTAAAATCACAGTTTTCCCACTAAAATAACCGTTTTTCTTCTGCAGAAATCGTCGAAACAGTAACTCCACCAGTTCCGAATCTGCGGAGGAGCTGCAGAAAGCGCAAGCCAAATAAGCATGCCGATTTTGACTACGACAACGAGGCGGAAAATGTAATTTTTTTATTTTCTGTTTTTTAGATTGTTTTTATGCAAAAGTGCAATCTTTTATTGTTTTCAGGACTTCAAAACGCCAAAAATCACTCCGAAGAAATACTCGGGATTCTCCCGGAATAGCCTTTCATTGCTACCGTCGCCAATGCCATATTCGTCTCCAGAAGCTGTTCCAGAATCACCAGAAGAGCAAGAATACATTGAAGTCGAATCCCCTTTGCCGAGTAGCAGCAAGAAAGTCGTCCGGAAATCCAACACGTCGAGAGCCAAATCAAATGCCAATGATTCTCTGTCGAAACCCGACAAACTCAATCCGACACTGTTCTTCCCGCGTACGGAGCTTGTGAGAATGAATCCGATGCAGATAATCGAAATGCATGCTGAAGTAAGGCTGAAACAGGCGAAACAATCCAATTTCTATCATTCAGAACCTGGAACGACGTCTGGAAAACGTGGCGTACAAGTACCTGGCCATTTGGACGCCTCCGCCGCCGTCCTTCGTCCCGCCGTACCCATTTGTCGTCGGCGACACCAACCGCTACCAGACCACCGTACCCGACGACATCGCCGTGCTTCGAGTTGTCCGCGACTTGATCAACTCCGTGTCAGCCAGCTCAAAATAACTTCCATCTGCATATACTTGTTGCCCTCCCCCTTTTTTCATTTGTCTCTCTGCAGTTTTAACCTACTCGTGCCGTACTTCTTTTTATTGTAGAAATTAGAGTTTTTATTTAAAAGCTCGCCACACACATATAATCCTCATTTCCCCCATTTGAATGTTATGAAATTTTCTCGCTTCTCGTTTCCAACCTTCAAACCGATCCTTGCACCCGCCATTTAGCCCCTTGTTTTTCCTTATGCAAAACCTTTCCGCTCCTCACGTTCTGCTGCTCCGCCTCCGTCTTTTGATTTCTCTTTCATGTTATCAGTGATATAGTATTTTCTAGCCGATGGAAGACGCGACACGTTCACCAATGGGTAAGTTCAGGATTAATCGAGTTTCGTCGGCGGCTTGCCGGCCGAAAATGGAAAATTGGGTGATATTACTAAATATTACGGCGTAGGGGGAAGTGTGTCATTGAAAAAATAAAATTAGAAAAAAAAACTATAACCAAATTAAGGCATGGAGCGAAAAAAAGAAGGGAAAAAATCGAAAAAAAAATTTTTGACGCGCCAATTTCAAAAATCCAGCAAAATTTCAAAACTTCTCAAAATCCACTCGGCGCGAAATTCAAATTCCCCCCTTATCGCTCGGTTCGAGCCAACTGTTCCACCACAACGCCTCCAATGTTTATCCCCCGGAAATTACTCCCCCAGGACCCTGTGACATCAAGCTCCACCCCCTCGTTTTTATCAAAAACCTTCACCAAATTATCGGGTCGTGCGCACCTGCACAACCGCCCAGCTTCTCTCCCTAATCATTTTGTTTATATATATTTACTTTCATTCGCTTAGAATGTCAGGTTCAACATGACCATTGCAAGCTCGGGTAGGTAGAATCACGTAGACCAAGTCTTCAGAATATTCCAGTAAATTCTGTAAACTCCTCGTTCAGGATCATTCTACTTGCGCGAAACCGGCGAGATCCGTTCCGTTTACGAAGTGTTTCTGCTGGTTGAGTCTCCGTTTCACGTTATCAACATTGTGATGTTGGCATTGGCTCCGGGGATCATGTACAGATGTAAAATGCTGGCGAATATCAATTTGAAGGTGAAAATTCTTATTATTGACGTCCCGCGGCGAGTCACCTAATGGGTCTCGCCACGAAAATGGTTCTGAGCTGAAATACAGCTTCTGGACAAGTTTTTGTCACTTTTTCTGATGGAAATTGGTGAATTCAATCATTTTCAACCAAATCCCAGCAGTTTCCACCAATTTTTCAGTACAAAAACATGCATGTTTGGGCATTTTGTCGCTTTTTACCAAAAACGCCTCATTTTCACTAAAAATCTGTGGAAACTGCTCAAATTTGGCTGGAAATGATTGAAATTACCCATTTTCATCAGAAAAAGTGTCAAAACCTTGTCCAAAAGCCGTATTTCAGCATGAAACCATTTTCGTGGCGAGACCCAACAAGCCTTCGAAAAATCGTTGCGAGACCCAACTGCCCCAAAAACTTCCCACTTTCCAGATAATAATGATCTCCTACATTCTCGCCGGCGTCCTCATGAGCATCTCTCGTCTCTCATGGCTCATCTGCGAGCTCTTCCTCGTTCCAATCGAGACCCAAGAGGTCTTCATGTACTCGCGATTCGTGTTCTCCACCTCAAGTAATTCTCCGTCAGCATTGCATCATTCTGATCGTCCCTTTTTATCCTTTTATCTGTTTCCAGTTTCCGCCCATCTCTTCGTATTCTCAGTCGAACGCGCCATTGCGACATGTCGCTCGAAGCGCTACGAGCAGAACTCTGGCTTCCCCATTATCATCGTCTGCTGCGTGTTGACTGTGAGCCAATTTTCCCTTTTTTTTCCATTTGTTTTTCAGTCGTCTGTTTAGTGATCGCCTATTGTTTTCTTGTTTGTCTATAGCCATTCTCCATTATTCTTCCTAGAATCAATCCTCCATTACAGTACCCTTATGCATTCGTTCAACTCTACTCAAAGTACAGCTTTCCCAAAGGTCGTGAGATCAATGTTGTCATGATATTCATCTTATCACTGTTATCACTACTGGTAACAAAATATGGAAAAGGAAAAGCTCAATAATTTGGTCTGTTCAGCTAACTTCGGTGGTCCTGGTGACAAATAAGAAGAAGGTGAAGCATCGGAGATTCAAGAGCCCGATCAGTGAAGCTTATCAGGTGGGTGATGGAGTTCGGACTAGATCAGTTTCAGGCTTATAGGCTTTAGGCTTTTGGGCTTCAGGCTTTTAAACTTTTGAGCTAGCAGGAGCTCAAGGCCTTCTGGCTTCTAGACCTGTAAGCTTCCAGGCTCCCAAACTCATAAACCTTCGGACTTTTAGGCTTTTTAACTTTTCAGGCATTGAGGCCAGAAGCCCAAAGTTTGAAGCCCGAAGCCTGAAGCCCAAAGCCTGAAGCCCAAAGCCTGAAGCCCAAAGCCTGAAGCCCAAAGTCCAAAGTCTGAAGCCCTAAAGACCAAACTTGCAAAGGTTGAAGCTAAAAAGCAGTTCTTTAGAGCTCCTGAGCTTTAGCTTGGAGGCTTCCCGGGCTTCCCAGGCTCCCCAGGCTTCAAGCCCCATGTCTCCAGGCTTTCGGGCCTTGACCCCTTCCTTATTGGTCCCTTTAGTAGATCACAAATGCAAATATAAAGATAACGGGGGGGGGGGTGTGTCGGAGAGAGATGAATGAATACAACGCATCCATGTGACTTTGTTGGCCACAGTCTGAATGAATGTCAACAAGATATCTCGTCAGCTGATTATAGTGATATTCATTCCACATTCCAATGACCCGATGAACTGGTACGATCTGGATCCGATTAGAAGGTCTCAAAGCACACTCACAGCCACTTCGTAAACAAATCAAAGTATTCTTGAGAAAAAGTAGTTCCGGTTGGTCTAACCAGTGATTATCTGTGGAATTTGAAGGTTTCTTGGAACCTTTGGAACAACAACTTTTAGAGTTTGTGCTTCCTGTGATTTTGTATGATTTCTGATTTGGCGGGAAATCAAATTTTCGAACAAGACTCTTGTTGCGGCTCAAAAACACGTGTGTCAAGTGCAAAAATGATGCAAATTAGGGGGTGTTCTAGAAGCGGTTTGTCAGCTAGCAGGTGCTAAGAGCATGGGTTTACGAAGGGGGAAAGTAGGGTAAACTTCACGTGAAGATTCGGTTTCACGTGGAAAACGAGAAGCTGTCAGAATCTGTCAGCATTCAGATTTTCCGTTTTGAAGAACTGCTCTTCGGAATTCCAATGTAAAGCTTTTGGAGCAGGGTGTCAAATATCAGAAGTCTTCTGAATCCCAGAATTCCAGAATCCATCTGAATCCATCTGAATCCATCTGAAGCCATCTGAATTCCAAAATCCTTCTGAATCATCTCGAATTCGCACTTGCTCCAGAAAGAGCAACTTGAGTACATGAAAAGTGCTCCAGATTCAGAATCCCCTGATTTTCTGATGACGTGATTCAGAAGCCTCAAAGATGAAAGTCATTTGCAGAAGCTCAAGCTTCACCTGCTCTTCTTGACCTAGCTCTGAATCTATGCAAGGCCACTCTAAAAATATCTCAATACGTGCACCTGCCAGATTTGATGTTGAAATATTAGAATTTGATCAGTCAAAAATTTGATTGATTAAGTGATAAGATGCAATACATATGTACATTTATGCAAATATTTGGATTCTGATCAACGCGAAAATCACAAGATCTTCTTATCACTGCGCTTTGTTGCAGACGAGACAGTGTACAGAGAACCTGATATATGCAGAAGAAGCCCTTCGGGCATCCCCCGATTCACATGAATCTGGGGAAGCCCCGTGGGTCTCTCTTTGTCACGGAAAGCCCCCCAGATGTTACAGTGTCGAGAGGTGTAACAAGAAGGCACTTGTTGTTCTTGATAGTTCTTGAGAATGTTGAAGAGAAAGCTGTAATGATACGGGGTCATGTGAAGAGACAATAGTGGCGGCGGGGGAAGCTTGGAATGCACTGAAGGAGATCGGAAATCATTGGAAAAAGTGGAGAAATTGAAAGTTCCGATGAACTTTTGTAGGCACCAGAAAACTGTTTATCAAAATGTAACATAAACAAAAAAGTCCTAATTTTTTGAAATTCACATGTTGTCCTTTATGTTGAAACTGATCTTGCAGTATTATTGGCGTACCACCTGGTGGGTCTCGTCACGAAAATGGCTTCTGGCTGAAATATGGCTTCTGGACAAGGTTTTTTGACTTTTCTGATGAAAATGGGTACAAAGGCATGTCTTCAATCATTTCCAACCAAATTCCAGCAGTTTTCACCAATTTTCAGTGCAAAAACAAGCATTTTTGGGTATTTTGCCGCTTTTTACCAAAAACACCCAATTTTCACTAAAAATCGGTGGCAATTGCTGAAATTTTGCTGGAAACGATTGAATCCACCCATTTTCATCAAAAAAAGTGACAAAACCTTGCCCAGAAGCCGGATTTCAGTCAGAAACCATTTTCGTGGCGAGACCCACCAGGTGACTCGCCGCGGGAAAGCTCAGAATCCAGAAAATTAGATCAGTAAGCCACAGATAAGCCTGATAAGCTTTAACTTTGGGGATCCTAGCCAGGCCTACATGCTTTTTAACAGGATGATCTGGGACCTTCCAACAGAATCAGCTCATCAACTCATTTTCCAGGTCCGTGAGAACATCCGAACCTCCCGTCTACTCCTCCAAATGTTCTCCCTTGCTGCCCTTTTCCTTGCCACTGGCTGCTACTTCCTGCTCAAATTCTCAGCCTCTCTCACCGATCCAACCAAGAACTGGAGCACCATAACCAACGGATTCATCTATGACATGCTCACAGTTGTCGGCACCATGTGTTCCACAATCGTCTTTTTGAACTTCATGCTGCCAGATGATAAGAAATCGCTGCTTCGGAATCCATGTCGTCGTCAATTCGTCGCTCCAGAAGGCAAGAGGACCAGCTTCAAGAGCATCCATGGGGTCGACGTGGAGATTGGAGTCGGAACGGTAAGGAAGGCCATTCCAAAAGATCGGCGGGACCGGAAAACATTAAGAAACTGGTTTTGGTTTGGACCTGGAATCTTCTTCCATTATCGGTTTCACGTGAAGGTTGGATCGTTCCGCCGGGTGATTTATGTTCTTTCAGGCCGAAGAGGAGGCTAGAGTCTACTTTTCCCAATTGTCAGCGGCCTGGAAGTTATGAGGATTCAGAAGAGTGGTAAGTTGGACTTCAAAAGGTCATGCCCTGTTTACAGTGCTTCCTGTCACATGCAGGACCCCTAGGACCCCTTTCTGATCCAAAAAGCAGTCATACGACTCCAATCAATCACTCCTCGGGGGGACTTCGACCCGATTCCAGTCTGTCTGGCTGATCACTGCCTTGGAAGGGGGTGCAACAAATTGCAGCAGAACACAAAACATTTTCAGTAGATGTCTTATGATGTTGACATAGATCTTTTTCTTCCGTGTGCCGATTCATGTGAAAGGGAATCCCAAAACAAAAGTGCCAAGTTCACGGTCTAGACCTGAATCAAAGTTTGATGGTTTTTGATCAGTGGGTCCTTCGAGGGTCCATTGACTCTTTGAACTCGGTTTCTTCTAGACGAGATGACCTCTATCTTCATATGTCAATTCTAGAAAGAATTCGATTCTGCAAGAGCCGTGTCACCTGACTTCTCGAACACACCTTCAGTTTCAGTTACACTAGTCACCTTGAAAGATGGGTTCACCTCTCTGCAGACATTCCAAAAGAGAGAGAGAAAGACAACTTTCTTCTTCTTCTTCTTCATTTCCAGACCTCGTCACTGGTCATTCATTGGACCCGGAGATGATAGGAAACGAATCGTAAATCAGGGATAATGTGGCAGGGGGCGAAGTATTGCAGAGTTTCGATTTCTTTTTGGAAGAGAGAGAGACTTCGGCCGATTGCTTCGTCAGTTAGGCGGTTCGACGAAGAACCCAATTTGTGAGAACGTTGTGGCAGAATGTTGAAAGAAGGATGGAAGGAAGGAAGGCATCGGAAATCGGAAGGGGTACTGTAGGCGATAGGCGAGAAATAGGCTGTGGAATCGGGCTTTCCTGGGCTTGAATTAGGCGTTCTCATAGGCTTATCTTGCACTTTTCGTGTTCGCACCCTCCAATTTCCGTGGTGTCTGGATTGACTTCAATTAAATCTTATATACCTTGAAATAGGTCTTCCTAGGCTTGGAATAGGCTCCGGACTTGGGGGCATTGGAAGGTTTTGTCTTGAAGTAGGTCAGAAGTTTGGTACTCTAGGCCTGAATCAGGGCTTTTCAAGCTTGAACTAGGCTTTTTTATAGGCCTAACTGGGCTTCAGGTCAGTCTCATTAACCTTGACATAATCCTTTCTATTCTTGAAGGGGGGTCCGGACTCGCGGAACTTGGCAGGTTTTGTCTTGAAATAGGCCAAGAAATTGGTTACCCTTGGTCTGAAACAGGCTTCCTTTTATGCCTGTCCAGACTTAAATCAAGTCTCCCCTGGCGAAATCGGCCAAATTTGACTTGAAGAAGGTCTCTCAAGACTAGGATCAGGCTTCGTTAGGCTTGAAATAGGCTCTTTTTCAAACTTCCCGAAGCTCGAATCAAGCCTCTCCAGGCTTGCCTACTGCATCAGAGTCTTCTGAATCCTTGTGACCACCACCTCTTCCAACTTCTAAAAACTCAATCACAAGACCCAGGACCAGTTGACTTTGCATTCGTCCTGCAACAAAAAAAGAACAACAACTCGTGAAAGACATGAGGAAGGCCCCAAGCATCCATAAACATCTTCTGACTTTGCCCCTTTCCGGTCGGATCTTTGTCCCATCTCTTTTTGTCGCCAAAAGCGTAAACAACATGGTCTATATGCACTGAGTGCTTCGTGACCGAACTGGTACGTCTTCATCGGAAGCCAGAAGACCTTCAATAAATCTCGATCCGCAGCAGGCGTCATGTGACTTCTCTGGAACTCTCCTCTGCAGACACAATGTCTTCAAGGTCCAAGGAACGATCCACTTGGCCCAGTCCTGCAGGCCTTCTTCTTCTCCTTCTTCTTCTTCTTCTGATTCGCGACGTCGTCGAAATCGTAAAATTTGTACGCAGGCCACTGAGGCTGCGTCGCGGCGCACGTGGCGGGAGATCATTAGAACATAACACATTCACGTGGCCGTGGGATTCTGAAGAGGCAGAAGACGTCGAGAGGGATGCCCGTGAGGATGCGCAGAGATGCAGACAGTGTCGGGCGGACCCGAAGACGTCTGAAGCCGCGCCTTCGCGAAAAACCCGACGGTATATAAGGTGACAGGGGGTATCCCCTAAGTGAACCCACCATCTCTTTCATTTCTAAAGGTTTCTTGAAGTGTCTGCGTCTCTTCCCTCTAGAAGACACCTTTCTAATTCACTTAATCTTTCAGAAGCACCTCTCTTACCTTCCTCTACCAAACAAAAAATGTCCGACGCCACCTTCTCCCGTTCCGAAGTCTCGATGCACTGTAGCGAAGACGACTGTTGGATCATTGTCGGAAATTACGTCTACGACGTCACCAAGTTCGTCGATCTTCACCCAGGAGGCCCAGAAATTCTTCTCGAATTTGTAAGTGATAATCCCCTAAAAACCAGAGCCTTATCATCTGATTCCAGGCCGGCGGTGATGCCACTGATGCATTCGAGTCCGTGGGACATTCGATGTGTGCCCGCATGATGCTCACCAAGTTCAAGATCGGCTCGCTTCCAGAAGACGAGCGTCCGGACTTCATCCCAGCCGAGTACATCTCCCACGCCAAGATCTCCATTCCATTGGCTCACTGAGCCCTGATACCCATCTTGCTCCACGAATACCATGTCCTGACCGACTGCCACAATCATCGGCGGTCCGTGAAACTCCCCTTACGGGTCCCACCGACTCTTCTAGTCCTTCTGAATCCCTGTTGCTCTTTTCTCTCTTTTTCTTTTCCCTCTCTACCTTTTCATTTGTCTTTTCTAGCCACGTCACATACTGTTAGCAAGCTTCTGTACGGAACTATATCGGGTACACTTGATTGATTTGGAAAAATGTTCAAAGTTGACGAGTAAAAAGTAAAGTTCTTTCCACATTTTGTTGTGTTGGGGCCCAAGAATGGGCAAAGGGAAAGAAGAAGACGAACCGGTTTTGTTCCAGTGAAAATCGATGGGGTCTTCTTATCAGCAATCAACGGTGTATTGATCGATGGTGATCTTTGGAAAGGAGTAGTTTGATCGGGTTGTCCCAAGGCCCCTGGGCCAAGGGGCTACGGTTTAGTCGGCTGAAGGATCCAGGGGGTTTCTGAAGCATTCAGAACCTGGAATCCGAGAAGCATGACTCCAACTCATCTACCGTAAAGCCTCTAAGGGCACCCAATAGTTTGACTTTGAGCTTTTCTATCTCAAAAACTACGAGAGTTATCAAAAAGTTGTCACCTGCAAAGTTGTAGTTCTAATCTTCGTCTACAACTTTGCAGTTGACAACTTTTTGATAACTCTTCTAGTTTTTGAGATAGTAAGGCTCAAAGACAAACTGTTGGGTGCCCTTCTAATAGAGGTTTTACGGTAGTTCTTCTTTGTTCTACCTTTTGTATTTACACTTTGGACATTTTGGCGAATTGGAACACAAGAATACGATTCAGAATTCAATGATTCACAACTTCCATCGTCATTTGATCTCCATTTCAGTTTCAGTTTCAATTTCCAACTTTCCCACTTCTCTAAAAAACAAGAACCTTTCGTGTCCTTTCGCCTTCTGCAGACCCCTTCTCATGACCACTCCCCCCCCCCTCCTCACCAATCAATCAATACACGCCTGTTACGTATCCATCTCTTCATTCATCACAATCGACGGTACAAAATGATAACCAGTGATAACGAGATCAAACAGTTCGACCCGAGAGACGCAGAGACACCTCTCGACAATGTTGCCGATTTTTGAGAAGATGGAAAGTGCACCTGATTCGAAGCGACATTTGAAGGGGACTTCTTTACAATCTATTCGATTCGGTTCCTTGTTCGTTACAAACATCGCGATGAATCGTTTATTTGGACACAAATATAGTGGGAAACATTCAGGGATTAGGATGATCACAAATAAAACCGCAAAGTTAAATTATGGGTTGGGAGGGGGGAGAGAAGAAGGGAAAAGAAGGTAAGAGTCGAGATTCAGAAGCCAGGATTCTGAAGACTGATGGCTAGGTCCCGGGATAGTTTTCAGTCCAAAGCCCAGCCCAAACGGACTGTTTCAGGCCGAATTCGGACTGTTTGGTTGATTTGGGCGAAAGGGGGCTTTAAGTCAAGCTTGTCCAAGTTCCAGAAGCCGTGGAGCTTCTGATTTTCAAAATCGGGCTTCAGGATTCCAGAATCCGTTGGCCTGAATCCTAGACTATGTATAGTCCGAGGCCCAGCCCAAACGGACTATTCCAAGCCAAGTTATAGCCAATTCACTGATGATAGGGGTAAAGTTGGGATAAATGACTGAAGCTCTGGAATCAATCGATAATTGGCAAAGTTTCACAATCAGAAATATCGAATGATTGGATCTGGAGCTCACAATCTACTAAAGCTAGGGGAAAAATTGGGAAAATGACACTGGAAAAGAGAGAAAAATGAGAGGAACTATGAGAACAGTTGGGAACAGGGGACATTTGACGAATACCTTATCAATAATAATCAGTCGAGATTTCATGCCTCTGGAGTCTGGATTGCGTGCCATTTGGAGACGGTGATACCGGCGCCCTGAAAAAAGTAATCATTTGATTTCTGCCTACGTCACAGCCTTCTCCGTCACAATCGCAGATCAAGTCTCGTGCTAGTCGCCGCGCGACGGGGCAGGGGCAGTCAACGTGGCGTCCACGTGGACAATGTCTCCCCTCGGGGGCAAAGTCCCAATGATCTATGATAGACTGATAAGAAACGGATGAGGGGAAAGACCGGGTGGTTTATTGAACTTTTTAAAGATGCAGCAGCAGCAGCGGAAAACGAGGTTGCAGACGTCTGCGCGGAGGACAGGAAAGGGGTTTGCACCCAGAATTTGATAAGGTGATAAGGAGTTGATTTGCAGAATTCGGGGGAAGGAGGAGAAGATCAGGATTGAAATGCAAACTACAGATCAGATTAGTTGTCTGATCGGAAATCGGGACATTCCTCTGATTGCATTGAGATGAGGAGAGTACGATTTTCGAAAAGCAAGTGTTCATTGATGCTGAACACTTTCAAAAATAGTACTGTGCTTTTAAAAAGTGACGGGATTTTGGTGTTCTGTTTGTTTTTCAGTCAAAAGAACACAATTGCGCTGGAAAAACAAGCAAAGTTCGCTTTTCTTGTGAAGTACAGTAACCCGGCGCCAAATCGTCATGCGCCTTTAAACAAAGGGTTACTGTAGCTGTCAGAACATTTCTCTGGTGTCTTTGAAGAATTTACGTTGAAAAAGGCGCGGGGAATTCAAATTTCCCGGCAAATCAAAATTTCACTTGCCACTAAAACAAGAAGGAAGAACATGTTGAAGTTGCGATTTTTGAACTACAGTAACCCGTCGATAAATCGTCATGCGCCTTTAAACGGTGGGTTACTGTAGTTCTTTCTTTGAAAACTGAGCGCCAAATTCAAATTCCCGCCAATCCGTTCAACTTCAGTTGTTTTACCGAAAAATCACTTTGCCACTACACTGCCTACACGTACTCTGGTCGTTCCTGTTCCCATTCCGGTTCCTCCAATTTGCAGGTGCACTTTTCCTTATGCACTTGGATTATCCTTTTCCAATTTCAATTCTTTCAAAAAAAAAAGAGAAAATTGTTTTCCGATCCTCACCCACGTGGCCAAAAAGCGGAAACTTGTGATCTTCCCCTCACAATCAGTTGCCAGGTGACGTTGTCATTATCTCGAGGTCTTATCACTTATCACTATGCCCTTTTCAAAGAACGTCCCATTAGAAGTACATGTTTGTTGATTGACTTTTAGCCGAACCGGTAAGGAAAGGAATTCCTTCTTCTTCGAAGAAGAATCGGAAAGGGATGGGCTGATTCGGTTTGGCGACGGTTTCCTTGATAAGGAAAAGATAATCGAAAGATAAAAGATAAAAACTGTCGAGTACTCGACGAAAAAGAAAAAGAAAAGGGATAGAAGATGTCATCATATACCTGCATCATCTGTTGCCAGTGCTCGTTGGCGTCGGGTGTCGACGAGGCGAATCCGATGGAAATCGAGCCGATTTGCTGTTTGCGACGGAGGATTCCAGAGACGGTCCACACTTCCACACGCACTGTTGATGTCTCGACTTTGTCTTTGGAGAACTGGAAGATGGATTCAGAATCAGAAGACGTGGAGGATGACTCAATCTTTCAGAATTCAGAATCTCTCAATTCATGACGTCTTCTGATGAATCTTCAGAGTTTCATAAGTTTTCAAAACTTGAGAGATTCCTCATTCCTTGAGAGATTCCTCAAAGCAACCTTTCGACTTTTGTTCTCTGTTCTACTAGAATACACATTGTGACTGACTTCCCTTGCCACAGCGAATCAGAAACCAAACCACGTGCTTCCTCTCTGACCCTTTTCTCCCTTACCCGCATTGTGCAGTGATGACTGTAGACTGGCTGTGTCGAGTGCTTCACCGTGTCCGTTTTGTGACGAGAGAGCTCTGCACTGAACTCGTCGAGGCTGATGATCCGGATGAAGGAATCTGGAGGATGGGCGATGTCGGCGCCGAGAGAAGAGGCCTTTTCGATGGAGACCGAGACGACTTCGTGCTTGTCGTCGTAGCACAGGCCGACGAGGATCTGGAAGATTCGGAGAGGGTTGTAGGGGGATTCAGAAGGATTTAGGTGTCTTCTAGAAATCAGAATGGGCATCAAATTCCTCTAGTGACACTAGGAAAACTGCAGAATGTTCGAGGTCTTCTGGAGAATTGGGCAACTCTCTAGAGCTTCTAAAGATTCAGAATCCTTGACGTCATCTGATAGCTCAACAGAAGCTTCTCAAAATCTTTCAGGTTGCTCTCAGGGTTCGAAAAATTGAGTAAATGAGCTAGGGACCTAGAAGAATTGAGTGGATTCTCTGGGCTCCCTGGAGCTATTTTTCTACTTTCTAGAAGTTCCTGAAGCTTTCTAAGTTTCAGAAAACGCTTCTGGAGGTTCAGAATCTGTAACGTCATCTAATGGCTCAAAGAAGCTTTTCAAAGTCATTCAGATGGTTATCAGCGTCCCGGAAAACTGAGCTGATTAGCTAGGGCTCCTAAAGGAATCTCTGGAGTTCTCTAGCCTCCCTGGAGCAGTAGTTCAACTTTCTAGAAGTCCCTGAAGCTCTTGCTAGGTTTCAGAAGACGCTTCTGGAGATTCAGAATCCGTGACGGCATTTGTTGGCTTATCAAAAGCTTCTCAGAAGCCTTCACAATGTTCTCAAGGTTCAAAAAACTAGGTCAATCAGCTAGAGCTCCTGGAGCTTTAGGTTCCCTGGAGCAGGTTTTCAATTTTCTAGAGGTCCCTGAAGCTTTCTAGGTTTCAGATTTTTCTCGATTCTCTAATGGTTCCCACAACTTTTCTAATCTTCAGAAGCCCATTTTCAAGATTCAAAATCCCTTTACATACCTCCGGCGAGCCACTCATCGGTTGGCTGCAGAATCTTCCAGTCGCATCGACCATACTGCTTCTGCGACTATCGCCGTTGTGACCTCTTGAAATACCATTTGAATGCATTGATGGCTGGAAAATGATGAATGAAAATGTGAAAAGAAGAAGGAATTGAAAGCGAAAAAAGGAAGAAGAAGCGGAGAATGCACGGATTCTGTGAAGCGTGCTCAAATTCGAATTTTCCTAGTGTCTTTCTCTTTCCCGAGAATATAAAGGGCTGATCAGCCAGTAATCATGTGCTGATAATTGCGACTCCCTTGAGCCAAAAGTGCTCATTACCAGAGGGCTCCGCCCGTTTTCCCGATTTAGAATAGATGGACGAAAACAGAGATAATTAGCTATCAGCTTCTAGACGCTGATAATCCCCAAGACGCTATAATTAGTTTTTGGGGGGGGGGACTAAAGGATTCCTAAATATATATGTACGGCTCTTCTTCTTATTCTTAAGAAGCGACAAAACAAAACAAAAAGGTCGAGAATTGACTTCTGGATGGATGAGTTTGGAGATGTTCTAATGGGAGGGGGGCTCGGCGAGCCGGCTTTTATTGAGGAGGCGGCAGGCAATTCCGGGTTCAGATGAGGTCAAGGGTAATGGGTTGGGAGAGGGAATTGACGGGTTGGTAGGTCAAATTAGGGCTCCTGGAGTTAATAGGCGGCTTTGACGTAGGTCTTGGAGCATAGAATTTGAGAATTGGCCTTCTGATGACGTCGGAGGATTCTGGAGATTAGGCTTGAAGCTCATGCCTTTTGAAATCTAGGGCTTCAGAAGATTCTGACCTTTTGAAGCTTTCTGAAGTCGAGACCTTTGAAAATTAGGGTCTACGTAACCAGAATCCAACCTATACTTTAACGCCTTCTGACTTTTGCCTTCTGAATCCCAAAGATTCCCAAAAAATCTTCTAGAACATTGGTCTTGAAGATCTTGGAATCTAGGAGCTGAAGACGTGTTCAGAATCCTCATGAAAGATTCATGAGCTTCAAAACACAGAATCCGAATGACAAAGGGGTTCAGTTTGTTCCAAGGAAAACAAGAAAGAATCGAGGTCAAATAGAGGCAGTTTCTGGGAATTTTGAACGGATTCTGAGAGTTTGAGAATCCTAGAATCTTAAGGATTCAGAATCCTAGAAGCGCACAACTTTCCGATCTCCTACAGTATCCCAGAGTCTCTTAAAAGCATTTCAACTTCTTCCCAAAACTATATACTTTCTCAAAGAATACACAAAAGACGGGGCGGGGGGAACGGCTCTAGATGTCCCTTTGGCGATGGGAAAACGGAGAAAAAGAAGAATTTGAAATTGGAAATTGAGTTGATGTGATGTGGCCATTTGGAAAATAAACAGCTTTTTGCCGCGCAGGCTATTTTGAGAAAAGAAGAAGGAAAAAAAGAAGACGAATGGAGCCGGGATTCAGATTCTGCGATTCTGACGTGGAAGGATAAGTGGGCGAAGCGACAGGTGGAATTGTTTCCTGATATGTTGCTGGTCTGAATACTGAGTCACTTCATGAATCCTGCAGAATCCTCAAAGCTTGCAAATGCGCTCTATGGTACGTTTTCAGTCGAGCGCACTTGCAGAGGAAGATTCCTATAGACTCCATAGAGCGCGATTGCTGTAACTCATGTTCCAAGTGCGCTCTGTTGAACATAGCGGTAAACAAGGTAAATGTCAGTGGAGCGCATTTGTCAAACGTTTACTGGGTTCTAGTTTGTCTCAATCCCTGATTCCTTCAGAATCCTCGAAGCTTGCAAATGCACTCTGTTGGACATTCTCAGTGGAGCGCACTTACAGCAGTACAGCAAGATTTCAATAGGTTCCGTAGAGCGCGATTGCTGTAATTCATGTTGTAAGTGCGCTCTGTTGAACACTAACTCTAACTGAATTTGAACTTCAGAATCCCAGAAACCCTAACCTTGAAGCATCAGAATCCCCAAGCCTTCAGAACCCCTGAATCTTCCGGAATCTTCCAGAATCCCTTCCCCCTTCTATTCCCAATTTTCCCCCCGAGATCAAAAACCTTGTCCCATTTCCAGGGAGCCTAATATAAATGAAAGTCATTAACCAGAAACTCACCTCGACCTCATGAATATTCATAGCCGAAACACGCTGATGATGTCTCAAACGATCAGAGAACGAAAAGGGAAAAGGGTGGAAAAGTGCCTAGCAACACGAGAAACTCAATTAGAATATGAAATGGAAAAAGCACCTGGTCTTTTCGAAAAAGAACCCCATTTTGAAGAAGAAAAACGAAATCTGATGAATTATAGAAGAAGAAAAAGACGTCCCCTTGGCATAATGACATTTCTCAGGACGTATCTCATTTCACGATTTAGTATACTAGTAAGGATTAAATGTAAAGTTAAGAAAAAGGAATTATTTCGAAATGTCTTCAAGAATCCGGAAACATTCTGTTTTTAACAACAGAATAGAGAAGGGCTTCTATATATATCGACACGTGCTTCTTTTTATAGACACTCAGAGACACTTATATATGGAGTCGGATTTCATCACAATGAGAGAGGCAGAGGCGCGTGGAAAACGTGTTTCTCGAGGGTCCCTGATGAACTTTAGGGTTCTAGGATTAGATGACGTGAAGAACATGTTCGTTTAGGGTCCCTGAAGTGGGTGGTTGATAACATTTAGGATTCTGATGCCAGATGATGTTTGAAGGTGTTCGAGAATATCAAAATAAGCGAAATCTGGTGAAAACACGCAGTGAGAAAGAGCCAGAAAGTGGCAAATTTTGAGCTCTGGGGAGTGGGCTGGAAATCTGATAATTGCTCTGATAATTGCTTGGGTCTCACCACGATTAGTATTGGGACTCGGAAAACTGAGCTTTGAATTGGCGGGAATTTGAATTTGCAATGACCTAGAAACCATGGAATTCAGAATCCGGAACTCCAGAATCCGAAAAACAGCTTCTGAAAGTCCTCCAAACAAAAGCTGCATCCGCTCAGACATTCTCAAGAAGTCGCAGAAGAACTACAAAGAAGGAAGTTGTGAATCCATGCCCAAAATATATATAAAAGATATAAATAAGTCTTCTCACCACACACACTTCAGACCCCAACCCAATCCCAAATTCGATCAAAACCTTCCAACAATAGGACGCAAAATTCGGAAGAAGCGGGTGACAAACAAGAAGGAAACGAGAAGTTGGGAGAGGGAGAAGGGATCCTTTTTTGTGTCGCGTTTTCCAGATATTATGGCAATTATCTGTGCGGGTGGCGGGTGCCAGAGACAACATGATGACGAAAATAGGAGCAGGAGGGGGAGGCTTTTTTGGGAAACGTTTTTGGATTTTAGGATTTCAGGAGCTCAGGTGGGAAAGGGCTCCGGGATTCTGGGTTTTAGAGCTAGCAGACTTCAGAGATTAGGCCCTTGGCTCCAAGGCCTGTAAGTTTCAAGTCCCCTAGACTTTTTCCTATGTTTTTTGGCCTCAAGGCTTCCAAATGAGCTTTCCAGGCTATCAGGCTTACTAGGCCCTCTCAAGTCCACATACTGGCCCAAGTCCCCAGAAGCCAATACGCTTAGGCTTCTAGGCTTCTAGGCCGGAAACGTAAAGCTTGAAGCCAAAAACCTGGAAGCCAACAAGATTCAGGCTTCAGAAGCTTCCTACCTTCTACCTGATATCTGGCAACTTGCACTTAGGGATGGAGACCCAAGTAGTCAAAATCTTATCACTGATATTCCTTATCACTATTCTCTAGCTTTCCTCCATGTCACCTACATTCTTTTATCAAGTTGACCTACTTCTGAGCTACAGTACTCCCTTTGACCTAGTTTCCTTTCCCCATGATGAAATATTCACTCTTTTCCCCTTTCCCTTTCTCCCTAAAACATTCCTGGAACACAATTTCGTCATTCACATTCACATTCGTGTTCAGCTCACTTTCAGACAAATACATCATTCCACAAGGGGGTTCCACGGGGCGGATTGATGAATGGAGTTCATGAATGCGAAATGTAAGAAACAAAAGGAAAGGAAGAAGAAGAAAGGCCGGTGGTGATAAATGCGTTTATTCTGGCGACCAGAATTCTGAATTCGGCCATCTGAATCCGGTGCTGATTGCAATTCGATTAGACTAGTTAGCTGGTTAGAAGGCAGAATTGGTGGTTGGGATCTAGTATGGAAAAAAGGGAGGGATTCTAGGATTCTGAAGCTCAAATAAAGTAGAATTTCAGCAAATGCGCTCTAGTGAACTAGATGAGTACTATTGTTTCAAGTGCGCTCCACTGACACTCTTCTGGAGAACGTTCAATAGAGCGTACTTACAACAGGAATTCATATCTTGCGCAATTGCGCTCTAGTGAACTAGTGAGATCTACGTCTGTTCCTTCTGTAGATGCATTGAGATAGAGCGCATTTTCAAGCTCCAATAATGAAAACTGCTAAAGTGAAGCTGTAACTGATAGAACTGACATCGTTATCACATGATGTCTACACTATCCCTCGAGATTGTCCCCCAAACCAAAGATCTCGAGTTTCCGAACAGTTCTCTGTCCAACGCCCCAACGCCCCCTCCTTTTCCAGAAAGAACCCAAACTTCTTTCTCTTCAACCGGATGGTCTCATCCTTTCAACACTTTGATTGTCATCAGTCAAGTCTTCTTCTTTTCCTCGCCCCATCACGTCATCTGTTTCCTCTGTGACGCCTCGATATAATTGAAGACATGGCCACCCCCGCGAGTTGAGTTGCGAGTTGCCGGCGGCGAAATGAGATGGTTATGCACTTTTGAGTTGTGCTATAGTACTACCCTAGAGAATTCGGAATTCAGAAAGTTCAGAAGGCCGGAATTCAAGAGTTCGTTAGAGCGCACTTACAAAACAGCTAATGTTCCAGGACTCTCAGTAGAGCGCGATTGCTCACTATCTCAGGCTCCAATAGTGACCTAGATCTATCATCTCGAACAAGACGATGCAAATTCGCTTTATTTATTGAACTATACGCAGTCTTTCAGTGGAGCGAATTTGCAACAACACAGCCAAGTTCATCAGAGCGCACTTTCCCTTCCCCTGAACCTACCCTGAATCCGTAAATCCAAATTTTCCCATTCGGTCACATCATCCGTCCCCTAGGCTCAAATGACATCACCCTTCAAATCCGCCGTTCGAATTGAAATGTCAGCTCTTCTCTTGTCTCTCACTCACTCGACTAGACAAGCGGGAAGTTGTAATTTCGGTGATTTTATGTTCCTCTCTCCAATTTTTCGCCTTTTTCGCCGTTTTCCCACCCAAAAACAACACGATGTTTTGAACAAGTGAACATCTCGAAACTTGAGCTTTGAAACCTAGCCGAGCAGAAGGGGGAGATGCTTCCGAGTGCAATTAGGGCGTGATTCCAATCAAAGCGAAGGATTAACAATGCTCACCGAAACTGGAAGAAGCGATGGTGACGTGGCACCGCCGAGCGATCGAATCTCCAGTGACGCCTTCTGATGATTCGTCGCAGAGACCGCATCCGAAGATGACTCCGAAGAGCTGCGCGAGTCACTCAGCTTTCGTCTGCAAACGGGCGACATAAAGATTAGGCGATTGAACTTTTTGTGTCTCTGACTGATAAGACTGATAAGAGATAAGCCGGCGAGCGGTGACCAGAGGATTTCCGCGACTCGTTTCCTGATTAGTTTTCTGTTTTGTTTCCGAATATTAGGCCCGGTGTCGGTGTTTCGCAATGAATTACGTTTTATTTACGCAGATGAGCGTTCGTCATGCGCCTTTAAACTGGGTTACTGTAGAACAAGGCGTTTTGGATTTTTGACTAGTTTCTTCGCGGTATCGGCTTGTTGCCTATTGTAATGGAACTGTTTCCATTGAAAATTTCTTGAAAAACAGCAAACATTGCAGAAATTAGCAAAAAATGAAATTCCCTACAGTAACCCGGGGTTTAAAGGCGCATAAAGTTTTCAGTAAACATTTGGCGGGTCTGAAAACTTCACCGCAACTCCTTTCAAAAAGAAGTCGGACTTTGATGACAGCAATAATCTAGTCGTTTTTCTATGTCTTTTTTTGGCTCTTCCGGTCAGCTGAGCCCAATTTTTTCAAGTTCAAGGCTCAAGATCAGAAAGTTTGAAGTTTACTTCTAAAAAAGAACTATTTCGAGCACTCAAGCTTCAGCAGCAGCAGCAAGAGCAGATAAGGAAGAAAAAAGAGGATCTTCTCAAAATAGATGTGTTATTACCTCAAATCCATGTCCGTGTCAGTGGCAGAAGTGCTCAGGAGTACTAGGGGGGCTCTCTCTTTTTTCAAATGAGAAAAAGAGGAGCAAAGCAGTGCTCGAAACAAGGGGGCGGAGCCATCTCTCGAGGCGGCGTCGGGCGACGAAGCACAGGAAGGAAACAGTCAAATCCGTCGTCGAGAAGAGAGAAGAGTTGAGTCAGGAAGGCAAAGAAACACGCTAATTGCTCGAGAACGGACAACAAGAGTTTAGAGGAGAGAAACGAGAAAAAGAAGAAGAAGAAGAAGACGAGGAAATGGAAAGTGCGATAATTGTCCGAAGAGAGAGAGAATCTCTCGAGGATTTGTGACAAAGAAGGATCAAAGAATCCCAGAGGCTTAACCAGGTTTCCCTTCCTCATGGATTATTTTTAGAGAATCTTTCGTTTCGGATGAGAGAACTTTTTGGTTTTGATCAAACAGATATGGGCCATGGGTCTCACAGCGATCTCTACAGTATGAATGGAAATCGCCATAAAACCCATGTACCTAAACTTTTTAGCCTTGGAGCAGTTGTGCTCCACCTGAACTTGGGTCAGCGGGAACTTGAAAATTCGTATGACTGATGAGATTTTAAAGTTCCCGCTCAATCTGAAAATCCGGTAGAGCGCTTTTTCATGTGAATTTTTCAGGGACTAAAAAACTTGAAACAAAAAGAATTTTGAAGTTCCCGCTGAAATCGTCACTCCAGTACCCCTACAGCAGAAGTGGAAACGCGCTCTACCGAAATGTTCAAAGTTGGCGGGATTTCAAAAAGTTGAATGATGACAAGTTTTCAATGTTCAGTTCAAATTTCAAATCCCCGCCAAACCTAGACTTTCGGTGGAGCGCACTTCCAACTTGGAAAATGTGGAAACCTGAAATTTTCGTGAGATCTGAAAGCATTTTTCGCAAAAAAGCCCCCAGTAATTTTTCGCCATGACGACTAGCATCAGGTCTAGACAAGTAAGCGTCAATTCAATTTGCTGCGCAGCTTTGACTTCAGATCCGATTCTTCACGTTTTTCTAGGTTTCCCAAACCCAAAAACTCACCGGAAAAGCATGGCAATGATCTGCTGGACACTCAAACACGGCCACATTGTCGCACAGGAGTCTCTAGAATTCAATTCAACATATTATGTGTGTCGGCGGTGGGAGGGCGGGAAGCCAGCGAGCGAACAAAGCAACGTTGTTTTGAGGCTTCCGGAGTGTCGTGGGCTCTTTGAGCCGGCAGCAACTCGAAAAAGGCCATAAAGAATTTCGGGGTGGAGTCAGTTGAAAGTTGGGAAGTTGGAAGGGGGCTTGACAACGAGACAGCGCCCACTTACTAATGAACAAGTTTACTTTTTTTCTTACATATTCTACAGCGACCCGATGCAATAAATACTTTTCAAATTGGGGTGAAAAGAGAAAACTATTTAAATGCAATGGAGAAAACGAAAAGGCGGGGTGAAGGAAGAGGCAAAAGAAGAAGAAGACACGTGGAGCAAAAAGGAGCAACAAAAAACGGGGGAATACAAAATATACACATCAGGAGAGCTAATCAATCTATAACAGAGCCAAAAAGTAGAAGATGACGGAATTGGTAATGGTGAAGAGGGCGAGAGGGAACAAGACGAGGGGGACATTCTGAATGCGAAACTAATTGAGAAGACACGGAATGAATTCATTTGCAAACGGGTTTATGGTTCAATTTCGACGACCAAGTCTCCGGCGGTGCACTTGGTTCCCTGGACCGCGTGGATCTTCTTGACGGTTCCGGAGATCGGAGAGTCGATCACCATCTCCATTTTCATGGCCGACAGCACGAAGATCGGCTGCTTCTTTGTGACCTGGAAAATTCGAATTGTTATGTATTATTGCATTCTTTAAAGGGGGAGGAGAGAGAGAAAGAGCCGAGAATAATATGTATGTGGGCGCGAGTGGCTATAAATCCATCGGTTTTCGTTTACCACCAATTTCCGTTTTGTGCCTACGCTTTTTTGTAGTCGTTTCGCATAAAACGCCAAAACAAAACGGATTGATTTATATATTACCTTGTCACCCTCCTTGATCTTCAACTCGAGCACGTCTCCTGGCATCGGAGCTCCAATGTGTCCGCGGACTCCTGGAAGGGCCTTTGGACGGGTCACGATCTCCTTCGACGCCTCCTTGTCAGTGACGAAGATGCTTCTCATCTGTCCGTTCAGATCGAAGAACACCTCGCGTTCTCCACGGCTGTTCAGCTTTCCTTCGGCGAGCAGCTGGATCGCCAGCGTCTTTCCCTTCTCGATCTCCACGTCGACCTCTTCGGCAATGTCCAATCCGGTCAGGAACAGTCTCGTCGGCAGCTTGTCAACTGGACCATACTGCTGACGGAACGTCTCGAACTCGTCGAACACCGATGGGAACATCGAGTACGACATCACGTCCTCCTCGGTCAGTGTGCGACCGTGCTTCTCCTCGAGATCCGTCTTCACCGCGTCGAGATCAATCGGCTTCGCGTTCTCTCCAGGTCTTCCGTCGACCTTTGGCTTTCCGCGCAGAACCTTGGTTCTCAGCGGCTCCGGGAATCCGTATGGTGGTTGTCCGACGTTTCCTTGCATGAAGTCGACGACACTCTTCGGGAAGGACAAGTCATCGGCACGATCGACGAGCGTCTCACGGGTCAGGTTGTTCTGGACCATGAACTGAGCGAGGTCTCCAACGATCTTCGATGACGGCGTGACCTTGATGATGTCTCCGAGGACCAGGTTGGCTTCACGGTACATGCGCTTGACCTCGTCGAACTTGGATCCGAGTCCGAGGGAGAATGCTTGGAACTGGAGGTTGGTGTACTGTCCTCCGGGGATCTCGTGCTTGTAGACATCGGCGTTTCCACTCTTCATAGTCGTGGCGCACTCGAACGGAGCATACAGCTGACGGGCGGATTCCCAGTAGGCAGAGTACTTGGAGATGTCGTCGAGCGAGAGTCCTGAAAAGTTGTGATATTGAAAACAGATTCGCAATTGGATTCGGGTTACCAGTGTCGTGTTTGGTTCCCTGCAGACTGGCCACAATAGCTCCCATCGATGGCTGCGAGGTCATTCCACTCATACTGTCGACGGCCGCGTCGACAACATCGGCCCCGGCCTTGGCGCACTCGAGCATCGCGGCGACTCCGGCTCCCGAGGTGTCGTGGGTGTGCACGTGGATCGGGATGTCTGGGAACTTGTCACGGAGGGCTCCGATGAGAAGCTTGGCAGCTTCCGGCTTCAGAACTCCAGCCATATCCTTGATGGAGAGGATGTGGGCTTGAGCCTTGACGAGCTGATCGGCGAGTTCCAAGTAGTACTTGAGGTCGTACTTGTCTCTCGACTTGTCAGTGACATCTCCAGTGTAGGCGATGGCGGCCTCGACGACTCCACCGGCCTTTCCGACGGCTTCCATTCCGACGACAAGGTTGGGCAGGTAGTTGAGCGAGTCGAACACGCGGAACACGTCCATTCCGTTCTTGACGGCCAGCTCGCAGAACTTGTAGATGACGTTGTCTGGGTAGTTGGAGTAACCCATGGCGTTGGCTCCACGGAGAAGGCATTGGAATGGAATGTTGGGGATGAGCTCGCGGAGGGTGCGGAGACGTTCCCACGGGCACTCGTGCAGGAATCTCATCGAGACGTCGAAGGTGGCCCCACCCCAGTTCTCGAGGGAGAAGAGGCCGTTGAAGGACTGGGAGACGAACGGAGAGATGGCGGCCATGTCGTAGGTACGAACACGGGTGGCAAGGAGCGACTGGTGGGCATCTCTGGAAAATGGGAAAGATTAGAATGAGGAAGAACTTCTATTACCTGAAAGTCGTATCAGTGATAAGACATCCTGGAGTCTTGCGGACTTCCTTTGCGAACTCGGCGGGTCCCTTCTTGA
Organism: Caenorhabditis becei; assembly: GCA_900536315.3. Classification (NCBI taxonomy): domain Eukaryota; kingdom Metazoa; phylum Nematoda; class Chromadorea; order Rhabditida; family Rhabditidae; genus Caenorhabditis; species Caenorhabditis becei. The sequence continues at coordinate 635,217 of LR539394.1, forward strand.
CGAGAACATCACGGAGTCCGGTTGGCGGCTTGGCTCCAGCTGGGATGTATGGAATCGGTGGGGTGACAACGGCTGGCTTCAGGTCCGTCGCGAGTGGGGTGGTCGGTCCGTTGACTTGAACCTCTCCGAGATAGCTGAGCAGTTTCTGGGCTCTGTTCTGGCTGGGCTTGAACTGGAAGAGCTCCGGATGCTCGTCGATGAAGTAGGTGTCGACGGAGGCGTCGAGGAAGTTGGGCTGGCGGAGCACGTTGAGCAGGAACGGGATGTTGGTCTGAAAGAAGCGAGAGTTCACTCATTGATCACAATTCGGTTCGCTAAAGATAGTATCATGCCGTCTCTATCAGTCGCTTATCAGTAAAGGAGAGAAAGAGTAAACAAGGCAATAACCCGTTCTGTACTTTGATACTTCGGGCGGCCCGCTTACCTTGACGCCTCTGATTCTGAATTCCTTCAAGGCGCGGATCATCTTGGCGGCGGCATTCGGATGGTTTCTGGCCGATGCGATGACTTTGACCATCAGCGAGTCGTAGTGCGGCGAGATGACGGATCCGGCGAAGGCAGAAGCCGAGTCGAGACGGATTCCCATGCCCTCTCCAGAGCGGAACACTTCGATTCTTCCGGAATCCGGCTGGAATCCCTTGGCTGGATCTTCTGTGGTGACTCTGCACTGGATGGCAGAACCATTGGTCTGGATGGAGTCCTGTGACAGCTTCAGATCCTCCAGAGACTTTCCTTCGGCGATACGGATCTGTGCCTGTACAAGGTCGACTCCAGTGATCTCTTCAGTGACGGTGTGCTCGACTTGAAGACGTGCGTTGACTTCGATGAAGTAGTAGTTGCCCTTCTGGTCGACGAGGAACTCAACAGTTCCGGCATTTTGGTATCCGACGTGTCTGGCGAGACGGAGAGCGTCGGCGAGGATGCGCTCACGGACGCCTTCTGGGAGAGCTGGGGCCGGGGCGATCTCGACGACCTTCTGATGACGACGTTGAACGGAACAGTCACGTTCGTAGAGATGAACGATGTTTCCGTGGTGATCTCCTGGAAAGATCAATGATGTTTGAGTGCTCTAGAGTCAACTTTACGTACCGAGCAACTGAACCTCAATGTGTCTGGGTCTCTCGACAAACTTCTCGACGAACAGACTGCCGTCTCCGAATGCGGCTTGTGCCTCAGAGAACGATCTGCGGAACGCCTCCTCGACCTCTTCGAGCTTGTCGACACGTCGGATTCCACGTCCACCTCCTCCATAGGCGGCCTTCAGAATGATCGGAGTGCCGTACTGCTTGGCGAACTCGACGGCTTCCTGGGCGGTGGTGATGGGGCCAGGGGTTCCGGGGACGACTTGAACACCTGCTTCTATGGCGGCTTGACGGGCGGCGACTTTGTCTCCCATACGGGCCATCACGTCAGGGCTGGGACCGATGAACACGATTCCGGCGTTCTGGCATGCCGCGGCGAAGTCGGAGCGCTCCGAGAGGAAGCCGTAACCGGGGTGGATCGCGTCGATGTTGTTCTGAACAGATCCATTTGATATTTTGACTCTTTAATTCAAGATGGATACCTTCAGCGCCGTCTCAATAATCTGATCGATCGTGAGATAGGCTGCGACTGGCGGGAGGCCCTTTCCGACGAGGTAGGCTTCATCGGCTTTCAGGCGATGCATCGAGTTCTTGTCCTGCTCTGCATAGATCGCCACCGACGTTTTGTTGAGCTCGGTGAGCGCACGGAACACACGGATTGCGATCTCTCCGCGATTTGCGACCATGACCTGAAAAATGAAAGTTTTAGGGGCGAATCCGGCTGAATCTCACCTTATTGAACTCGCGCGGCTTGACGACACTGTTTCCATAGTTGCGGTGCTGCCGAACGACGTTGGCGAAGAGTGACGGGACGCGGCTGGGGAACCGCATCGTGTGCTGGTCTGGAATGTGATCAGTTTTGAGACGGTGAACGTTTTCGGCGAATACAACCAATGCGGAGACTTGTTGGATCGGGGTTAGCGATACAAAAGTTACATTTTCGTTAGCTTCCGGATGAGCAGAAGATGTAGAGAGAAGTGGTTAAACTTCGGGAACTGATGTACCGGTGGGACCGCCCAAGGGGGCGGGATCCACACGTGGAGGATATCGTGGAAGGTCTGACCTTCAAGGTCACGTGGTCCGGGAGAGCAGGGTCACGCCACGCCGACCACTGACCACTGGTCACAGAACCAAGGTGATAACTGATAACAAGGGGAAGATAAGGGGGATGAACTCTTGGAATAGTAGTGTTTGGGGGCGCTGTGAGGAGACGAAAAGTCACGTGTTTACAACGAGGTCAGCGGCAAGGCGAGTGTAAATAAATAGAAGGGTTTTGGCGAGGAAAGCACGTTTTTGAAGCTGGGAACGGAGAGATTGATCAGTTTTTGACCTAAGAAAGACTCCGAATATTATAAGCATTTACTAGAAGCTCTGCTATCAGTGCTATCAGTTCTAGTCTAAAAATAGCGTTTGCAAGCCGAAAAATACAAAATTGATCACTTCTGACTTATTTTTTCGAAAAAAAATCGGTCGGAACGTTGGGCTACCTTCACAACACAAACTGACGGTGTTTGTGTCAGTTTTCGTCTTATCAGTCGACTACTGGAGACTTAGAGAAGTGAGTGATAGTGGCGAAGGAAAACCCAAACACTTTTTGTTTTGTCAAGGGGAAGGGGCATCGAATGATCGAATTTTATGGTGATGGGCACTTCTCGGAATCAACAAGAAAATCTTATCAGTGTTATCACTATCACAAAGTCTTCAAATATATAAAGTTACGAATAGCTTATAGTCAAGATCAGCAAAACATCGTCAGATCAGTGAACATTTCAACGCTGGCGACTGTTTCAAAGCTTTTAGCCCTGACTACAGCTATCAAATCGTTATCACCATCACTATCACAATATCACTCCGCCTTTTCTCTCTCACCCAAATGTGTTCGTTCTTTGCACTTTCGGCAATCACGCGGACAGAGGCTACGTGAGACGGCTCTCAATCGAAGAGAGGTCAGAGAAACAGAGATGCACCTTGATCGAGCAGTTGTTTTGAAGTGTTTGAATGTTTCAACTTTGGGAATTCGAACGAAACAGCTTGAAAACGGTGTAGAGAACATCCAGAACGTTCGATGTTCTGTGTCAACATGGCCGTGACCCCAAAGATTCGATAAGGCGAGGGGTCCGGTTATTATGGACGGTACCAATAGATCAGAGACCAGAACAACAATAATACAACTTGTTTTGATCTCTTACTAATATTTCTTACTTTCTGAATTTCGAACCGTTTCTTTTTGACAAAATGAGATGTGTCTATCGAAGTGTACAACGACGGCGCAAGAATTGGAAAGTACCGTTACACAAAACGGCCAGCGCTCGGTTTTTTATCAGAAGGCCGAACCAGAAGAAGGTATCTTCATTCAGAACGAAACAATAAACAACTTGTTGAGAGACACCAAACGATTAGGTTTTAGTTTCAGAACAAAATGGGGAGGAGGGAAAGATCGGGGCATCAACCGATTTCAGTGAAGCAACATCTGCAACAATGGCGTCGTGGGCATCTTAAGAAAAGAACCGCGAAAGGAGTTCCAAACATTAATTCAGAAGGACCAAGTTTCGTTTTGAGCTCTCAGCAATCAGAAGTGACCACCAGTAGTGCTGACTATAACACACCACTTGAGCTAGCCAATCTAGTTTTGGAACTCAAGGAAAAACATAGGTCAAGTGGAATAGATGAACTGGAAGTGTCTGATTACACAGTATTGCCTGATTTGTACAATGCAACAGACCAGCCAAAAGTTTTCGCTACCCAGCAAAGTTCCTATTCTCATACAGACACTTCTTGTTCGGAAGATGATGAGAATGCACCTTGTAGTAGTCAGCAAGCATATGAACGAGAAGCTCAAACTGGACTGATTTGTGCGAGCTATGTTAGCCCCAAGCAAGCGCATGGCACGGTTACACTACAATTAAGATGTCTTACAAATCGGGAAGATGCTTCTACAATGACAAATGTTACTGGAGAGCAACGACCATTTTACTGTTCTAAACCGAATTCCAAGACAACTACTTCGAAAATGCGAAGAGTAAGTAAACGTAGTGATCTCAGACGTTCAGAGCTCAGTTTTCAGGCCAAACCCGGATGCTTCAAGTCCCGATACATTAGAGGGAGGGAACGGCTCGATGAAATCAGAAGATGTCAGAATCTGGGAAATAGTAGTATGAGTTCAACAGGAAAAACCGAGTTCCTAACTCTTACAGAAAGGCTTTTCGAGGTAAGAGTTGAGCGGAATTTTTCCAAAAGTCGTGAATCTTCAGAACAGAATCCCTGAAAACACTGTGATCTGCTGTTCCTTATGCCGACTCCTAATCTCAAAAACTCTCCGAGAAGAGTTCTTCATGAGTCCGTGCGATTGTTTAGACAAGTTTGTGCACACCGAATGCGCACTTCTGAATCAGTACGAAATGCTTCGTCAGAAATGTCCAGATTGTCAAAAGTTTAAAACAGATCGAATTGTTTGCCGATCTAGACCACCAAGTCCCTCAAGAATCGAAGAAGTTGCTCTGTACAGGCTTAATGCCGAAATGGTCAAGCCGACATCTAAACCATTATACCGACGACGTTTGCCTGATGAATTCGAGCACGACTGTCACATCTGTTTTGATAAACGGCTGATAAGAGATGATAGATATGAAAAGCTCGATTCAAAAGTTGTCAGGGCTTGTAGATGCAGAGTTACCGGGCATAATCAGTGTATTGCAAAGTCATTGTTGCGGAATCGGAACTGCAGATATTGCGGTTATCGTATAAAGTATGAATTGGCAAGTTTGGACAGGGAATTATGGAAATTGGGTCAACGTTTTCAGGGAGGTCCGGAAATGGGATGTTGTTCGTTGCAAATTCTTATTCCCACAATTCTACAGATCCTTATCACTTTATCAGTTGCAGTGACTTTGCTCTACTGGACACTATCCAACACCCAATTTGAAAGCAAGATCGCTGATAAGATTTGTGAGTTTCTGGTTCAATTTCTGAGCTTTTTTCGTACAATTTTCAAAAATTTCAGTCAAATTACTTATCACTGTGATAACCCCATCATCAGCGATTTTTGTGGTTGCCTGGTTATGTAAAGGTTGGATAATTCGCTCGAAACGGCCAAACGGAAAGGCGAAAGTTGTGATAAAAGAGTTCAAATTGCCGAAAGCGATTAAGGGAAGGAAGATAACGGAGAAGTGGGAGGAGATTGGATTTGGAGGAAAAAGTGGAGATGTGACAGTGGAAATTGATATATGAATTATGAAAAATAAAAATATAATGAATTTCAAATAATTAACACGGGTTGAGAGAGCCGGTAGCGAACGAGAAGAAGAGAACTTTGATAAAAACGGTTTTTATCATTAAAATCACAATCTAGATCAATCAATATACAGGAATGCGATCACTCATCAGCAAACTTCTGAATCGCGGCTCCGTCCATTCGGAACGTGTACCATCCCTCCGTCTTCGTCAAATTCACATAGTCGACAGTGTCGTAGAGCGCAATGGCGTTCTTGTTCCAGTCCAGCACGGCCCACTCCAATCGCACAATCTGCTTATCACGAGCCAGCTCGGCGAGCCGTTTCCACAGAGATCTGGCGAGTCCCATTCGTCGGAATTGGGGGCGGATGTAGAGGTCTTCCATGTGGATGTACTGACCGACCCATGTGGAGTAGGCGTAGTAGAATAGGTTCATTCCGGCCGCTTCTTCGCCGTCGAATGCGATGAATCCTAGAAGAAGTGATAAGTGATAAGACTGATAAGGGAGAGCTTACCATGAACTGCCTTGTTCTCGATATCCTTTCTGAGCCGTTCTGCAGTGTTTACCACGCTGCTCTTCATCTTTTCGAACTCGGCGAGCTCCTGAAAACCCAGTTGTTGATAAGATGATAAAGTTTGATAATGATAAGCTTACATGAATCATGGAGATCAGGAACTCTGCGTGATCAGGAGTTACTTCGACGATCTTGAAGCTCTTCATGGCGAAACTGGCCTGAACAATGAAAGTTTACATTTGAAAACGTTTCTTATCACTGATAAGGATGTCGTTGAAAGAAAGAAAGCAATGCTGGCCAATCAGTACGCCAAAGATCAACGAAAAGTAAAAGTCAATGGGAAATAGAAGAAAACTGAGATTTTATGTGCTAACAACAAGAAAAAAAAAACAAATCATCCTAATCTACTGATATGATTATCTCTATCAATGAGGCAGATGCTGTGGTCCTCCGGAAATCTTCTTCGGATCCCTTAGCTCCATCTCCTTCAACGATCCATTGTAGACCCGTGGGGCAGACTTTGGCTCAACGGCGTTCATGACGTAGGCGAGAAGGGCGGCTTGAATTCCAGAGTTGCACGAGGTAATTGCGGGTTGATTGGAGAGATAACCGTTATCAATAAGCCATTTCCTGATCTCCTCCGGGTTCTTCAAAGTCCCACCTCTTGCCAGCAACTCTGAACTTGGTAGGTTCTTGAATCCCGGGATTCTCGTTCCATTGACAAGGTTCGGGTCGAGACCGGTTTCTTGAGTTCCGTCGAATTGAGCACGCACTCTGCTGTCCAAGAAGTTCACTTCTGACGTCTTCTCGATGAATTGCTTCTCGTCGGCGTCCTTGGCTTCGAGCTCGTTGAATGTTACTATGTACTTGTTGAGGTGGTCTTTGCCTTTCCAGTTTCCGCGCTGAAAAAGGAGAAACTATTGCGAATTCTAGGTGGAAACACTTACCGGCAGTTTCACATCCTCCGTCGACACATCGTAACTCTTTCCTCTCCACGCATCGAATCCTCCATCCACCAGCGACACATTCTCATGCCCGTAGCTCTTGAAAATCCACGCAATCTTCGAAGCGAACAACATTCCGCCGAACGCTCCTTTTCCGTAGAAGATGAAGTGCTCTTTGCTGTCCAGACCAACAAGTTGTGCATATTCCTCGAAAACTTTGGCTGGATATTGCTTGAATCGCTGGTATCTAGAGGGCAACGTGGCGATGTCAAGGTCGATATGCACGGCTTCTGGGATGTGACCGGATTGGTACAACTTGCGGGAACTGAAATACAAAATGTCAAAAATATGACGGAAAAATGAAAACTAACGGACTCGGAGCTGCTAGTAGTTGCTCGAACTTTGCGTATTCCTCCTTTCTGAACTTGTTCCAGTCTGATCTTGCGGATAAAGCGTAGGAACAATCGATAATTCGGACACCTTCCTTATTAATCACTCCTTGCTTGAGGAGAGAGTTCACAGATCCTACATCAATGATTTTCTTGAGACTCATTCTGTAAAATGTGTTTTTAGGCTGCAAGACACAGAATTTGAATAGTTTGAAACGTTCAGTATGTTGAAAGAACAGAATTAAATAGTTTTTTTTGTAAAAAAATAAGAAAAGAAAGCAAAAATCTGCAGGAAACCTGATAAAAACTTGCAAAAACAAAAAAGTTTGCAGCGAAAAAATTAATCTGTACTCTGCGCCCTCCTCGTTCGGCACGCTCTCTCGTCGGTTCGCTGGAGCGCGTTTGCATTGATTTTCAGAAAAACGATGATGATTTTTTACATTTTCAGTCATTTTTTAGCCCGGTGACATGATTTTCAAGCAATTGCAGGCTTTAAAGCCACTCACAAAAGTAAGTTTTCAAGAAATCTATTTCAGAATAGTAAAAAGTTCAGGTTTTACTCATCGGAGGCAGTTCTGGAGTGGCATACACGGCGTATTCAATAGATTCACCGGAAGATTTTCGACAGTTAGGAATTTTTCGATTTGGTAGAGCTGCTGCAGCAGTGAGTTTCTTTGTTTTCCTCTCCAAATTGTTTACTTTATCCCGTTTAGGTAGGAAAAATTGTAATCGACTACAAAAGCTCGCTTCGCGGGCTACCGGAACCTTCAGCAGAATACGATGACGCAATCAAAAAGTGCCATCAGAGAAGTGCTGAACATCTTCTGGAGCTCGCTTGTGTCAATGGAGGAGTGTTTATCAAGGTAATCAGTGAACAAATCACTAGAAAAACAAGAATTCTCAGATTTGCAGGTCGGCCAGCACATTTCCGGAATGGAGTACTTGATCCCCTCGGAATACACGCAAACTCTCAGTGTTCTCACTTCACAGGCACCTCAAGCATCAAAAGAAGATGTGATTTACGTGGTGGAATCCGAGTTGAACGCGAAAGTCGATGATTTGTTCTCGGAGTTCTCAGAGAAACCAGTCGGAGCAGCCAGTTTGGCACAAGTTCATACAGCGAAACTGATGGAGACTGGAGAGACGGTTGCAGTGAAAGTTCAGCATAAACGAGTGTACAAGAACAGTCGGACGGATGTGAATACTATGGAGTTCCTGGTGAATGTGGCGGATGCAGTGTTCCCAGAGTTTCGGCTGATGTGGCTGGTTGACGAGATAAAGAAGAACCTTCCCAACGAACTCGACTTTCTTCACGAAGCAAAGAACGCAGATGAAGCAGCCTCTAGATTCAAACATTTGAAGTTCCTAAAAATCCCCGAAATCAAGTACGACCTGACAACGAAACGAGTTTTGACAATGGAATTCTGCGAAGGAGCTCATGTAGATGACGTGGAATACCTCAAGGAGCACAAGATTGACCCTCACGATGTGTGTGCGAAAATAGGAAGGACGATCTCGGAAATGATCTTTTTACAAGGATACTTGCACGCCGATCCGCATCCCGGAAACGTGTTGATCAATAGTAAAGGAAACGGAAAGTACGAGATTGTGCTGCTGGATCATGGACTCTATTTGAACATTAGCGATCACATTCGAAAGCTCTACTCTGATCTTTGGCTAGCGATTTTGAAGCCGGATTTGCAGGAAATAAGGGTGAGTTTTCTTGAAATGCGCTCTGCCGAAATAATGTACAAATTTTCAGAAAGTCGCCAACCAAATGGGTGTCGGTGAGCTCTATGGCCTGTTCGCTTGCATGGTCACTCGACGCTCCTGGAAATCTGTGACTAGCGGAATCGGCAAGTCCAAGATAAACGAAAGCGAGAAGGACGAGTTGAGGATGTACGCCTCCAGTCTGATACCTCAAATCAGTGAGGTCTTGGCACGAATGCCACGGGAAATGCTGCTGATCCTGAAGACCAATGACTTGATGAAAAATATCGAGCACAAGTTGGGAGTCTTTGGATCGAGTGATGGACACATTGAGGTAGCGCAGAAAATTATCATGCTGTCAAAGCTGGAATCCCAAATCTTCCAGATGTCCCGATGCGTCATCCGGAGCTCTCACGAACTCGCCATCCGCCGATCCGACAGCCGCCTCGAAAAGTTCCGCATCGGATTCCGCATGTACTGGACACTTCTGAAGCTTTTCATGTACCAATACTATCTCAGGATTGTTAATTCACATTAGTCAGTTTTTAGTGTTAGAATATTCCATTTGTTATCAATCGATTAGTCTGTGATTTAGTTTCGCATTTGAATGTGCCTCTTCTTCTCCCGGGTCTCTCCAATTAACAGTGCCTTTCCAAAAAACCTCTTGAATCACACATTATCAGAAAAAGAATTGAAGGTTCCAATTTTGATTTCTGAGAACCAGTTGTAGGCCAGATTTATTTCGAGTAAATACAAAAAGACGAGTACAGTTAAAAAGGAGACTTCACTGCTCCTTTTTTGTCCGTCTTCTTTTTTCCAGCTCTTCAGCTCGATCGGCGGACAGACGTTTGTTTGCGGCGAGTACTTGCAGTCTGAAACAAAAAAATATTATTCATACCCAGATTCCCTCTCACCGACTGGCGAGAGATCTAGCAGATCTGTGGTTGACTCCATGCCGAGTCCTGTAGCAGTCGACGTACTGCATGATGCTGGAGAAGTCATCCAATGAATTCTCCTCGACAAACTGGATGAATTTCAAATCTTCACTTGTAGTGTATCCGAGCTGAAATGACATATAGTAGAGACTGAGAGTACCTGAAATCACTCACTCCACGAGATGGTTTTTTGATCCGAGTAGAGCTCTGACTTTCAGACGTCCCATCCGAATCTGATGCGTCTTGTTCGTCGTCCTTGTTGTTCTTCCTGCTTTCCTTCTTGTCCTTCTTGCACTTCTCGTCCTTGTCGCGTTTGTGGTCCTTCTTCTTGTCCTTCTTCTCCATGTTCTTCGTGATTTTTGACAATTCGTTCTTCAGAGTCTCCACTTCATTTTGCAGCTTCATCAAAGCCGCCGATTTCATTTCACACGCGGAACAGTGAGACTCATCAGGTGACTGTTGATCCATATCTTGATTGGTTGATCTCGAAGTTGGGGACCGTGTTGAGCTTCTCGACCGCATTGAACACGACATCGACGATTCTTTTCTGACTTCGGATTCTCTTTTTGCGAAACCTCTTTGACCTTCTTGATAGCAGTGTGCGAGGTTTTTGTTTCGAGGGGAGCCAACAATTCCGTGTCGACGATGTTAGCACTCGGCCCGCCCGGCATGGGTAAGGCGTGGTAATTCGGTTTGTACTGTGTTAGTTCCGGAACGGTTTCGGTTTTTGCTGTTCCCCCGGGTTCCCGTTGCACGTACTCCTCCTCCAAGGGATCGATTCCCGCCAGCAGTCTCGACGATGATCGGCGGCCTCCAGAAGCAACCGGACTACCCAGACGAGAGAAGATCCATCCGCGAGTATGAGGCAAGTACAAGTGCACGAGTAAGACTGCTTTGAAGATAAAATAGAATGGGAAATAGGCGAAGATGGCCTCCGAGAAGAAATCGAGTAGGCAGAGCACTGCGAACAACGTCCAGTAGATCAGCCAAACTTTCAGATCGTCGGTTTTCTTCGTGCGGATCGCCTGGAAACAGTTGAAGATTGTTTTGGGGGGTGATACAAATTGCCAATTTAAATGATTTTACTAGGTCTAATATCTGGGTGCACTTCAAAAAAAAACAGCGAACTTTAGATGAGGTTCCCATGAGGAATCTTTGGATTCCGACAATTGGGGTCCCCCCTCCTCCTGTCAAGTTTGAGCAAAATCTATCTCGGCGACCCTATTCCCTCGTAAGCAGCACCATACGTTCTCTTTTCATGCGTCACGGATGGCGCTGCTTATCAATTTCTTGGCGCTGCTTATCAATTTGGAGGTGATAACTTGAAGGGACTGATAGCTAGCAAAAAGTTATCATTTGATAAAAAGTTGGAAATTTTTCAAGGATTATTTTTGCAGTTGACAACTTTGTCCTAGAAGCTGTGGATTTGAAGATATCCGAGTTAGAAGCTTGAAAGTGATCTAAGCAGTACCACACGCTCTTTCTTTGCGTCTCGCATGGTGCTGCTTAGCAGTTATGGCGCTGCTTACAGGGGAACCTTTTAAGTCAAGGTCCAAACTTTGAGAAAAAAATTATATAGGATGAAAGAGGATCCTTTGGTGAGTACGAATCTAATTTCCAAATCTGCTGAGGATGCCCTCTAATTTGGAGATTCTGGATTCAGAATCCACAGTTTCAAAAACTCACCAGTGCCGCAGTAAACCCAGCTGCCGGATCCACTTTCTTCGCCTTGGCGGCTCGTCTTGGAGACATCTGAGTCTTTCTTTAAAATAAAAATTCAAATCTTCCTTCTTTTTTATAATCAGGTTACATGTGAGTGATAAGAATTATTTTATCAATTGAAAATTGAAAATCCAGGCCATCACTGACGTAATGATGTTTCTCTACGTTGAACTAATCGCCCGTCCTCGTAAATACCGTATCCATAACTTATTCCACTTTTCAAGAGTAAAAACCATATCTTCACGGATAGCTGTCCATCTACTATCCTTTCAGTAGTCAACATTGTAGTCAACAGTGCAGATGGTCGTCGATATCGTCGAGGAAGTGCCCACGGAACGTCTTTTTTTCTTGGGAAAGCACTTGGAAAGCACACTTTTCCTAGTAAAGCACTCCTCCGATTTGGTATTTTTTGAAGATGCAATTTGTCGGTTTTGCGTTTCCTTCGCATTCCTGGCAATGTTAAGGAATCCTCTGATCGAAGGAACGGAACAAAAGTGATAATGATAAGAGAGAGATGAATTAGATTATATCTTCTTGCGCGCCGATCTCTTATCATACCAGTTGTCCACTAACCTACTTGTCCGCCTAGGAACTGGTTGGACACTAGGCGTATAAAAGCGAGGCGCGGCGGCAAGATGAACAGAGTCGTCTCGAATGAGCGTTACTAAAGCGACCGCCGGGGCTTTGTGCCTCTCCTCGGCCACTCTCATCCTTTCTCTCTACGCAATCTTCTCGATCTATTCCGATGTTCAGTCGATCTGGTCGCAGCTCGACCAGGAGATGGATCAGTTCAAGGTATGGTGCGATTCGTTGCGAGACCCATTTCTCTGATTCAGGTCACCACTGACGACTTGTGGACCCAAATGCTAGGCCTCGGCGCCGCCACCGTCTCGAACCGTGAACGTCGTCAGGGCAAGGAGCAGTACGGAGGATACGAGGCCCAGGGAGTCAACCCAGGCCCAACCTGCTCTTGCAACTCTGGAAACGGCAACGGAGACGACGCCCTTGGAACCGGAGGCTGCCCAGCCGGACCACCAGGACCCGGAGGAGCCCCAGGACCCGACGGAATCCCCGGAATCGACGGACAAGACGGATTCCCCGGAGAGAACGCGGAAGACTCGCAGAATGCTCCGTTCGTTGGATGCATCACTTGCGCGCCGGGCAAGCCAGGACCTTCGGGAGATCGCGGAAAGCCGGGACTCCGTGGAATGCGTGGACCACGTGGAACTCCAGGATCCCCAGGATCCGACGGATACCCAGGTCGTCCAGGAGAGATGGGACCACCAGGACCACCAGGAGAGGACGGAAAGCCAGGAGCCAACGGAGACAAAGGAAACGATGTCGAGCAGCCGACGCCGAGAAAGGGACCACGTGGACCACCGGGAGATTCCGGACCACCAGGACCAGAAGGAGAGGCTGGAAAGGCCGGACCAGTGGGAGCTGCCGGAGCTCCAGGACCAGACGGAATCAACGGATTCCAAGGACCCGGTGGACCACCAGGAGAGGAAGGAAAGCCAGGAGAGGCCGGAAAGGTCGGAGACGACGCCGCCTACTGCCCATGCCCAGACAGAAACGCACCAAAGGTAAGTCACGGATTCATAGAGCCTGCTTCTAATTCTGTTGTTTCAGGAGAACGCCTACGCCTCCGCCCCATCTCACAACCCATCCAATGCTCCAGGAGCCAGTTATTCCGCCGGAACCGGTGGATACTCTGGAGGCACTGGACACGCCCAGAACAGCTACGGAAAGAAGTAGTCGTTGGGACCCATTTGAATTCCTATATTATCTTTATTTCTTCATCGAGCATCATTCAAAAATCGAGCGGGTTTGAGTCGAGCCTCCGAGCGGTTGAGTCGTCATCTTCATTTTTTCGAGCCAAAGTTGACAAGAATAAACGATTTTTCATTCACAATCATACCTTTTCCATGATACAGTATTACAAAAAAGAACTATAACTACGGGCCTCGACACGACGAGACCCAAACTAGAAAAAGAGAAAAAAAGAAAAAAAAAGAAAAATCTAGAAAGCTTCAAAAGCGAGACTAAGGGAATATGCTTCCTCTTGAACATAAGTTTCAGCATCGGAAATGTAGAGAAGAGTCTGAAAAACGGAGGAAAATGCGCTCTACCGAACACTATACCTCAATGGTCTGCTGATGATGTGTCTGCCTCACAAGGAACATCTCACACGGCACTTTTCCCAGTGGTGGAACCGATATGAGCTGCTCGGAAATCTTGACGATTTCAGGATGGGAAGTTGTAAGTCGGAAGGTCTTCGGCATCCCGTACGGGTTTCGAATTGGGATTTTCTGGAAAATAGATGATCAGCTTATCAGCTTATCAGCAGGGAAAACCTTTCTCGTGGCTTCAGGATTCGCTGGAATCTGAATCAAGAACTTCTGTGTGATCCGGGGAGCTTCGGATCTTCCAAATATCAAGAATCCACTTTCCAGACGATTCGTATTGGCGTTCACGACGGAAACAACGAACTTTTTGGTTCCTGGAAGGCAAAATTTCGAATTTTTCGGCTACTATCGTGGTCTGCTAGCACTTGGCACTGCGCCAACGCCTGTGGGTCTCGCCACGAATTGAGAAAAAGTACCGTAAAACCTCTATTAGAAGGGCACCCGATAGTTTGTCTTTGAGCTTCACTATCTCAAAAACTAGAAGAGTTATCAAAAAGTTGTCAACTGCACAGTTGTAGTTCTAATCTTCGTCTACAACTTTGCAGTTGACAACTTTTTGATAACTCTCGTAGTTTTTGAGATAGAAAAGCTCAAAGTCAAATTATTGGGTGCCCTTCTAATAGGGGTTTTACTGTATGCAAAATTGAGAGACGCTGAGAAAACAGCCTACGAACGTATGTATAATACCAATTTGGCAAGCCAAAAGTCACAACTTTCCACATGGGAGGTCCTCTGCTCAAAATGGATGTGCACATTTAACACTTTCACACCTGACTGACCACTCGTCCCCCTTCAAACACATGTTTTGCATTGTAATACACGTTTGCACTATTCCTTTTTTGCTTCAGCAAAGATTAGAAAGTGATAAGCCGATTAGGTGATCGGATGGTTTCTTGTAGCCTTGAAACTCACTTTCTGACTTGGAAAATTTCCCCGTTCAATTCCAATTTTTCATTGTTTACTGATAACTGATAACTCCTCCTTCACCTCCATATTCTCCAAGTTTCTCCAGATTCCATTTCTGTCTACCGACGTCAATCCGGGTTTCCGTCATCAGATAGCGCGTGCGATTCTTGTATGTAACCCGATAGGCCCTCCTGAGAACTCGTCCCCTTTTTTTAGGGAACTTGACGTCGTCAGACTCCAGAATTCTAGTTACAGAACCTTCAATGCTGCTTCTGAATATTCTCCTTCTCTCAATCGTGCTCCGTTGCTCCGATTCTAGAAAGCTAGAGTTCGTCCAAGCGCTCTGGCGTCATGGAGATCGAGCCCCTCTTCATCTACCGTACCCCAATGATCTGTATACTGAAAGGTCATGGAGTAGGGGTTGGGGACAGTTGACTTCGATCGGGATGCAGCAACTTCATGAGCTGGGAGAGTTCTTCAAACATCAGTATGTCGACACTGGATTCATTCCAGCTAACTTTTCAGTGAAGGAGGTGAGCTTCGTTGACTTCATCTGAAAATCCCCGATCATCCAGGTCTACCTCCGATCCTCCGATTCCGACCGTGCCCTAGTATCCGCTCAAGCCTTTCTCTACGGCATGTACCCAGCTGCAGGCGGTTATCAATGGAGCGCAGATACTGACTGGCAACCACTTCCAGTACATGCCTCAACACCAGGGCAGCCAGATTTGGTAAGCATTTCCGATCCAAAGAACATTACCGAACTTTTGATATGATATGATGATTGCGTCAAACTCTCGAGTGATAAGTGATAAGAAAAACATATGCGTAGGTTGATTGGTACTGATAAGAGTTTCAAATTCTATTTCCGGAGAGTAGATTCTCCTTCTAGGTTTGCAAGCCCACTGCCATCAAATGTGATCGTCACGAGAAGCTCGTCGCCCAAGGGGACCAGGAATCCAAAGCTGTATACGATTTGAAGTATCGGGACTTCTTCTCGGAACTCTCCAATACCACTGGATTCAAGAACTGCTCGTATCTGGATATCAACGGGTTGTTCGATGTTCAGAGGGAACTGATCCATAACATGACCCAGAAACAACCGGGATGGGTTTATCAGACATGGCCACAGTATAACAATCGGAACTCAATGGACATCATCACGGAGATGAGAACGACTAGAATGATGAATCTGTTCAATTCCGAGGAAAAGGGCAGACTCCAAGGAGGATCCGTGCTGTACACTTGGATTCAGAATGCGTTGGCTGTGTCGGAAAGTCGGAATGATCAACGGATGCTTCTATACTCCTCTCATGATGGTGTGCTTCTGGCTCTGCTCAATGCATTCCGAGCTTCCAATGAGATGATGGTCCCTTACGCGGCTGCACTGATAATGCACGTGTACTCTGACAATGGGAAGTATTACCCAGAGGTATGTTGAAGCCTCAGTCCCCTTCCTAACCTTCCAATCTTCCAGCTCTACTACCGCAACGACACCTTCGCCGACCCCTACCGTATCCCACTTCCCTGGTGCCCGGAACCTTGCGAAGTGTCCCAGTTGGCTAGTGGTTACGCCAATATGACTGTGAAGGATCTGTCACAGATGATGACGTTATGTGGGACGCCGTTGAAGGAATGCAGTGGAGGAGCCGCTGGGCAGTGGAGTTGGGGGACGGTTTTGTTGATAATCGCGTTGTTATCTAATGTTATGTACTGTTAGTTAGTGATTTGGTAGAGATGGAATGAAGAGTATCAGATCTTTTACTTGGAACGTCTTCTAAAGCCTGTCTTCTTTCCTAGATCTCTTGGAGCATGTCTTGAAAAGCTTCTTTTTTGAGGGACGTCTTCTGAAGATCATCTTCCGAATTGTTGTCTCCCTAGACCTTTTCATGCCTTCCGAATCTCCCACCGTCTCCTGGAGCTCCTTTTCTGAACAACCGGTCTTCTGAAGTTTACCCAATTTTACCAACATCGCTATCGTGACTATCAAGTATTATGCATCTCCCGCTCTTCTTCAGAATCCCCCAACTCACCAACAAAGTTCGGCGTGAAATCAATCGTTGCCGTCGGCGTCCTCTCCGTCAGCACCTTCTCCACCACCTTCATGCATCCCGATCCCGTGTAGACGTTCAGCAGATCATCCGGCACTCCGTCGTTTTCGCTGGAAATCAAAAACAAAAAGTAAACCACTCGATCATTGCCTCTTTTCATTATATTGTTGTGTTTTTCCCTGTTTTCTCCCTGTTTTCCCTGTTTTCTCCAGCGACCAGGTGTTGAAACCAAGAGGCTCACAATCAGAGAAGAAAGAAGAAAAGGAATCCATGGGGCTTTTTTATTTTTGTTTTCTTCTCGCGGAACCAAACAACTGGCGCCTCCTCCTCCGCACCGAGAGATGCGAGCACAAGCGAGAGAAGAAGACGGCCAAGCGAGCAAACGGCACATCTGCCATCATCACAGACCGAAGGCGCCGCCAAATGGTTTCCAGGTTCATTTTTCTTCTCTTCTTCTTCTCGAGATTAACCTTTCATTTAGTGCGTGATATAACACCTGGGCTGTTACTTTTGAAGCTAGACGTAGAAAACCAAAACTAGTTGAAGACCGGCAAGGGTCTGTTGAGTTGCTACTCAGCCAATTCAGAATCTAATCGTGTAAGATTGATACGGAGTCATAAGAAAGCTCAAGAAGCCTCTAGAAACAGATATATTGACACTGTAATTTCGATACAGCCATACTTTTCAAGCGAATCTTAATTTCTGTTCACTTTTTCTAACATTTGGGCCTTGGCTCTAATACCGTAAAACCTCTATTAGAAGGGCACCCAACAGTTTGTCTTTGAGCTTCACTATCACAAAAACTAGAAGAGTTATCAAAAAGTTGTCAACTGCAAAGTTGTAGACGAAGATTAGAACTACAACTTTGCAGTTGACAAATTTTTGATAACTCTTCTAGTTTTTGAGATAGAAAAGCTCGAAGTCAAACTATTGGGTGCCCTTCTAATAGAGGTTTTACGGTAGCTTTGGTTTCAAAATTCAGCTTGAGTCGCTACTCAGTCAATTTCAAATTATATCTAGTTGATACTCAGCCACTTCCTTACTCAATCTCTTATCATTACAGTATGACTGACTACGCCTTGGTGCGCTCTCGCAGCGCCCTGACCCGATCGCGGTCCGTCGAGCCGTCTTCCCGTCTTTATGTGAGTCAAAAAATGATCAACAGCTTGATCAGAAACCTTCTATTGTTACACTGGGTCACATGTGAAGCTGGGAGTCAACACAACACCTTGGCATAAACTTGATCCTTCCAGGTCACCCGTACTTCCTCGGTTCCTGACCTCACCGCCCATTTCCGTCACTCGGACAAGTACCGTCCGCAATGGCACACCGTCTGGCAATCGACCCCGTACCGCTGGCGTCGTGACTGGGATCTGTACGACGACTACTGGTACGACAAGTATTACTACTTCTCGCCGCTCTACAAGAGCACCTACTCGCCGAGCCGCCGGTACTACTACAGCGACTACCTGCCGAACCCGTACTACTGGAACAACTACGGATCGTACTGGACTCGCTACAAGGGATATTGGTATGACTACGACTACCCGAGCTACTATCGTCGGTACACGAGCCCGGCGTTCAATCGCTACTTGAACTACACTTACTCGCCTTACAGGTTTGTGAAGGGGGTCGATTCAGGCCAATTTTGCATCCTTCAGATCCTACCTGATGGACTCTCTGAGCACCTCCCTGTCGCGTGGACTTTCGATGTACAAGGCAGGTTTGTACCGGTATTGATCCCTGTTAAGGTAGTGTAGAGACAGGGCAGTGCCCCATAGCACTTCACGCCTAACTTTCTCTTTTTCTAGAACAATTTGGCA
The DNA here is from genome assembly GCA_900536315.3 of Caenorhabditis becei. Lineage (NCBI taxonomy): Eukaryota > Metazoa > Nematoda > Chromadorea > Rhabditida > Rhabditidae > Caenorhabditis > Caenorhabditis becei. The sequence goes on from LR539394.1 coordinate 653,710, forward strand.
GTTTACGGTACTACTAATCCCTTCTCGCCGCTCTATCTCTACACTAGATATTAACGTGAGCCCGATCTTCCGACTCTTCCTCCTGATCCTTCCGATCTTTCAGGTCTAATCAATCACACCACGCTTGACGCCTATTGGCTTACTCCAAAATACTGGGATCGTCGTTTCAAGGACTGGCGTGAGCTCTACTGCTCCACAAAGGACTTCTATTTGCCATCAACATACGATCGAAAGACCCGTCAGTACTTTGCCCAGTGGGCGTGAAGCGTCGGTTTCTAGTGTGTAGATTCTGCGATCGAACACCCTTTTTCCCCTTCTTTTTCTGTACTTTTTATCTACCCCGAACCTGCCATAAATATACATTTTCCCGATCTAACTATTACCCTTTTCGATGAACCAGAAGGTGAAGCCGAGTTGTTTGACCAACGATACTTCGGATATCCACGTTGAAAAACGGAAGGATTGTGATTTTCCACGTGGCAAGTAACCTGAAAAAAACAGTCTGGAAGTGCGCTCTACTGATAACTCACCTTGTCTGATAATGATCACTATACATCAGCAACAGGAACGTCTTCCGATCATTTTTCTCTCCAGAATACGTTGTGAATCCCACTATCTGATTCAGAGTAGCATTCCGAATCGTCATTCTGACTGATGGATCCGAACTCCGACATGACAGCACCCTCCGATCCCTGGACATCGGCGGCAACACGATTTGTTTCTCCCAGTTGCCAGATGTTTCTGCGATGAATGTGACGGCATGTTGGACCAGAAAGCTTCTCCGATAGACGTGAAGATCCAGAATCGCTAGGGGTTCCTTGGTGTCCCATCTTCGGAACACAACTTTTGTAGAGTACATTGAGAAGTGATCGGATGGGAAGTAGAAGGAGTCGTAAACAAATGGAATGAACAGAGTCTCCCCCGGCTGAAGGAACAACTCGATCCGATTCGCAGCTTGTCGCATCATATTCCTTTCCAAAGGTGTATTCAACTTGTTCATCGTCTTGAAGAACCTCCATTCTTCTTCATCGAAAATCGGTCGTAATGCTTCATCGTCAAACTCTATAGTGCAGTTGAGAGGTTCTGATCTGGGATTTTCAAGTGGGAATTCGAAGAAGATCTTCTCTCCGAAAGCTGGCTTGATCCTATGACAAGTAGTGATCCCCTTGAAAACCGCTTCCAGAAGTTTCGCGGGTTTACTCTCATACCGTAACTTCTTATAAGCCGCCAGTTCCTCTTCAAATATAAACTTCTGTGCGACCTCTTTGTTATCGGAGAACTCGTATCCATTCTTCAGCTCATGCCACTGCCGTATCTTTTCCAGACTATTCTCATTGAACACTTGCTCGTGTCTCTGCTGGATATCCAATCTCTGAGCCGTCAGGAACTTTTCCAAGTTCCCAGATCCTGCCCCATTGAGCGGTTTCGCGTGAACACGATACGTGTGCGGACCCTCTTCGTTCAACCGGATCGATGACGTCAGCCTTCGGACAACTGTAGAGCTCGACGAAGTAGACACGGAGGAGGGATCTGCAAGTTTTTGAAGGTTTTGACACATAGCAAACAGAGTGCCGGAAAGGCTTCCGGCAGGCTCATGGCGCTTGTATAAATAGGCGGCGCCGCGGCGGATTGCACCATCGACTGATCATGCAATCGACTACTCGCCTTACTTTTGCTATCTTCGCCATCCTGGGATTCGCTTATCTTTCCCAAGCTCATCCGCTGAGGAGCTCTGCTGAAACGGAAACTGAACCCAAGTCAACTGAGCTCGCGGTCTCGGGATCTTCGGAAGTTGCCCCAACTCCGGCTACTACTGAAATCGACACTCTCGGAGAATCTACCCGTGTGAAGCGTCAAGGAGGATGTGGCTGCTGTGGATGCGGATGCGGATGCTGCTGTTGCCGTCCTCGATGCTGCTGTTGCTGCCGCCGATGCTGCACTTGCTGCAGAACTTGCTGCTGCACTAGATGCTGCACCTGCTGCCGCCCATGTTGCTGTGGATGCGGATGTGGATGTGGATGCTGCGGATGCGGAGGAGGAGGACGCAAGCGTCGTCAGGCTCTTCAGACTCTCAAGGTCAAGCTGGCAGAGAAGGTTAAGAGAGAGGCTGAGCTGGTGCCAGAAGCTCCAGTTGAAGTCGCTGAGGTCATCGACAACCAGAAGCCAGAGCCAGAAACTGAGACAGAGACAGCGACCGAGTGGCCAGCTCCAGTCTACGAGTTGGTCACCGAGACTTGGGCTCACTAACTTATCAGTTTTGACCTACTTTTTTTGTAACTTTTCTATTTATTATTTATGTAATAATAATAATAAACCTCTTTTTTGTAAATGCGCTCTATCGAGAACTCACCAAACATATTCACCGACGGCACTCCCACATTGACCATCCTCAAATACAGCAAAGCACACGCCTTCCCTCCGCTCTCCAACGATGTCTCCACTACGGGACACTGAACGAACATCTGAACAGCTTCTCTCCCTCTTCGGTACAAATTCTTGAAGGGAACTATGGTAGACCCGATGTGAATCAGAGAATCTGAATCCCAGACGTCTATTGTGGCGTGTCCGGAGAGCATGAAATCGAGAAAGTCCAGTTTTTCGTCTTCTCCCTCGATTATGTACTTGGCCTGGAAGTAGCAGAAATTGGAGGGACAATAAATGCTGTACTGACCACAAATCCCGGGGAACTGTTTTTCTCTCCATTTGCATCAAGTCTGGTCAGAAGACTCGGCTCGCCTTTTTCAATTGTCGAAAGCAGAAGGGATTCAGAATTGAGCTCGGGGAATCGGAAAAAGTTGATTGTGAAGAATACCTTGTTAGCAGGGACAGCATCGGTTACAGCAAGTCTGGAAGCTTAAAACCTTTAGAAGATCTCTTCTAGAAGTGAACTTACTGTTTGAACGCTACAAATTGGAAGTACACATGTGAAATATCCAATCTATCCATCTGCTCTCTACTCATATCCACTATACTTTTCAGAGTAGCATCTTCAGTTTGAGCTGGATTTCCATGTCGATCGTTCAACGCCAAGAAGCTTTCTCTAGCGAATAACGAATGTACTGATCTTGGAAAGTTTGCCAGTTTCATCTCATCGAACGGAATCTTATAGACCGAAGTCAACGGCCTGGGGTCTTCTATCGGCTTTTGAACTGGAATCTGCTGAATCGGAACTTCCATTGGCTCTTCGATCAGTTTGTCCAAGTCCTCATTGTAAGCTTTCATTTCATCCACCGAAGACACTGATCTTCCAGTGTCCGGGAAAGCTGGGAAGCCATCAGAAGGAATCGGTTCGGGTTCCGGGTCTTGCTTGTCTAGGAAGTCTAGTCGGACATGCTTCCTTCCAGACGACTTCGAAGTGTTTTCAGAATCCCTCGCAGTGGCTCTTCGGGGTGTCGGTGTGTTGTGAACACTTCTTCCACTCTCGTAGAACTTGAAAAACAGATCAATCTCCAGTTTCTCACTCAACGGTTTCGAAGAATTCGGGTCATTCATGACGTTCTTATAGCAAAGAACACCTTCAGGACTTGGACGAGGGCCTCCGACAATGCACACTTTGGTTTCGACTGCTTTTCCGGCATAGACACCGTCAGAGAAAGGGGTCCAGGCGGACCAACCGATGAGGATTGTTTGGTTGAGACTCTGATTGTCTTCACGGTGAAAGGTGTATTCAAGGAGGAAGATTATGGCCATTCGAGGGTCAGCGTAGAGACTTCGGAGGGCAAAACGGGGGTTCCCGGCGGCTTGGAAGATGATGTTTCTGAAAGAAATTTAGGTCATGGTGGGCCTAGAAACAAACAGAAAAGCCTGAAAAGTCGCATGGGTCAGATAATGGCAGAACTGATTTGACGGACAGTGAATCAACAGTCACTCAAACAAGCTAGAAGGCCTAACCAGGCCAAACGAGGGAGGTGCATAGGGCTAGATAAATTTGGCTCAAACTTGTTCGGAGGATGGCTTAGGACCCCAATAGTCGGAATCCAAAAGGATTTTGATGGGAAACTTGTCTGGAGGCCGCTACATGCAAAAAAGTGGGCTCACCAGCCAGTTTGTAGGCTTGACGTGAAAACTTACTCATTTCAATGGCTTACTAGGCCTGAATATTGGCTGCTGAGCGCACTTTTTTGCATGTAACGGCCTCCAGACAAATGTCCCATCAAAATCCTGTTGGATTCCGACTATTGGGGGCCTAAGCCACCCTCTTACAAAGTTTGAGCCAAATCTATCTAGATGACCCTACGCACCTTCCTTGTAAGATAGTTGAACGTCCTATTGATTCAAAAAATCTCACTTTTCCCAACTGCTGCCCTTGCCAAACTCAATCGGCTTCTTCCTGGACCTCAAAGTCCCTCCGACATTCGCATCGATCACTTCCAAATCCACAGTTGCCGGTTCAGTGACATAAGTGTACCCGTTATGAACACCAATCTGGAGAGACACACAATTGTTGACTTTTCCATATTCCCATTCTCACCCTCAACTTCCGATCCATAATAACGGCCTTCGGACGGTTTCCTCCACTCAAAGACCACTCCCTTTCGATATCCGTCATTATCTGTCTCTCCAGTTCCGGAACGTTATTTTTGAATTGAATGCAGATTCCGTCGATGGCCGCGGGGATTGTGAGCATTTCTTTTGGGGTGCTGAGCCACCATTCTGAAAAGTTAAAGAGCTCTAAGGTCCCTCCAGAATCCCTTACCATCATCAGAATTCTTCTGAATTCCCGGAATGTGATCCGCATTGGAAACAATACAAAACTCCGGAAGACATTGAGTAAACACGGGTGGCATCTGATGAATCTTGTAGGAGCATTCTGCACTTCCCACCACTTTTTGAACCATTTCCTTATCAAATATCAACATTTTCGGGGTTCCTCCAAGGATTTCAGTTCTAAACGGGGGAAAGTTGTAAATGCGCTCTAGGGGACTCTTACATATTAGTTTCCGAAATTCCAGCGACTTGTTTCTTCTCAACATTGGTATAGAACCATCCGATACTTTTGGGAGGGACTGAAAAACAGTTTATGCTCCGGATGGCGTGGTTAATCAAAATTTTGACGCAGGCCTTCAGAAGTAAGCCTTAAGCTTCAGGAGTTAACCAAAGACGCTAAAAGTCATTTGTAAACGCCAAAAAGCTTACCAATATGTTCCTGACCCTCTTCCACAAACTCAATGATAAGCAGCAAATCCTTATCATTGATAACCGAGTAAAAGTATAATGTCTGAAAGTGACCCTTCGTTTTGCAATAGTTTTATTTCCTCACCTCATCGAAAACACAAACATCATTATTCTGGGCCGTCTTCCACGCCGTTCGACACTGTCTTCCGAACATTTGCGTCGTCTTTGGGTCGAATAAAAATGCGCTAATCTGGTATTGAATGCCTGCGACAACCTGTACAAACACTGATCCCTTCTATTCTTCTTGTTCCTTACCTGTGAAGACGTCAACTTGGAAATGTACATAGAATAGCACGACGTCGTCTTTCCTCGTCCCACACTTCGTTTCATTTCGACAGGGCGATTCGCCAAAAACGACGAATACCAGTCGTTGACCGACATTTTACGCGATTTTACCACGAATTTTAGTATTTTTCGGTATTTTTTGGAGGTTTTCAGAGAAGAAATAAGTAAAAACAGGGGAAATAGTGTTGGGAGAGGTGTGCGGAGGCGGAGGTGCACGCGCCGGCGTCGCCATGGAGATTTCCGTCGCAGCTGGTGCTCCGAGACGAGAGAGGGATTAGGGCATGGCTAATTAGACGGGGTTCTGGGGGAAATGAGGGGCGAAATGGAGAAAATACACAGTAAATGAAATTGGAAAGGGATACATGTATAGTGTTAATTATTTTTAGAACAAATTATTCAAAGGGTTGTTTTATGGCTAATTCTAAGCAAAACTTGAAGGGTTAGATGTGCATTCGAAAGAAAACTTCATTTCGAACAACTTTGCAGTTGGTCACTTTTTGATAGCTTCCATCCTTATCGAGTTATCAGCAAAACTTGATAAGGAGCCAGCCTCCTTGAAGGGTGAGATAGCAAAAAATGGTCAACAAAAAAGTTGTAGAGCTTCAAATTTCCAGTCGATTCCACATTCCATCATTGAATTTCGAGCTCGAACTCACGGTTTTCGAGTAACTTGAAGTTCAGTTTTTTATATTTCCGGTCGTCCAAAACCCACATTTTACATTACACCAGATGCCTCGTTTTCCTCCAACTTTCTTCTTGCTCTTCCCCTCTGATTCATAGTTTAGGCATGCAAACGCTTGACTCATTTTTCTATTTGTGCAGGTGTTACTTTAGGCGAGTACGAAAAAGTTTGTTAGGCGCGAGATTCGAAACTTCTTGCAAATTTGTTCCGCTCGGCTGTTCCTCAAGTGTCTCGAACTATGGACTTATCCCCACAAATCTCCGCATGCAAGTCGTCAAAACAACGACGGGCCCTTCCCGGCCAAACTTCTCCTTTTCTTTTCTCTCCATAAATGGCCAAAAGTCCTTCATTTCCGGCACACACTCTCACGCCGAGCAGGCCCCCTACCCAATTTTATAATCCATGGGAGTCGGGGGCAAACAAACTCAATTCGTCCTTCCATCTGTCTGCTCATCCCGGGACCGTCCCCGTCCGCTCTTCCCTCCGAAAGGCCGTGTCTCTGCGTCTCGTGGCCTCTGACCAGTGTCCTTGTGCCCCGCTTCGTCCCGTTCTTACCCTCTCACTCGTCACCCGCTGACTGACCGACCGGCCGTCCGACCGAATCATCGTTTCTTTGCGTGTCTGCTGCTCTCCGCCATGTTCACACTGTCTTGTAAAGTTGATGATGCGTCATCATCTTCATCGTTTTCGTTTCACCATACCCGTATTCCTCTACTTTCAAATAGTTGGCGGTTTTTCCTAGAGTTTTTGGTATTTTTTTCAAATTTTTTGGGTTGCATACACAATATTAAATAATTAGGTGCTAAAACATGCGTAATCAAAAATCTTTTGTTGAATTTCCAACTTTTCAATTAAAAAAAACCGTATCTTCGATGTTTTGTAACTTTTCACTGTGAAATCATGAAAGAAAAAAAGCAAACTTTTAAAGGCGCATAGCCAAATTTTTTTACGGGTCTCACAACGATTTAAACGATACGGTAGTTTTTTAGCGGAAAACTCAACTTTTTTTGAATTTTACTCGTTGTTTTTTGTAATTTTCTTTGCTTTTCCCCTATTTCTTTTCTGAATTTTCATTAAATTTTTTCAAAAATTGAGTTTCAGAATGCACACAAATGGTGCTTCTCAAGCGTACTTCAATATCGACGAAGTTCGCTCAAAACGAGTCCTGCAGCAAATCACACAGCTGATAAATGAGGTAAATTGACTTATTTCGTCAATTTTCAAATTAAATTTATGTTTTTCCAGGTGACAAACATCACAGAAACATTCCCACTGCCCAAGGGACAAACAACAGAGGGCCTGGCTGCCGCCGTTGAGAATTCACTGGGAAAATTTCTGGAAATGGGAAATTATGCGATTTCCAAATGCCCGATTGCTGCTAGAGATCCCAGGACGGTTGATGCGTTGCGGCAAGCACTTCGTTCTGTTCAGGATACTGGTGAGTTCCTTTTCTTAAAATGCTTCGCTGAAAATCCGGAAATTCGAAATTTCCAGGTCAAATAATGGTTCAAACTGGTCGTGACTTTGTCCGAGACTCCACGTCGTCAAGTAAAAGGCAAGTTGCCACAAATGCCGGTCGGAATCTTCTAATTGTGAGTTTTTACTTCAAAAAATTGAATCTTCATGTCAACTCCTCTAGGCCGTCGCCAAATTCCTGATCCTTGCCGACTCGATCGATGTCCGAGTGATTGTCGATAAAGTCGACGAGCTCCGAGACACTGTCCAGCAGATGCTCGAAGCCGGCTCCAAGATCGAGGTCGACGAGCTCTACAAACTGCTCGTCTCCCAAATCGAAGAACTCGACATCACTGTTCGCCGCCGCGCCATTGACCTGGTCAAGCCAAGCCAACGTGATGACCTACTTGCGGCTCGCGGAGCTCTCCGTCAAACCGCACCGCTTCTGTATACCTCGACGAAGACATTTGTAAGACATCCAGAGCACGAAGAGGCTAGAAGGAATCGAGATTACACTGCGGACGAGATGCATACAGCGTTGAATGCGTTGGAAGCAGTGCTGAACGGACAGCAGCCGCAGATAACGTTCTCGGATTACGGAAGGATTGGAGACTTGATCAATGAAATCGATACCTTCCAGGTTAGCATTATTAGCATTATTCGCGGCGAGACCCAATGTAACTTTTTCAGAATCGCATCGAAATGGAGCCTTCTACGTATCGAAAAGAGCTGCACCGCCCGGAACTCGAAGAACGCGCCGAACGAATCGTCTCTGGCTCCGCTTCGATCGCCGACGCCGGCAGCACCCGTGAATCCCGCAAGCAGAAGATCGTCGCTGAGTGCAACAATCTGCGGCAAGCACTTCAAGAACTGCTGACCGAGTATGAGAAGAGCGTACGTTTCTTTTCCGAACCAAGTTTTTCCGAAAGAGTCGCGGCTTGCTAGCCGAGAGAGAGACGGTGTGAATGTGAACAAACAGTCGTGTTGTCTCTCGAGTGTGGCTTTCGAAAAGGAGAGAAGAAGAAGAACAACTGTTGTTTTGTTTGTGTAAAGGACTTACCCAATTCGTTTTTTGTTAGGAAACCCAGAAAAAACCTTTTCCTTACAGAGAGGCCGGTACGACGACAGTGACGATATCCCGCTGGGGATCGCCGAAGTTCACAAGAAGACCAAAGATCTCCGACGGCACCTGCGCAGAGCCATCGTCGATCATATCAGTGACGCGTTCCTCGACACCCGCACCCCGTTGGTTCTGCTCATTGAGGCCGCCAAATCGGGTCATGAAGAGAGCACACGGCTTCGGGCTCACATGTTCCAGCAGCACGCCAATGAGATTGTCGCTGTCGCCAGGCTGTCTTGCAGACTCTCATCGGATGTGGAAGGTGTCAGTGTGATCCAGCATACTGCCGCTCAGCTCGAGAGATTGGCTCCGCAAGTCGCTGAAGCCGCATTCCTGCTCTGTTCCCAACCAAACTCAAAGACGACTCAGGAGAACATGGAGGCCTATAAGAATCTGTGGTTCGAGAAGGTCAACCTGCTCACAGTGGCCCTCGACAACATCACAACTCTCGACGACTTCCTGGCTGTCAGTGAAGCGCATATTGTGGAGGACTGCGAGAAGGGGATCAAGGGGATCATTGCCGACGCACAGAATCCCGAAAAGAACGCTGAAAACTGCGCCAGTGTTGACTTCGCCGCCGGCTCCATTCGGGGACGTGCTCTTCGTGTCTGCGACGTCGTTGATGCTGAGATGGACTTTATTCAGAACTCAGAATACACGGAAACGGTGAAGCAAGCCGTCAGAATCCTTCGGAATCAGCGGGTTGATCAGTTCGCGGAGAGAGCCAGCAACCTCGCGGATCGCCAAGAAGCCACTGGTCTTTCGTGGGATGCGCAGACTAAGGACAACGAGATGAACGAGTTCATAAATGCTTGCACGCTGGTCCACGACGCTGTGAAAGACATCCGACACGCGCTTCTGATGAACCGAAGCATGAACGACGTGGATTCGGACGTGGAGTACGAGGCGGACGGAGTTGGTGCCTCGACGGCAGATGCGAACAGAACGATACCGGAGCAGGATAATCAGCAGATAATGATGAGACGGCTGCCCGATGACGAAAAGAAGAAGATCCAGAAGCAGATCGACATCTTCAAAGTCACGCAGACACAATTCGAAAGGGAAGTGGCGAAGTGGGATGAGACTGGAAACGACATCATACAACTGGCCAATAACATGTGCAAGATCATGATGAACATGACGGACTTCACGCGCGGATGCGGACCGTTGAAGACGACGATGGACGTGATCCGATCGGCACAGGAAATATCGCTGAACGGATCGAAACTGAATGCGTTGGCCAGGCAGATCGGAGAGGAGAGTGCCGATTCGCAGACGAAGAAGGATCTGTTGGCGTACTTGTCGCAGATCACTTTGTACTGTCAGCAGTTGAATATTTGTAGTAAGGTGAGTGTTTTCGAAGTTCAAAAGTTATAAGGGTTCTGGAGAATTCTGAAGGCTTGTTATAAGATTCTAGAGCTTCAAAAGTGCTCAGACGTTCACACATATCTGCTCATTCGTCATCTGATCATTCCCATTTTCCAGGTGAAAGCGGACGTTACCCTAGTCGGAAACGAGGTCATCTTCTCCGCCCTGGAATCATGCACGTCCCTTATACAAAATGCCAGAAACCTGCTCACCGCTGTCGTTCAGACCGTCAAAGCCGCCTATATCGCCAGTACCAAGGTATGATTCTTAAATTTTGAGATTCCCTGAAAACCCCCGGATTCAAAAGTTCTTGAACATTTCCGGTCCCTTTTTCTGATTCTCCCGGTTTCTTTTTCTTCCCACACATGCTTATCACCACTGATAAGCGCTTACGTAAATGACCGGAAAATCAGATGACTACCAGCCACGTGACTGGAAAGGTATACTGATAAGAGGTGATTAGCAGCACTTTGATGGAAAAAGTCAAAGTACAAGTTTATTGACGAGAATTTGAAAATCGGAAAAATACAGTGTGCACTGCGAGAACGAGCGCGTCTCGAGACGGCCGTGGCTCTCGGCGCCGCCCATGATTCCATAAACTATGAGAGTCCGACGGAGGAACACGGTAAGATGGTCTCGACTGGAAAAGAGATCGACTAGATGTTGTGTGGTTTTGATGAGTATATATATATGTTGTTTTGGAGCGAAAAAAGCATGTTGTTGGCTTTGTTTTGAAGTTGAAAATAAGTAGCAATCACGCTCTATTGAGATTCCGATTGGTTCTCGATGGGGCGCGTTTGCAAAGAAGGATAGGCTCTCAACTGATTTTTACTGTTTACGAATTCTAGAAGGATAAGGTCAAGCTTTTTATCTTGCAACTGCGCTCTGATGATAATCCAGTTTGATAAAACTAGGCGCTCAAACTGCAATCGCGCTTCACTGGTAGTTCGGTTTTCAGCTGATTCTCATTAAAGCGTGTTTGCTGGATAGGTCAGATAACGAAACAGCCCCATTGAGATCCTAACTAATTCTCAATGGAGCGCACTTCCTGTCATAGAAACTATCATTCATTTACCTAGGCTCGTCAGGGAAACGCTGCAGCAATATTTGCTCTACTTGGTAATAGGAATGTCTCCCCTGATATCATCCCATAGGTCCCTCTTCCCCCATTTTCTAGCAATTCGTACTAAACCCCTCCCTCTAAAAGTATTCATCTCTCTCAAAAAATGCATTGTTTGATCCGTTAATGTTCTCTTCCGTCGTGTCTTGATGTATGGACCCTTCGATGCCCCTCCCGATCTCATACATATTTGAGTTGGATAAGACTTTGAAAAAATGAGAAAATGAGAGCAAGTTTTTGGTTTTTTTTTATTGGCTGAATAGTGATGATGATTGGTGTTGTTGTCCATGTTGTTTGCTGTTTCTTTGAAATGTTTCTGTCCAAATCTGAAATTTGAATTTTGCAGTTCCGCCGTCCTAACGCCAACAGTGTACGTGTCGAGTGGCGAATGGCTCCACCTAAGAAGCAACCGCTCGTGCGTCCTCAGAAGAACAATAATATAATCAGGTAAGGATTCAGGGAAAAGGGATTCTGAAGGTTCAGAAGGCTACTGAGTCCTGAAGCTTGAATTATGGAGCCTGGAGACGAATCTTGGATTCAGAAGACCCCTGGATTCTCAAAGATCTCTCTCTCCAGAATCCTCGACCCCCTTCAATGACAAAGCGCCTGACCTCGTCATTCACTCGAAGAAGTATGGGGGTGGCGGAATAATTCATGAAGAAACAGCTCCCGCAAAAGTGCCGGAATGCCAGCGGCACGTAGCTCTCCTTCTCGCTTCATTGTCATCGGTCCCTTTGGTCACGAAAAAGCCATCGGAAACGACGAAAAAAACGCGCGTGAATGTATACGACGACTTTTCAAAGTCCCCTGAGTGCAGCGGCGAACAAAATGCAAATTGACTTTGTGTCGAGAAGAAAACGGCGGTCCCCCAATCGGAAATGATGAATAGTTGGGTTGAGTGGAGGGATGTGTTCAAACATCGAAGATTGGGTCTCGAAGCGAAAAATACAGTAACCCGAGGATGAGACGTGGAAGTTCATTTTGCAACTCTCAATAGAGCGATTTAGCACTTGAATCAGCGAAATTGGAGCGCTACTTGGCAAATCGTAGATGCCGGGTTTGAGCCGTTCTCAATGAAGCGAACTCTTTCGACTTCCACTTTACATTCGGATTGACCATATCTAGGTCAAACCACGAGAAAGTTAAGACCACGTGATATTGAGTCAGATTACCCAATCCACGTGGCAGTTTGAGTTACGGTACTTTTCGCTTCGAGACCCTAGCTGACGAAAATGACGAATAGTCTGTCGAAGTGCTCAAACACCATCTCTCCCAGCCCCGCCAGCTCATCATCTCGCGAATTTCCGTTCTTCTCAGAACCGCTCTCTTTCCGGTTTTTGGCTCTCCTCTCCATTTCCGGCCCCCACCCTCACTCTCCCAGTGCTAATTACTCTTCACACAATTCCTAGAACTTCCAGACGGGCCTCCGAACGACGACCTTTGCAACCGGCCAAAGTGCTCGCCGAGTTTACGCGTAACGAGATCGAGGGAGCCGACGTGAGCAGCGACGAGGAGGGCGAGTACCGTCGGATACAAGTCAACGGATCACGTGTTCCCATCGTCTAATCACTAATCACTCCCCCTTGATCACTCTTTCCTTATGTATTTTTGTGTATGCTACAACTACTACTATCAGCACCTTATCAGCACACCTATTCTCACCTACACTTTCTTGTTTATTTATTTTCTTCATATTCCACCCATTTACATATATTTCACAATTGATACCCGCTACACTTTTCAATTTTTGAAAAAACACTAAATCAGGTCCTATTCGCATTTTCACCCCCTTACAACGATGTTCTGTACTTTTCCCCTATCCTGTAAGTTCGCCCCATTGAACTTTCTCACTGGAGCGCACTTGCATCATAGAGATAGTGCACCCCCAAATGTGGCCTTATATGTGACTTTTTGATCGTCTTCTATTTGCACCTTGATGAATTTTTCAGTCCCTTCTTCTGACCACGCCCCCGGACATTTCCTATTGTGGTGGTCCCCCGTCGGGGGTGCCAAACGGAAGTGGTGCAACAACTCGGGGCCAGGCACACGAGCCGCCTCTCGTTTTGTTGTATTACGTTTTGCCTCGTTTTTGCTTCTCTTTCGTTTGGTTTCGCCGTGGCCACCACCCAGCACATAATTGTTTTGGGGGCCACACACACAGATATATAGATAGGATACATGTGTGTGTGTTTTCTGTTTTCTTTTTACATTTCAGCCGTTCTCTCTCTCATTTTTGCAATCCGCCTACTCATCTAATTCGTGTTAGTGGTTTCGGCAATTTCCGAGCATTGGCCATTTCAATTTCCCGTTTTTCGGCGCTACAGTAGTCGTTTTGGTAATTTCCTCTTCTTAGAAGCTTTGAATGGTTATCAGTAGGGCGCACTTGCTAGTTTTCCAACTTTTTCCCAAAAAGTCTCAAAACTATGCATTGAAACATTTGAATTCCCGCCAAACCAAACTTTCCTCAATAGAGCGCACTTCCAACATTTACTCACTTAAGCTTAACTTCAGCCAACTCCTCAGAAAAAGATTCAAATTTAGCGCCAATTCTAGCCTCATCACTGGAGCGCACTTCCAATTTCATTTCAAAATTGAAACTTTCAAATTTCCTGCCAACTTTAGCTGTCAGAAAAGCGCAACTTCTCTGTCCTATCATTCCCCAGTTATCAGTAGAGCGCACTTCCGCTCTCTTGTTTTCTGATTCCCAGACACCACCCTCCCTATCGCGTGTCGAAAAGTGTATCATCGAGAGAAAGTTCTCGAATTTCGGTCCCTTTTCAGACATCATTTATTTCGAAATCGGGGCACACACGGGGGAAAACAGGAAAACAAGCGGTCGCGTGGGGCTGCTGCTCTAGGAATCCAAATGAGTCGTACTATTTTGTACGCGAGTCCTCTCATGTCGATTAGCTTCATTTAGAAGGGGAAAGTTTGCCCAATTTGTGAGTCATACGGTTTATTGTACTTTCTATCTTTTTCTTCTGATAGTTCAATCGTTCAATCGTTATCAAAAAAGGCGGAGGAGGAAAGGTGTCTAGAATTCATGTTTGATGCTTTTTGAATGGAATAGTGACAAAGAACAAAGTTGCGAATTCTTTCGTTTTTCCCGCCATTTTTGCTCGGTCTCTATTGAACTGTGAGGTAGAGCGAACTTGACAGGTTATGCAAATGAGCTCTATTAGACTTTAGAAGTGCTCAGAAATACAAGTACTTCAAACTTGTTTCTAGGTATTCAACAGTGCACACTTTCACCAGGTATGCAAGTATTCTTGAGGTTGCGGCGAGGCAAACGCGCTCCACTGATTTCATCTTGGCGGGAAAATAAATTTTCAAATTCTGAAAGAGAAAATAACGGGGCCGCGGAGTTTCTAGTCCTTTGGCCTAAAATACCCCTGTCGGAAACTCGGTCGCGCCAAATTTCTCTTTCAGAATTTGAAAATTTATTTTCCCGCCAAGATAAATCAGTGGAGCGCGTTTGCCTCGCCGCAACCTCTAGAATACGCTCTATTAGACTTGGCTTATATTCTAGATTTCCTTAAAAATACGTTCCGTAGAGCGCATTTACACTTTCCCTCCAAAGAAAATGGTAAATTCAAATGCGCTCCACTGAAACCCTTCTAGATAGGTGTAAGTGCGCTCTACTAGACTCAACCTCCAAATCCTCGAAAGCTTCAGTAGAGCGCACTTGTCACATTTCTAGCAAAATGCGCTCCACCGAACTTTCAGTAAATCTTGTTATTATCGTTGCATCCGAAAGTTGCCGCTCGCATTCAAAATTTCAAATTGGCGCGCACGATATCTCGTAGCGAAAACTACAGTAAGATTTGAATTTTTCAGTGTTTTTGTGCAATAATGAATTCAAGAACAGTCGAAAAAACTCAAAAATAGCCAGAAAACACTGAAAGATACACGTCTTACTGTAGTTTTCGCTGCGAGATATCGTGCGCGCCAATTTGAAATTTCGAATGTGAGCGGCAACTTTCGGATGCAACGATAATACACCAGCTACCGTACCCCTTGACCCCTGAGCCAAAAAAGCAATATGCATTAGTCAGAGCTCAATCAGAGCTCTCCCCCTTGCCTTCCCTCTCAATTCAATTACCTTCTCTCTCTCCCCCTCCCCCTACTTGTTTCTCATTTCACCTGCTTTTCCCAACTGATCTTTGCCCCAATTTGACTGCAAATTTTCCATTTTTTACTTCCTTGACAACTAGTGAACACTTTCTGCAAAAGAAACGGATAGATGTTGGGCTCTAATGAGCAATTGAAATGGGCAGAAGAAGAAGAAAGGGGGATTAGAAGAGCGTTCCCTTCTCTCATCGATTCTTGAACTAATGGCCCCTAGGGGTCCCCCGGGCGGGTCCCAGTATCGATCTGTATTCTATAGTTAACGATGTCTAGGGTAAGTCATTTTTCCTTTTCCACAGAATATGATGATTAGTTAGTCCCTTTCCTCTTTGATTATTTATTCTAATGAGAGAAAATCCTTGACTTGTTGCTCTTGGCAAGTGGTGAATTCTTGATTTTTTACGTTTTTTCTTCTAGATTTTTCCGAGTCGGAAAAGAGCAATTTGGGGTTGTTCAGCGGGTATTTTTAGTGGTTTCCGGTACTTTTTTGGGGGATTTTTGAAGGTTTTTATGTTTGGAAAATGAGTGTTTTATAGTGGTTATTTGGGGGAAAATCTTCCAAAAATTTTTTTTTCGAAAATTTTCTGCAAAAATTCAAAAATTTCCAGTGTTTTTTACTAAAAAAAAGCTCGATACCTCAAAAACTTCAAGAAAAATGAAGGAACTAAGTCAAAAATAGAAAATCTGAACTTTCGCCCCTTGGTGCCTTCTGTAGACACATAGCTCCTCCAGAATCCGTTTTCCCTGTCCTGATTGATGAGCTCATTATCAGCAGGTGATAAGATATCAATCCCATGTGTCAAAAGTGCAAATACACCCACTTGAACTCAAAGTTCAATAGAGCGCGGTTGAATTCTCCCTAAAATCCCCCGAAATGTTGTCAGAACCTAATCAATTTTGAGCGGTTTTGTGGTGTTCTGGTAAGCATTGCAAAATCCGTTCTTCAATTCTTTTCCAAATTTGAATTCCCTCCGGATCTTCTGGGATGATCTCTTCTTCCCTTCCATCCACCCCCAACCCGACTAACGTGACCAATCGCACATTCTCAGCCGACTGAAACGTGATAGTCCGGGGGGCTTCTGGAGAACAGCTGTTTCACATTGTTGGCTCTAGACGTTTCTTTTTTCTCGTTTTCTGAATCACATCCAATAAAAAGTGATTGCTCAAGGACCTGAACTTTTTGTACTGGGTACGTCAGGGGGGCACGAGTTTTGGTTTGTGCCTTGTTGTTTTGAAGAAAATTTGAGTGGGTGGAGTGGGGGCTAGAAATGGCTACAGTAAGACACGGAGTGACACATTTTTTGAGTTTGGGGTTTTGAAAGAAAGGAGATTGATAACTTCTGAATCCGAAACTTTCAGAAGGCAAAATGGTCTTCTAAATTTCAAAGATTCTGAAGATAAAAGGTTCCAGCTCCATTTTTGACCGATTTCAATGGGATTTTTGGGGTTTTAGATTTTGATAAGATTTTCAAGTTTTACAAAAGTTCAAAACGACTCAATTTTTGATCAGTTTTTGAAAAATCATTATTATTGCCGTCCCGCGGCGAGTCACCTGGTGGGTCTCGCCACGAAAATGGTTTCTGACGTGATTACGGCTTCTGGACAAGGTTTTGACACTTTTTCTGAGGAAAATGGGTAAGATGACATGAATTCAATCATTTCTAGCCAATTTTCACTACAAAAACATGCATTTTTGGGTATTTTGCCGCTTTTTACCAAAAACACCTAATTTTCACTAAAAATCGGTAGAAACTGCTGAAATTTGGTTGGAAATTATTGAAGACACGCCTTTGTACCCATTTTCATCAGAAAAAGTGTCAAAACCTTGTCAAGAAGCCGTATTTCAGCCAGAAACCATTTTCGTGGCGAGACCCACCAGGTGACTCGCCGCGGGACGGCAATAATATAGTTCTGGGAAAACTTGAAAACGAATCTTTTCAAAATCTCACCAGACCCTGTAAAAATCCCTAAACATCATCAAAATCTTATCAATTTCCGTCTCAAAGCTCTTCGAAATAGACAGAATTCCCCGAAAACCCCCCTTGGATTCTAGAACTTCTGAACCTTCCAGAACATGAATTATGAATTCCACCTACCCCAAATTCTCAGAATTCCTTCATGGAATTAATCCAGAGAAAACTTGCATAGTTGCGTGTTGAGCCCCCCTTTCCCCTTTCCCCCAATAGATTTCAACTCAAAATTTTGAGCTCACATTCAATTTTCCAATTTCCCAAGTGGTCAATTTACCTTTTCTAAAAATACCCTTGTTGCCTACCGTAGTCCTAATTCCCCTCATCAATTCTCCATTTCCCTTCTTCTTTTCGCCCTCCCCTTTTCCAAATAAATCGGTGTCCTGGGAGAGCTGGCTCCGCGGAGCGAGCACACGTCACTTTCAAAACACACACACATTCTCGACGAATTTCCCATTCTTTTTGTTTTTTTTTGTAGCTTTCAAAAAAATATAGTGGGAAAATATTAAATCCCACTTCATGATGACTGGCTTCAACTATTCTTTTTTTCTCACATGAATTCAAAAAAACTGAAAATATTTTTCAGTTCGCCAAACAAATTCAAGTACATTCGTACACATTTTCCGATAAAATCAGTGAAAAAAGAGGCAAAACAAGTCGGTGTCCAACTAGAAAAGAGGTGTTCTTTCACCCTCTTTTGTACTGTGATCGCGCCGGAAA
>LR539394.1:674099-723547 GCA_900536315.3 Caenorhabditis becei
TCCCCCCCCCCTCCTACTTCTCGTCTCCTTCTAACTCTTCTGCTCTTCGCCCCGCCCCTTTCTATCGCGCACACAATACATCGGCCTCCGTTTTCCAGATTGCCAGAATGCTCAATGAGCAGATTGTTCGCCTGCTCTCGCTGATGCACATTCATCCGCCGACGGACTCCGCCACGGGCTCCAGCATCGTCAAGAGGCTGAAGTTTGGCAAGAAGAAGAGTGCGCCAAAGTTTGGCAACTTGCCAGAGGCAGTATGGTGAGTGGATGATAGTGGGACCCCTTTATCAGAAGAGTGCTTTAGGGATAACATCCTCGATAATTTGTCGCCGTTCGAACGTGTCAAAATGCGACGTGTCAATCAGAAGCTCAAGAACGTCGTTGACAAACGTCGGAAGCGAGTCCTCTACGCCGACTTCCTGAGAACTGACGTCGACTCGATTTTGCCGGCGGAGACTTCAGAAGACGGAGACTTCTTCCGGCTCGGCAAGAGCCCCAGAATCATTTCTCACGAAGAGTCACGGAGCATTCTGATCATTGTCGACACCCACTGGACAGTCAGTGATGCAGTGAAGATGATGGGCGCGATTCGCTATTATGGAGCCAATGCTCATACGGTTACGGTGAGTGCAGCTGCAACTGAATATGTATTACTAAACTAATCATTCTCGAGCCATAGATCTCAAAAATGTCATTTGCAGCTGGACGCCTCGCTCACAGAGCTCTGCGTCGCTGCCCAATCCACCAACGACATTGCCTTCTGGTTCGCCTTCCAGTCGGCCAGCGGCACTTCTGACCCAGTTTGTCAGTCGTCCAAGACTCCGAAATGGGTCCCCGATGAGTACAGCGTGCGAAGTGTTCAGTCGTACGAGCAGGATCAGCTCACCGCCTACTCACAATGGACTCCGAGAACTCAACTGATACCGATTGGACCGTTGTTCCCCAAGGCCACTGAGGTAAGGTTCCAGAGTCTTAAAGATTCCAAATGAATCCTTCCAGGTCACCATCCGTGCCTCCGTCCCGCAACTCCGCCGTCTCCGCCGCTTCCCCGTCTACCGTAGTCCGCTCCACCGAAGTTTCATCGACTCGAACAACCTGCACATCTTACGGCTCGTCGTCTCCACAAACACATCTTCAGGCCGAAAAGGCCGTCAAGTGGCCCAATCGCTCAAATTGGCTCCGTTTCTGAAATGGGCCAGCGCCCAGAAACTCGGACATCGATTCTCTGTACAGTTTGTCTAATGGAGGCTGCTCAAGTGAAAAACAATACTTTTTATAACATATTTTGCAAAAACAAGACAAAAAAGAAAACAAAAATCCTTTTACAAATGTAAAACAAAAACATTTTCTTCAAATCGGGTCTTCATGTATTTTTATTTTGTAATTTTTCATTCAATAATTCCCCAATTATTTTTCTTTTTTTCATGTCCCCAACTTCTCAATTCTCAAGTTTTCCTTGTGATTCAGCTTCAATTCAAATGTTCTTCTTCTCGTAATAAAATATGATCAACAACTGATAAACTTGAACTATGTCAGTGACGAGTCAGCATAAAATAATCAGAAACGGGTCGAGTCAACAAGTGGGTCAGGGGGAAGAGGCTTATGACGTCAGAGTGACTATGACACGAAATACCTGGTTCCGAAGTTCTTCTCGTCGCCTTCCCATTTGCTGTTCACGTGGATCGCCAGCTTGTCGTGGACTTTTTGACGGTTTTTTCGGAGGAGATGAAGCATTAGAAGGATCGAGATTAGACCGTAGATTGGGTAGGAGGAGTTGACTGGAAAGTGATAAGGAATGATTGATAAAGCCTGAGAAGCCTCTCACTTTCCACCAGCGCAAAATAAACCGGCATTGAAACAAAATTCTTCAATTTCAGCACTCCCATAAATGTAAAAGCGTGCATAAAAAGATAGACAGATGAGATATTCGCAAACATTTTCAGAATGTCCATCACCAAAAGATTCTGTTCCAGCTGGAATCGATTGGACAATGAGGATTGGAGCTGGGCTTTTCGGAGATTCTGAATCTATATTATAGCCGTCCCGCGGCGAGTCACCTGATGGGTCTCGCCACGAAAATGGTTACTGGCTGAAATACGGCTTCTGAACAAGGTTTTGGCACTTTTTCTCATGAAAATGGGTGAAATGATGTGAATTCAATCATTTCCAGCCAAATTTCAGCAGTTTCCACCGACCTTTAGTGAAAATGAGGTGTTTTTGGTAAAAAGTGGCTAAATAGCCAAAAATGCATGTTTTTGTACTGAAAATTGGTGGAAACTGCTGGGATTTGGTTGAGAATCATTGAATTCATGCCTTTGTACCCGTTTTCATCAGAAAAAGTGTCAAAACCTTGTCCAGGGGCCGTATTTCAGCCAAAAACAATTTTCGTGGCGAGACCCTCTTTGTTTTCTGTACCTTATTCTCCCTGTAAAGATACTCAAAAGCAGCCCTTCCGATGAGTTGAACTCCAATTGTCAGCCACCCATTTATCTCGCCAACATTCACTTTGGAGTCTCGGGCAACCATGCAATACGGCATTTGGACACCTTCGATTACGGAGCCAGAATAGAGAATTTGGAGATGCACGGCACAGAAGAAGCACTAGAAACTTGAAGATGCAACTGCGCTCCATCGTCAAAATACCTGCACTACAACCAGACCAATTGCCGGTATTACCCCGCTTTTTTCGTATTTCCCACTGAATTTCGTGGCCGCCCATCTCTCGAAAATCAGCGGAATTACTGTAGTTGAGGTGATCCACAGACCGATTGCATAGATGAATCGAAGCCAAAAACATCTCCAAACACTCGGAATCATGTCACAAGGCGAGAGGAAGAGGTAGTTGAATAGGTCGAGGGAATGGAGGAAAACTCTTGAATAATTTGGAAAATGTGCAGGGAACACCTGGATTTTACCTGGCACTGCTATGAATTAGAAAGCCGAGAAGATGAAATTGTATGATTATCCGAAGATTTTTATGAAATAACCCGCCAGTTTTGGAGAACCAGAGACTGTAACTGGCTCGGAGAACCATTGGAATCAGAATTGAACAGTTGATGATTGTGAATATCAGAGCGCTTTTCAGAATTGCAGACGAAGATAGCTGTTCCATTGCGGAACACATGCTTTGATTCATTTTTGAGAAACCTTTGAAGATGAAGAAAAGGTAGGGAAATGTGATTTCTGCGAGGCGACGAAATCCCGTAATCCTTCAAAATAGATGGCTCGTGACAGAAAATTAGGTCACTTGGGAGTTGGAATCCAGGTATTTTGAAATTCAAATTAGTCAAGAAACTGAGCTATGATCGGAAAATGAGAGCAATGGAACAGAGTAGAGTTAACAGGAAAATGTACCGATGTTCTTTCTCTTGTCTATGAATCATAGACTAACGGGTTCAAGAGGCGAGATGATGTTAGAACACCTAGAAACCTGTGAAAGTCTGCACGTTTTGAGAAGATCCGCTCTTTTGGAAAAGAACACCTTGTTGTTTTTGTTATTAGCATTTTCTGAGAACGCGGAAGTCCACACTGAGGACAGTGAGTTGACCGTAGTTCGAATTTTCCCAGTTGACCACAGCTGTTGCAGTAGCTTGCAATTTTTGAAAACACAGTTTACCCGATTATTACGGTTTCATTGCTAGAGGGATAGAGAACATTTCTCATACAAGATGTGACAATGTGGCATTGGGAACATGAGGGCATACATGGGGCGGGATTGGGGGTTGGGGCTTACAATAATATGCATGAAATATGTACTATGTATATATGTACAAACGTACAAATTTGGGGTTGTGAAGCAATGAGGGGCTTAGATCTGAGCATTGATCGGTTCAGCTCCGAGGGTGGCATCTCCGAGAGCCGAATCGCAACGATCGACCTTGGAGAGTCCCGGCTCCTCGTTGATAATCTTGGAGACCTTTCCATCTGGAGAGCTGGACGACGAGCCGAGGTCAGACGTCTCGCTTTCGTTGTTGACCGACTGGTTGGCGACGGCATCACCAGCTCCCTTCTCCTGCTCGACCTTTGGCTTGCGGTTCTTGTTCTTGCGTTGCTTCTTTGGTTTCTTCGTTTCCTCAGACTTCGGCGACGACGACGGCTCATCGGCCTTGTCCTCGGACTGCTGGACAGACTCCTCGCTGTCGACCGATTGTCTCGGCTTGCGGTTCTTGCGGAAGCGCGAGAGGAGCTTGTGACGGTATCTGAATAACAAGTTGAGAAGAGCGCCACAGAACGAAAAACTTACTTTGATCCCATCACGTTTTGTCCGTCCGGTCCGGAGACGTTGGCGGCTTCTGGTCCGTTCTTGCCATCGACAAGATCGAAGACGACTTCCTCCTCATCGCCGAGTGTGCGGAGGTAGAACTTCTCGGTGGCAGACTTGGAGATGGCGGTTTGATGAACAAACACGTCCTTCTCTCCGTCGTCACGGGAGATGAATCCGTACCGGCGAAGAACCGAATACCACTTCACCTTTCCCTTGAGTCCGGTGGAGAGGATGTTCTTCGCTTTCTGCTCCTCCTCCCAAAGGCGGATGCGTTCGGCAGTCGGTAGGCGCTGAAAAATCACAGTAAAAATCTGTCGCACTTCAGCGGAACTCACTTTCTTGCGCATTTTCTCTTCGCTGTTTGGCGATGTCACATCGATGGTGAGCTCTCCGAGCTTCTGCTCGAGGGCCTCCTCTCCGATTTCGACAGCGGCGTTTGCGGTGTCCGACATGATCGTGGATGTGGGAATAGCAAGTGAGGTTGACTGAAAAGTGATGAATTGTGAGAAAATCGGTGGAAAACTAGAGAAACACTGCGAAAAACAAGGAAGAAAATGAGAAAAATCAACGGCAATGCTAAAAATTGAAAAATTTCAAGAAACTGGGTCAAAATCATAGAAATAGCGAGCACGCAACATGTTTCGAGATGAAAATGAGCGAACGGGCGGCCTAAAACCGGCAGTCGAATGCCGCGGGTCCCGCGCGACCGTAACCCAGCAACCTGCAGATCCAGGGCGGACGCGGCGATTTGAATTGAGGTCGATTTAAATATTCAACTGTCTTCGTCTCACGTTTTCACCAACAAATTCACATTCTACAGCAGTTGTCGCCACTTTCGAGCATCTAAAGTACTAAAAACTGCTTTTAAGAGCTGGAAAACTGTATGGAATCGCTTAATTTTCATCAAAAGTACTAAAATTTGCTTTAATTAAAATTTGCTTCAATTGTTTTTCTTCCCGAAACCACCGATAACTGCTGTAGAATGAGAATTTTTGGTAAAAATTGGATGAATACAGCAAAAACGTTCCAAAATTATATTTTCTTCTTGTTATTTTGTTTGTTTTTGTTTTCCTTGTCAAAAATCATGGAAAAATTAGTGAAACGAGTTGAGATTTCGAAACATTTTCATGCCTGCCAAACAAAGGTAATGGAGAAAATAAAAAGCCGTTTCCAGAATTTCAGAAAATATTTCATTTTGCAAAGGTCCCTCGTATTATGCTATCCCCCTCTAATATCAATTCAACACTCTTTCCTTTTCCTTGAATTCCTTGTTCTCTGAAATAGTTTCTCCACTTGTAAACTTGTGTTTTCGCTGTTTCCCGGTTCCTTGTTCATGTTTTCATAGAAAATGTTCATCAAAACTCTGCAACCAATAACCACACCAAACTACGCCGTATTCGGGCACAACATTCTGCTGCAAAACTCGCTACTGAAAGTGCAGTTCGTCCGTTTGATCTCCTTATTGGTTCTTCTCTTCTAAATTGTTTTCTCGTGGCGCGCGCTTCCCCTTCATCATCATCACATGACCAGATTTTCCATTAACGGGTTGAAGAAGAAGAAGAAGAAGCGGAGCAAGTTCATCTACTGCTCCTCGACGAACCAAAAAATTTGGAGCGGCTCGAATTTCTGGCCCAGCCGATTGCGAAGCGAAACTCGATCCATCGTCGTGCGCAACACAAAATGGTTCTGAACCAGTTTTTGAACAGAAAAATTTGGAGGAAATGTGCTCGAATGGCGTCATTCCGGAAGGACGTTAGTGACATTTATTTACAAACAAACAGAGACAAAGAGGATCTTTTCGGATAGAAACCCGTAAATGTTAGATTTTGATATTTGCCGGCCGGGCGAGTCTTGCAACGAAAAACCAATGTGGTTTCGTAGCGAGACCCAAATTGGCCAATAGGAAACATAATATTATGATGTGGAATTGACACGACAGTTCAGATTAGAAGTAATCGTAGAATCACGATGATTCAGACGCATCACAATGCTCGATGTCCTCGGCGAAGATCTCATTTCGTAGTCATTGTAAATCGCCGACAACGAGAAGTTCTTCCGGCAATTGCTCAACACTCCTTTTCGAATGACACTGCTGAAAAAGTGATTGATTACAAACTGATCTCCCATTGATAAGCTGACCTGAAGAACAAATAGAGAAGCGGGTTGACAAACGAATTAGTGGCAAACACGACCATCACGGCCCAGTTCATCCATTTGCCGTGTTTCGAGCACTGAGTGATGAAGACTTGTCCGACGACGAAAAGAATCGTGTTAATGATACAAGGGACCAGTAGACGGGTCTCGATGCTCAGTTGACGCTGCTGAGCAGCATAGGAAGAGGTCGAGATCGGGGCGTGAGAGTATTTCGAGCGGAGTTCTAGAAAGTGATCTTTGCAACACAGAAACTGGTCAAATGACTTACGAAGATTGCGAGAAGTTTGTCTTTGGAATAGAACCGCCAACGCGAGAACGTAAAGAGGGAAGGGGACAACCATCAGAATAACATTGCACACCATGTAGTAGGTGTTGGTTCCGGAAAGTTCGTACTGCTGCCAATTGGAGTGCATACCGTATCGGGTCGGGGAGTAGTAGAGAGGAGTGAACCATTCGAACTGGAAAGAGGAGAAAAATAACTTTTTCGTGCCCTGAAGCTTTGCAGAGCCGCGACGCAACCGCAACGCGCCTGATTTTCGTAAAAACTCGCTCCAAAACCACTTGAAAAGGTTGAAAGTATCGAGAATGAAGCGCGCGCCAGGAAATGTGCTCGCTTGGAAAAACTACCGTAAAACCTCTATTAGAAGGGAACCCAATAGTTTGACTTTGAGCTTTTCTATCTCAAAAGCTACGAGAGTTATCAAAAAGTTGTCAATTGCAAAGTTGTAGACGAAGATTAGAACTACAACTTTGCAATTGACAACTTTTTGATAACTCTCGTAGTTTTTGAGATAGAAAAGCTCAAAGTCAAACTATTGGGTGCCCTTCTAACAGAGGTTTTACGGTAGGTCAAACTCTTGAAATTTGAATAGAAGCCTCGCTCTATTCAAGTTATCGCTTTTGAGCTTGCGTTGCGGTCGCGTCGCGGCTCAATTCCCTTACCTGATGCTCCACTAAACTTTGCAATAACCCAGTGAACCATGGAATCGCACAAATCATAATACTAGTCCCATGCGGCAGTGTCCTGAACCAATTTGGCCACTGAACAGCGGCGAGTCGGGACCATGCGATGACAGTGTAGTGATAGACCATGGCCCACCAGGTGAAGTCGAGATAAATGTGAATATTCCATCGCCAGGACTCTTGGATGATCTCATCCTGGGTCAGAATCACAATTCCTGGCCAAATACCGAACTGGATCATTAGAAGGATGTCTGTGAGGGCTTGCGAGATGAGGAATCGGAATCCGACGATCTCATTGACCATTCTCCACATGGAGCACACGATCATTCCGTAGAGAGCACATCCGACGATGCCGAAGAGAAGAAGGAAGATGCCGGCGGCAGCGTCGGAAGCGTCCATTGCTGGAAGATCCGAGGAATCGTAGAAAACGGGAAAGTGTGTAAGGGGGAGAAGAAGGGCGCACGTTTCGAAACGAAACCAAAAATGAAATCGCAAAAGTAAACAGAAGAAACAACTGGTGGGAGGGGGCTGCGCACTGCTTTGCTTTATTCAGAAGACGTCTCAGGGATTCAGGATTCAGGATTCAGATGAGAAGACGCCTTTGAATGGGAAAGTTTTTTCCATTAGGATTATTGGATGATGGCCGTATTGTGACCCTTATTGTGGATTCAGAAGGCTAGATTCTCGGAAGGATTCAGGATTCTGAAGAGGGGCGGATGCTAAAATTGGAAAGAATTGTTGTGTTTTGTTGAATAAATAATCAACAAAGCTCGGTGGTCAGTGAGCCGTTGAGCTGAAGGTGTGGCATTGGGGCGGAGAGCAAACGGAAGTGTGCAGAGATGGATGGAGGTGTGTCAATATGGGTTGGGATTTGACAGATTGGTTGGGGTGATAAGGTGATAGGGGGGGGGGTCAGCTGATAGGGGCAGGATTGGGGGAAGTGAGTGGAGTTTGATTTCGCAATAGCTCAGAGTTGATCGGTTTCTTCATCCCGAGGGGTTTGAATTGATAAAAGGGACTTGAAGAATGAATTCTGAATTCTAAGCCTATTACTCGAGCTTTTACTGCAAGAAGCTAAGGGATTCGTGCTTTTAGTCTAGATTAGGCTTCTAGGGTCTCGCCACGAAAACCTAGGAAGCTACAGTACTCGTAAATAAATCTACCCCAAATTCCGCTTGGACTGACCCCTCTGAATCTTTTGTTCAGTAGAGCGCGGTTCCTTTCATAATCCTTTTCGCTCCCAAGAATAGAAATTTTCATATATATATATGAAAAATGAGACCCTAAAGGATGACACATTTGAGCCCTTCTCCCACTTTTTCTCTTCAAAAAAGACCAAGAATTCGGTTTTGCACGGCCAAAATGAGCACCCATATGCATAAAATGAATGGAAAGTGAGTTCAAATGAGGGGCCTTAAATTGGTTAAATAAGGGGGTGGAGAGTGTGGGTGTGTGCATCATCAGGTCCTCCTCGTGACCTAGATATTCGTAGAGATTTGAAAAAGTTGAGGGCATTGATCACGAGATAACCTAATGAAGCGAGAAACATGACACACTTCTGGTTCTGAGAAGGTTTGCGTAACGAAGTTTCGGGCGAGAAAAACCAAAAAACTTGAGAAGTTAGGACCACTCGCTGGCCACCGGAAGACGGCAATTTCTCATTTTCTGCTCGCTGCTCCAAAAAAAAGAGACTCCGCCCCTTTTTTGGGAATTCAGAAGACACTGGCAACATTATCGAAACACGATACTACGTGGCCTGTGACATCTGATGACCGGCCGGAATTGGAGCATGTGAATCACGCACAAATAGAAGAGCCGCAAATGAAAATCGGGCGGAAGGGCTATTTAGGCCCGTGGAATCCGAGAAGGGGGTCCCTGGCACGGGCGGTGGTACGAGACGTGTTGACGAGGTGTCACATTTGGAATTGGTTTTATCACAACACGACGTCAGAAGATTGAAAAGTTGGGGAGGAGGATTCTGAAGCTACGCATCGGATGATGTTCTGGGACGTCAGCTTGTGAGATTGTAGAATTCTTGTTTGAAAGCTGCGATTGGAATTCTTGAAGGATTCTGAAGATTTCGGATTGGTATTAACGTTGCATCTCAAAACTGCCGCTCACATTCAAAATTTCAAATTGGCGCGCACGATATCTCGCCGCAAAAACTACAGTAAGACGCGCATTTTTCGATGTTTTTGCGACTATTTTGCAGCTTTCCCGACAGTTTTCGGTTGAAATTATGTATTTTTTGCATTTTCTGACGAAAACTTACTTGGACATAGCCTAAAACCACTGAAAAATGCGCGTCTTACTGTAGTTTTCGCTGCAAGATATCGTGAGCGCCAATTTGAACTTTTGAGAAGAATAGGAATCTTGTTTGCAAGATGCGATTGGGATTCTGGCAGCTTGATTCATTTAGAAGTCACGCACCTCTTGAAGGTGCAGAATCTTGACGTCTTCTAAAGTACCTCTTCTCAATTTAGACCCTTCAGAGTTCATGTTACTGATTCCCTAGAAGATTCAAGATTCTTGGATGTTTACGTCTTCTGCACTTTCCAGCCTTGGTGTAAATACAAAATCTTAATTTCCCCCTCAACGAGCAGGACATGACTTGGGTTGAAAACACATGAAATACACGAGAAGAAGTTGGCTGGGTTTCTTTGCTTTTGGAGGTCTTTGCGGTGACCTGACCTTCTGAGTAATGTTTTCGTAGACACTTTAGTTCCTGTAGCCTCTTGAAGGTGTGACAAGCTTCTTATTTGGAGACTTTTGAAGCCTGGGACGTCGTCTAGAAGTTTCATGAGATCAATGTGTATATTATTGCCATCCCGCGGCGAGTCACCTGATGGGTCTCGCCACGAAAATGGTTTCTGGCTGAAATACGGCTTCTGAACAAGGTTTTGACACTTTTTCTGATAGAAATGGATAAAACCAGGTGAATTTAATTAAATTAATCCAGCTGGAAATGGTTAAATTTAACCATTTCCAGTCAAATTCCAGCAGTTTTCACCGATTTTGAGTACAAAAACACGAATTTTCGGGAATTTTGCCGCTTTTTACAAAAAAAACACCTCAATTTGACTAAAGATTGATGGAAACTGCTGAAATTCGGCTGGAAATGATTGAAATCGTGTCAATTTGCGCATTTTCATCATAAGAAGTCAAAAAACCTTGTCCAGAAGCCGTATTTCAGCCAGAAATCATTTTCGTGGCGAGACCCACAAGGTGACTCGTCGAGGGACGGCAACAATAGATCCATGCAGTAAATCATTCATAAATCCATGTCCCTATCTGTATTTTGATCATTGTAACATTGTTGTTTTCGCAGGTCATGTGGACATGATAACACTAACAGGTCATTTTCTACTTTCAACTTTCAGAAATCAACGTCATTTTCGTTCTTTCCCACCTGAACTTTTTCTATTTCCATTCATATTTCAAACTCCTTTGACGTCTTTGAATTCATTCTACTGAAAGTAAAAAGACCATGTGATTGTTATCATTCTGATGTCGTCTGATGACTAATCAGACTTCAACTTTTCATTTGTTCAGTGGAGCGCACTTCCTTTTTCCAAGGTCCCTTCAGTGCCCTTAGGACTACGTGATTTGAGCGAAGAAACGAAAAAATCGGGAAAAATCACAGTGACGTGAGTCTTCTCTCTCCCATGCTCGCACCACGTGTCTGCGTCTCTCTGATCCCCACACTCTCTCGTCTCTCTATTTTTCCCGACATCCAACGTTATTTGCATAACTCGTTCTGTTTTTTCCAAGGGTTTATCAAAAAAGAGGTGAAAAATTTGGTCACTTTCTCTGGAAAGTTTGCTTTTTTTCTCTTTTCTCTCTATTCTTCTTGTAGCTTTTATGATTTAGCTCCAGATGGATCCCCCGGGGAGGATGGGAAAACGGCATTTGTCAGAAGCCGAAGAGGAGGAGGCACACAATTATTTGGACAATTTCTACAGTAAAAGTGAAAGGGACAGGAGGAGACCGAGTTTTGTGCAGAGAGGAGCTATGAATCAGGTAGGAAGTCGAGGGATTCAGAATCACTGAAACCCAGATGAAGTGATTCATCAGAATCTTCTTGAACTTTCCTAAAATTTTCTGGTGCCAGAATACTTCAGAATCACAGGGCTCCAGAATCCTGGAATCTTCAGAATCCTAGAATCTCTAGAATCAAAGAGTTGCGGAATCTTATGTTGAACTTCAAAGTTTCAGAGTGAGAGCTAGAGTTTCAGAATCTTTCTGAAATTTGATGGATTCTGGAGCATTTCGTCATTCCCTTTAGAATCCCAAAACTTCAGAATCCCCTCACCTCAGAATCCATTTCCAGGCCCAATTCGACGAAAAGTTCGAATACAACAAGCCCCACCTGGAAAACGAGCTCAAAAAGCAATCCCGCAAGTTCATCCGCCGTTTCTACGAGCCCTTCACCTCCGCTTACTCCTTCAAACTCTTCCTCTTCGACCTGATCCCTATCCTGAAATGGCTCCCCGACTACAACTGGAAATCCGACTTCACCTCTGACCTAATCGGAGGCATCACTGTCGGAGTGATGCAAGTCCCTCAAGGCATTGCCTATGCCCTTCTGGCCAAGCAGCCGGCTATCAATGGACTGTACACTTCTCTGATTCCACCGCTTATCTACATGATCTTTGGCACTTCAAGGCATTCTAGTTTGGGTAAATACCCGGAAGTTCTGATCCTTTAATCCAACCGGAACTTCAGGAACCTTTGCGGTAATGTCCCTTATGACTGGAATTTCCGTTGAGCGGCTCACCGAAATGACGGATTTCGAAGCGGGAAACTCAACGGAAATTGGCGAGAGGCCGACACCCACGGAAGTTTCCTGTACGATTACGCTGACGATGGGATTGATATTGGTGGGTGAAAGGGATCTCACAACGGAAAGGAGCAGGGCGGGCATTCAAATTTGAGGCTACCAGGTCAAAGCTTGACTTTAAAATTCTGAACTTCCTTAGATTGATGGAAGATCAGTGAGCATGCTCTATTGAGAGAAGTCTGGGCTTCACGACTCGAACTTTACTACTAGGTTTAAGCTTGGACGAAAAAACTTGCTCGCAGTAATCCTGCTCTACGGAGAACTCCAACTAATCTCATTCAGCGGCACTTTGAACATTTTCCAGTTCCTAATGGGCGTTCTGCGTCTCCAATTCCTCACCACATACCTCTCCGATCAAGTCATCGCTGGCTTCACCGTCGGATCATCTGTCCACGTCTTGGTCTCCCAACTCAAAACTCTTCTCGGAATCCGAGGACTCCCCCGGCACAGTGGGCCATTCTACCTGTTCCGACAGCTCTACGACTTGATCTTGGCAATTCCAAGAGCCAATTTGGTGTGTTGTGGGATATCAGCAGTGTCGATAGTTGTTCTGCACGTTGGAAAGGAGTTCATCAACCCGTTCATCAAACGAAAGACCAAATCGAATATTCCGATTCCTTGGGAACTTGTCATTGTCATAGCAACCACTGTTTTCGTTGCAGTGACTGGAGTTGATGTGTCAAACGAAGTGCAAATAGTCAACAAGATCCCCGTCGGAGTCCCTGATTTCGCAATGCCCTCCTTTTCCCTGATCCCCAGAGTCCTCACAGACGCTATCAGCATCACAATCGTCGGTGTCTCCGTCTGGCTCTCAATCAGCAAGATGCTCGCGAAGAAAATGAGCTACGAGTTGGACTCTGGTCAGGAGCTCTTCGCCCTCTCCTTCTCCTGCCTTGGCTCCAGCTTCATTCCAGTCGTCCCGATCTCTTGCTCACTGAGCCGAACTCTTGTGGCTGTTGGAGCAGGCTGCACTACTCAACTATCCATTCTCTTCTCGTCAATCCTAGTCTTCTCGGTGGTCTTCTACCTCGGAATCCTTCTCGAAACCCTTCCAATGGCTGCCCTCTCTGCTATCATTTGTGTGGCTCTTCAAGGAATGTTCAGGAAGTTTTCAGATTTGGGAGATCTTTGGAAAGTTTCAAAGATTGATTTTGTAAGTGACTAGGAACCTTTCTCAAAAACTCCAGAAGTTTCAGACAATCTGGGTGGTTTCCTGTGCCTCCACAGTCCTCCTAGACGTCTCCACAGGCCTTATCATCTCTGTATGTTTCGCTCTATTCACAACAGTTCTAAGGGAACAATAGTGAGTTCGAAACATCAAAGTTCTAACAAAACCTCTTTCCTTTTCAGTCCAAAATGGCATCTTCTCGCTTCAGTAAAAGGAACTCAAGACTTCCGAGACGCTGAGAGATACGGAGAAACTGTGTATTTCAAAGGAATCTGCATATTCCGATTCGACGCTCCACTCCTTTTTCACAATGTTGAATGCTTCAAAAAGTCGATTGAAAAGGCGTATTTAGAATGGCAAAAGTCACACGAGTTCTATGTTTTGAGGGAGGAGAGGGACACGTTTTTGAATGCAAAGATGGACGGATCCGATGGGGAACATGAGGGGAATGCGGTAAGGTTCGGGTTGCCAAGGGTAGAGGTTCAGAAGTTTCAAAAGGGATTCTGAATCTGTAAGTCAGTGAAGCCTTTAGAAGACGTCGAACGTGGTCCTAAGCTTATTCTGAATACTTCTGGAGTTTCTGATGCCTTCTGAAGGCTCCACTGGCCAGAATGATGGCGTCCGAAGCTTCAGAAGTCATGTAGACACTTTTGGAGCCTTTGACGTCTTCTTAAACTTCATTTTCCAGTTCCAAACCTGCCAATCCACTCTGAACACCCACTCTCCTGACATTCTCTCCCGTCACTTTGTCATCGACTGCTCCGGCTTCACCTTCATCGACCTAATGGGAGTCAGTGCTCTCAAAGAGGTAATCACCTCCTTATCACTCAACTGATGACATTTTTCAGATTTTCTCCGACATGAGAAAACGAGGAATATTAGTATACTTTGCTAACGCCAAAGCACCAGTCCGAGAGATGTTCGAGAAGTGTCACTTTTTCAAATTCGTTCCGAAAGAGAACTTTTATCCGACGATGAGAGATGCGACGAGTATTGCGAGGCAGCGACAGCTGGAGTGAGTTGGGGAAGTGATAAACTGATAAGAGTTGATTTCAGGTTGGGCTTCAAGGACACTGGCTACGTTCCGGAGCACGATAGGCTCACAGAAGTGCTCAGTTCGCATCCGATGTAGATGATAGGGTGCACAGAGATTACGAGGTCAAGAAAAACAAAGAAGTTGAAAAAAAATAGTTTTTTTGAGATTTGCATTCAATAAATATGTTAACTTATACCTGAACTTGTTTTATGAATTCAGAATCCCAGAGCCCAGAGCACAAATAGCTTCCTGACATCGTTCCTCATCTGAAGAACTTCTCTTGTCATCTTCCGAACCTCCAACTGTGCCAAAGATCCAGTTCAAACTCAACATGAACCTGAAACCCGGGTGGCCACATCACCTTCTACCACAATCTAGCACGTGCCCCCTTTCGAAAAGGTCTCGCTGAACTGTGATGCTATAATCTCCCGCCTCCAATTTACATAATCCAGCGCAATAAAAGGAAACGGCGAGTTGAGGGTGGATGGTTTTTTCCAGATGAGTCCTCCGGCTCCAGAATCAACACCGGCGACGCCGACAATGATTCGTGTTGAGGAGGAAGAGTACGATCTGCTGAGAAGTTTCTATGAGACGAGACGGAGAGCGCCGATGAATCAGGTAGCCTAAGACAAACAGAAGATGGTTATCTTTGGAAGGTCTCAGGTGGAATTCGACGAGACGTACGGCTACCAGAAGAGACTGAAAGAAGGCGGAAAGTTCAAGAAGCGAGGGACGAAAGTGGCGAGTAGGTTAGTTATCATGAAGACTTTGGTGAAGGTTCTGAAGAATGAGGTGAACAGGTACTACGAGCCGTTCACTTCTGGAGCATGCTTCAAAGAGTTCCTGCTGAATCTGTTCCCGATATTCCGATGGCTTCCGGATTACGAGTGGAGGAAGGATCTGACGTCGGATGTGATTGGTGGAGTGACCATTGGAGTGCTGCATGTTCCACAGGGTAAGGTTCCAAAAGTAGATAATCTATTCTCCAGATTCAGGAATCGCCTACGCCATCTTATCCCGCCAAGAACCCATCGTCGGCCTGTACACTTCCATCTTCCCTGTGCTCATCTACATGTTCTTCGGAACATCTCGACATGCCAGTCTCGGAACTTTTGCTGTCGTGGCCCTAATGACTGGGTTGGCTGTGGAGAGAGAAGCATACATTCCAGCGGACAACCTGAATTCTACGATGCTGCCTGGAGATGATCAGCTCCCGTCTGCAATCGAAGTCTCAACAGCGCTAGTTCTGGGAGTCGGACTTATTCAGTTCCTGATGGGAATCTTTCGTTTACAATTCCTAACCACTTATTTATCCGATCAACTCGTCGCTGGATTCACAACCGGTGCAGCTGTTCATGTCCTGGTTTCACAGTTCAAGGAACTGTTCGGAATGAGAGGATTGGTGAAGCACAGTGGGCCAGGATATCTTATCAGAGTAAGCATTATCAACAGCATTATCAACATCACTTATTCCCTTTTAGAACGTCACCGACATAATCCTGAACATGCCCAATGCCAATGTGATGTGTTGTGCTGTTTCTCTAGCCACCATGATCATTTTGCACTGCGGAAAAGAGTTTGTCAACCCCATAATGAAGAAGAAGTTGAAGTCGAATGTTCCGATTCCTTGGGAACTTGTCGTGGTGAGACCGATGGATCAGGTGACTGAGTCGGCTGACTTTCAGGTAATCATTTCGACGATCTTTATTGCACTCATTGATGGAAACAAGGAGTACAATGTGAAGATTGTGAACACGATTCCGACTGGGTTAGTGATCTTTGATTGGGGAAAAAGGGGGTCCCAAGTTGAGATTTTGATGGCAGAAGTATGCTCCAAGAAGCATCGTGAAGCTCAGATGGGCCATTGAAACGTATGTTTTCCTTATGCAAACGTTCCGAGACTAGCATGTCAAGAAGTTTCGAAGAACATGTAGATGAAAACTGGGAAGATGGAAGTGTACAGGACGACGATGGGTTCTGGACGGACCTTACATGTTAGCCAATCTCCTCGCATATCTCAAATGCTCCACAGATCCCTCTGCCATCTCAATGTTCTCCAATAACTCCTTTCTATTTCCAGCTTCCCGTCTCTCTCCCTGCCCCGTCCCAGCCTCATCCCTTCCGTCCTCCCCGACGCCATCAGCATCGCAGTCGTCGTCGTCGCCGTTCATCTCTCCCTTTCAAAAATGCTCGCCAAGAAGTACCAATACGATCTTGACGCTGGTCAAGAACTCTTCGCCCTCTCCTTCGTCGCCATCGGCGGCAGCTTATTCCCCACATTCCCGACGTCTATCGGTCTCGGAAGAACTATGGTCGGAGTGGAATCTGGAGTCAAAACTCAAGTCGCCACGTTCTTCTCCTGTCTATTCGTCCTCTCGATCACTCTTTATTTCGGAAAGTTCCTGGAGACCCTTCCAATGTGTGTGTTATCAGCTATCATTGTGGTTGCACTGAAGAGTATGCTGTGGAAGTTGGGCGAGTTGAAGGGATTGTGGAAGTTGTCAAAGATTGACTGCTGGATCTGGATAGTGGCTTTTCTGGGAACAGTGCTGATTGATGTCTCCGAAGGGCTGATCATCGCGATCTTCTTCGCTCTCTTCACAACGATTCTAAGGGAGCAATAGTGAGTTCTTCTGGAGTCTGTAACGTCTTCTGAAGACCTCATTAGCAAAATGAATTCACTAAAACACTGTTCAGTGCATTACTTTTGTTAAGGATGTCTTCAGAAGATGTCTCCAGCTTCTGAAGCCCGATCCTCTTTTTTTCAGTCCAAAATGGCACTTGCTGGCCAACGTCAAAGACACAGACGAGTTCCGCGACACCCAACAATACCAGGAAACAATCTTCTACAAAGGAATCTGCATCTTCCGATTCGACGCTCCACTCCTATTTCACAACGTCGAATGCTTCAAGAAATGCGTGGAGAAGGCGTATTCGGAGTGGAAGAAGTCCCCGGAGTTTCATGTTGTTCAGGAAGAGAATCAGAAGAACGTCTTCAACTTTCCCAGGTCCTTTGCTCATCGAATCGCTCCGACTTCCGAGATTCCGATGAATCCTGGAATTCACAAAGACCCAATTCTATCCCGTCACTTTGTAATCGACTGTTCTGGAGTCTCTTCTGTGGATCTAATGGGTGTCAGTGCTCTAAAAGAAGTCTTCTCAGATTTGAGAAAGAAAGGAGTTCAAGTATACTTTGCCAGTGTTAAAGGTATACCATTTCGAGGATTCAATAATCACCTAGTTGTCTTACAGTCCCAGTTCGAGAAATGTTCGAACGATGCGACTTTTACGAGTTTGTCTCCAAGGAGAACTTTTATCCAACGCTGAGAGATGCCACGGGAATCGCAAGGTTACGGCAGAATGAGTGAGTATTCTGAATGGATCATTCTGAATCATCCTTTTCCAGATTCAACTTCCTGGACACCTCAAGAATCCCCGATTTCGACGAGATCTCCAATGTCACCAATAATCTTCCCTCCCAATGAAACCTTCTCTCTCAACAGAGAACGCGATAAAATCGGCTAACTTTTGGTCTCTTTTCTTCTCGTTATCAGTTCGTTCCAATCGGTTGTGTTGCAAAACGTGTGTACGTGTGCATTCGGAAAACAACAAAAGAGATAGAGGAAATGGAGGAATTTGTGACCTGGGTGTGTGAGTAGTGGAGGTGCGAGATTTTGATGGGTTCCGGAATCTTGTTGCTTCAACGGAGGATTCAGAAGACAAGATTCGAAAGGCAGGATTCAGAAGGGAGAGTTCAGAATTCAGGAATCCGGACAGAAACGTCAAGATTCAGATATTGAACTTCAAAGTCGGGATTCAGAAGCCAAGACTCAGAAGCTTAGATTCAGAAGCCACGATTCAGAAAACAGTCCTTGCCAGAAGATCCTGAACTGTCATCAAATCTTCTGGCTTCTCGACCCCTTATCACTTCTCCTCTAATCACTATCATCTATAGTTTGTGCTTCTCAAAACTGTTCAATGCTCGCGTCGCGGTGCAAACAGAGAGCACACGGGAGTATTGGCCTCCTGAATCTCTCGTTGTTTGCGACAAGATCGCGTGGTTTCCAGGTGGCGAGCACATTGGGTTCGAAATGATAAGGCACGGACACAAACATTTGGCGCGGTGGGGACAGAGAACGATCAGAGTGGCTTTTGGTTTTGTGACATTTGTGATGCTCTAGTGGAAGTGACTGGGATATGATCTGAAAGTGCGGAAGGGTCTGGTTACACGATGGACCACATGGCTTCCGGATCAATGACCATTTGGATCTGGGAGCTAAACTGTATACCGTAAAACCTCTATTAGAAGGGCACCCAATAGTTTGACTTTGAGCTTTACTATCTCAAAAACTAGAAGAGTTATCAAAAAGTTGTCAACTGCAAAGTTGTAGTTCTAATCTTCGTCTACAACTTTGCAGTTGACAACTTTTTAATAACTTTCGTAGTTTTTGAGATAGAAAAGCTCGAAGTCAAACTATTGGGTG
Source organism: Caenorhabditis becei (assembly GCA_900536315.3). NCBI lineage: Eukaryota > Metazoa > Nematoda > Chromadorea > Rhabditida > Rhabditidae > Caenorhabditis > Caenorhabditis becei. The sequence goes on from LR539394.1 coordinate 693,006, forward strand.
CGTTTCTAATAGAGGTTTTACGGTAGCTTGATTCCAGAAGAAAGAAGAAGCTCAGCATACCAGGTCAGAAATGCGCTCCATCGATGCTAGGGACTCAGCAATGTTTCAGACTTGATTGCTATTCATCTTCTAGCCTTCTGTATCTGATCTTGGATCCAGAAGTTCGTAAATATAAACTTTCCCGTTTCCCCTAGCCAAATCTGTTTTTCAAGATTCACATGTCATCTTGTCTACCCTTCAAGTTTAAATTTTTGTTTGTCTTCAGATTTAATCATGTGGTTTTCCCCTTCCCATTTTCAGGTTTCCATTTGTACCCATCATATCCTTTCAGTCTTTCAATCCTTCTTCTAACCTAATTGCTCTTATCACTCTCCTCTTATCACCAACCGCTGGGCACAAACAGTTTCAAAGTACGTTCATTGAAACACGTGTGTCCTCTGGGCACGGAGAAAGAAAAACAGATCGGATCCGATGGGCGACCAAACACGTGGTCTCACACTCATTACAACCCGGGATCTTCTCGACCGCCCGTGTACGAAAAGAGATGATAGGGAGGGGAGAAGAAGAAGAAGATGGAGATGGAGAAGAAGGTGACCATTGAACAGTTTATGATGATGGACGTGCCGATTGGGAGCTGAAACATCTGAAAGTTCTGAAGCTTCACTTGAATAAGGATTTTTGAAAAGCCGAGCCAGCTAAGGCAAGATCATCTCAACCTTGGTACGTGAAAAAAGTAAAAGGTGGAGAAAAGATAAAAATATGTCAGTCATATCAGTGGAAATGACTGATAAGAGTTGAAGTGTGTTCTGATCAGAATTTGACAGACAAAAGGTTAATGGATTGGGTTTCAGAGGGGATCAGGGGGAACAGTTGGTGGGGAGGTTAACTTTTTGAAAAATGACGAATCAAATTCTCATGAATCGGAAAATTCAAAATCCGGGAGGATCATCTGTGATCTTCTTAACGATTGACCAATGGATCTATTGGGAAACATCGTTGGAAGGAGCTGTGTAGTTTCCCATAAAGCTCCAGAAGAAAAGGCGAGTCACCTGATGGGTCTTACCACGAAAATGGTTTCTGACTGAAATACAGCTTCTGGACAAGGTTTTGACACTTTTTATGACAAAAAAGGGTGAAGTAACACGAATTCAATAATTTCCAGCAAAATTTCAGCAGATTCCACCGATTTTTAGTGAAAATGAGGTGTTTTTGGTGAAAAACGGCAGAATAGCCAATAATGAATGTTTTTATACTGAAAATTGGTCGGAACTGCTGAAATTTGGCTAGAAATGATTGAATTCACGCCATCTTACCCACTTTTATCATAAAATGTCAAAACCTTGCCGAGAAGCCGTATTTCAGCCAGAAACCATTTTCGTGGCGAGACCCACCAGGCGACTTTCTGCGGGACGGCAATAACATTGTCTGTTCGAAATTCCGTGCTTTTAGTCCTATTTGCTCTATGTGACGGCCCTATATGCACGGAATTCGGAACAGACAATATACGATTTTAGGATTGCCATCAAGAATCCATTCTCCCGACACCAGGCTCCAAGATGCTCCAGATCCAGAAAGAGTCCGATCCTGTTAGCTGCACGTGGATTTATCTGAAAGTCAGCTTTCATTTTGATCTTATCAGTTCCTAATCACTTGTAAAACACCTACCATTCGAAAGTTGAGACCAAAAAGTGTTGACGACACAGAATGATCCAAATGGAAGAGCGAAACATGGAACAAACAACCTCTTTCGAAGCAATCGGAACCAAACATCTTCTCTGCATATACTCTGGAATCTCTCTAGTTTCGCCACCTCTTCCACACACATCTCCCATTGGCTCCGCCCCGCGATCAACGTGTTTTCCACCTTGGGTTCAATGCGATCATCGCCGATCCACACGTGCTTCCTGCTGATACGAAGTTGATAAGCGAGAGATAGCGTGCCTCCCGAGGAGATGCCTTTCTGGTCGTTCTTAGCGCTTTTACACAGTAAGCACGTGTTCAAATAGTGCAGCCAGCACCTTGGCTCCGCCCACCAGCACCGCCGACACGTGGAGTATAAAAGCGATGCGGGCCGGTCAAGAAGTCACCAGCTTCCGATTCTGAAGCAGCTCTCAACATGACCGTCGAGATCCCAGCCACCCAACGTGCCCTCGTCTTCGATACCTGGAACGGCCCACTCGAGGTCCGCCAGGTCCCAGTGCCATCGCCAGCCGACGATGAGATCCTTGTCAAGATCGAGTACTCTGGAATTTGCCACTCGGATCTTCACGTGTGGCTCGGAGACTTGAAGGGAATGAGTGTGTGCCCATTGGTCGGAGGACACGAAGGAGCTGGAAGTGTCGTGGCAGTCGGAAAGAATGTGACTGGATGGGAACTTGGAGATAAGGCTGGAGTCAAGGTAAGTCCCTAGATCCCTAGAGATCCCAAACCCTTATCTTCTTCAAGCTCATGAACTTCAACTGCCTCAACTGCGAATTCTGTAAGAAGGGACACGAGCCACTGTGCCACCACATCCAGAACTACGGATTCGACCGTTCCGGAACCTTCCAGGAGTACCTCACCATCCGTGGAGTCGACGCCGCCAAGATCTCTAAGGACACCAACCTCGCCGCCGCCGCCCCGATTCTCTGCGCCGGAGTCACCGTCTACAAGGCCCTGAAGGAGTCCAACGTGAAGCCGGGACAGATCATCGTGCTCACCGGAGCCGGAGGAGGTCTCGGATCCCTCGCCATCCAGTACGCCAATGCCATGGGAATGAGAGTTGTCGCTATGGATCACTCGAGCAAGGAATCTCACTGCAAGAACCTCGGAGCCGAGTGGTTCGTGGATGCCTTTGACACCCCAGACATCGTGGCCCACATCACCAAGCTCACCGAGGGAGGACCACATGGAGTCATCAACTTCGCCGTCGCCAGAAAGCCCATGGAGCAAGCTGTTGAGTACGTCAGAAAGCGCGGAACCGTTGTCTTCGTCGGACTTCCAAAGGACTCCAAGGTAAGAATTTGAAGATCCTCTCGAAGCTCATTCTCCTCATTCCAGATCACCTTCGACACCACCCCATTCATCTTCAACGCCATCACCATCAAGGGATCTATCGTCGGCTCCCGCTTGGACGTCGACGAGGCCATGGAGTTCGTGACCCGCGGAATCGTCAAGGTCCCACTTGAGCTGGTCCGCCTCGAAGATGTCCCAGCAGTGTACCAGAAGATGATCGACGGAAAGATCACCTCCCGTGCCGTCGTCGACTTCTCTTTGTAAATCGCTAGAGAAATTGTATAGCTTTACCGGATGTATATACCCCATTCTACTACTTGTTTACGGTTTTTTTGTTCTGACCTACTAAAAGAAACTGAATTGCCAAGCCAATGAAAATAAATGTGTAATTATTATTGAAACTTCAGCTTTGATAACTTCAAGTGATAGCCAATCAGAACCGATAACTGAGAAGAGATTTAGACATCAAAAGAAAGAAACTTGATAGTGATTACAAAGAGAAATCAACGACAGCACGAGAAGTGATAACACCATCCAACATCTTCTGATAGACCGCTGGAACATCTTCAAGTCTGACCAGTTCAATCGGAACCTTCACTTTCCCTCGGCTCACAAACTCCATGGCTTCATCAGCGTCCTGACGGGAGCCGACAATGGATCCTTTGATGGTGACGGCGTTGAAAATCAGTGGGGAGGTGTTGAGAGGGATCTGGAAGTCATCATTGAACTCTGTGCTTCAGAAGACCCTCTACTCACCGTTGCATCCTTCGGCAATCCCACAAACACCACTGTTCCCTTTTTCCTGATATACTGCAATGCCTCTTCCATCGGCTTCTTCGCTGCAGCAAAGTTTATCACTCCATGAGGCCCTCCATCCGTGATCCCCACAATGTGCTCCACAATGTTCTCTGTCTTGAACGCATCCACAAACCACTCGGCTCCCAGACTCTTACAATGCTCCTCCTTGCTCCCGTGATCCACTGCCACCACTCTCATTCCCATTACATTCGCATACTGGATTGCCAGAGATCCAAGTCCACCCCCGGCTCCCGTGAGCACAATCATCTGCCCTGGCTTCACATCTGTCTCCTTGAGAGCCTTATAAGCAGTAACACCTGCACAAAGCACTGGAGCAGCTGCCGCGAGACTCATGTCCTTAGAGATTCTGATGGTGTCGACGCCCCGAATGGTTATGTACTCCTGGAAAGTTCCATCGCAACTAAACCCGTAGTTCTGGACGTGTTGGCACTGCGGCTCGTGTCCTTTCTTACAGAACTCGCAGTTGAGGCAGTTGAAGTTGGTCAACTGGAAATAACTCGCAATAACTTCATTTTCGGAGCTTATTACCCACCTTGATGCCGGCGCGATCTCCAATTTCCCATCCAGTCACCTTTGATCCGACCTTCACAACCGACCCAGCACCTTCATGTCCTCCGATCAACGGACACTTGCAGAATCCTTCGAGATCTCCGATCCAAGCGTGAAGATCCGAGTGACAGATCCCAGAATACTCAATCTTCACAAGCAGCTCATCATCAGCAGGAACGGGAACCGGGACTTGTCGGATTGTCAGGGGTCCCTTGAAGGATTCGAAGATCAGGGCACGTTGGGAAGTTGGAATAGACATCTCTGGAATGGCTGTGCTAGGTCATGTTATATATGAGACCACGTGTGTAGGCTAGTGTTTTGGGCGGTTCTTATCTCTTATCAGGTGTCGCCATCAATCATTATGATGTGATAAAACTACGGGTACAGTTTGTGTTCGAATGTGTTGGCTGTTACTTTGGTTTGGGTCAAACTATCTAAAGATCAGGCTGTTAGGCCTGGCCTTCAGGCCCAAAGTCCGTCTAAAGTTTGATCTCGCCCTTGTAGAAAACAAGACAACAACGCACGCACACAACCCTGTAATTGAGTTTTAGGCTCGGAGCAACATGTAATCTTCCGCCCCGTGATGTCAAAGGTGCCAAGAAATCAAAATATCCCTCTGCTCACTCTTCCAGTCGGAGAGCCCCTCGGAGCCCGAACTCCAAAATGAACTCTTCCTCGGAAACCTTCGACTATCGTAAATGGCCGAATTGCGCGGCAGCATTGATGATGTCAATGGTAGGTGTTATCAGTGATAAGAGAAGGGAGAGTTTTTTAGAACTGCATATTCGGATTCCTCCTGAACGGCGCCATCATCTACATCTTCCTGATCGACTCTCATCAAAGAGCTTCATCTTTCAATTTGATGTGTGCCATCCGGGCATTCAATAGTATTGCAGCCCTGGCGACCGCGTTTTTCTTGGTGTACATTCCGGATTCGTTACTGTAAGTGGGGAAGGGGTAATGTAGTTAGAAACTGTAGGTCAGGAGAGCAAACAGGTATCATAACATATCGAACTGCTGAGGCCACAATCGGCAAATGACACGGGGCCCTGGTTAATTTGAAAGAGAATCATCGACTTATAGTGAACTGGGCTCAAATTTTGCAAAGAAGTCTTTGTTTTGGCTCACGGAGCCCGCAATGTCCCATCTAGTAGAAATTATCTCTGAAAAACGCATTTTTCACGCGGAAAAAACGAGTACTGGAGACAATGACCCAAATTAGTACTGACTGGACACTTTGATGGCTCCGTGAGCCAAAATGAGGACTTCTTTACAAAATCTGAGCCCAGTTCACAACAGGAAGTCGATGATTCTCTTCCAAATGAACCAGGTCCCGAGTCATTTCCGGGTTGCGACCTAAGCAGTCCGACATGTAAGTTCACCGTTTGTTGGCACTTGGAGGTGTTCGCTCTTCTCTGTTTCTTTCAATTTCAAATACTACTTTCTCAAATCTTAGGAGACCTAGAGGTTTTGGCGCGGTGCCAAGTGTCTACGGACTGTCCCCAATAGGTCCTAGAGATCTGAAGTCTATTCTGCAACTTCTGAAGTCGTTGGGAGCCTTCTGAATGCTTCATGACATCATCACTTTCAGCGGCTTCTCCATCTACCCACCTTGGCTTGAGTCCATCCTCATCTGCCTCTCCCTCAACTTCTACCTCTTCAACGAGTTCCAAAGCATCTACATCTCCGTCAACAGATTCATCGCTATCTACCTCCCGACCTATTACGAAAAGCTCTGTGGCCATAAGGCAACCATCCTCATCCACGTGGCTCTTTTTGTTCATAGAGTTCAGAATGTTGTGATTGAGACTTGGGAAAGGACGAGTAAGTGTCCAGTTGGAATCTCAATTCAAAATCTCTTTGAGGCGACTCCAAATACATCAGCTTCTCGCCAGAATACCTGATGTTCAGCGCTTTGGAAGTTTCTGGAACCGGAATGGTTTGGCTGTTCGGAGCAATGTTTGGGGTTGCCTTGTCTGCAAATCTGCTCACTTTTTCGAGAATCTCCGTGTTCTATTTGGTACCGTAATCCTGATCATAATTACAAGTTACAATGCAGAATTTCTCAGAATTCCTAATTGCTATTTTCAACTGCACACTTTGCACATGACTCTTTTCCCAGCACGAGTCCAAATATTCTATTTTTCAGAAATCCGCACCTTCTGACGACACGGAAAAGTACAAGAGGATTCAGAGGAATGCGTTGCTCTTCCTACAGACTGTTCTCCAGGACGCACTGTTTTTCATGGACAACTTGTTCACTTTCAATCTCAGGTTCTTGAAACCCAACGGTTTTGGAACTTGACCTAATTTCCATCTTCCAGTAGCCTCGGCTCCCACCGCTTCTGGTTCTTCATCTGTGCTTCTTTTGTCTGGCAAAGTGTCCACGTCATTGATGGGTGGGCCTTCTGAATCTTCGCGTACTAGAATTCAGAATTCTGATTTCCAGCTTCATCATGATCCTGTTCAACGACCGTCTGCAACTGCTCCGAAACGCGTTCTTCGCCTCGACAACAGTCAGTAAATCAGAGTCGATCCAAGTGAAAGTGTCCCCGAACAGAGCGTCGCTTCCAGATGTGGCTTGAGGCAAGGATCCCGAGAAACTACAAAAGGAATCAAGTTGGCAATGGCTGATCTTTTAGAAAAGGACAAATGTATCGTTACAAAGTGTTCAGTAAATCGTTTTACATCGAAAATGTGTTCCTCGTTCCAGTCAATCGAACAGGAAGTTTGAAGCCTTGAAGCTGGGATATAGAAAGCGGCTGGAAGCTTCTGGGAATCGGAAATCAGAATTCCGAATACTGAGACCTCCAGGATTCTGAATTCAGAAGAGTTAAGTTTAGGGTTCAAAAGGTTTGAAGATTCTGACGATTCTGACGATTCAGAATTCGGAAAACTTGAAACTTGCTGGATTCAAGATTCTTACTCCAAAGGCTGAAAGCTTACGGTGTTCAGAAGTCAAAAAGCTCAATGGGTTCAGGATTCAAAATTCTAGAAGGAAGACTTGATGCTTCACGGATTCAGAATACAGCTTTCGGAAGCGCTTTCGGGACTTAGGTTCAAGCCTCAACCTACCAAATGACATCACCTTTCCAACAAGGAACACACTCGATTTCCGATCATTCGCTCCCAAGTGTAATAATTAATTCGAGAAGTTCCCCTCATTCGCAAAAAGGGCACCCCACGGGAGGCCCTGATCGTCGATTCCACCCCCACCAATTATCGAATTATTATCTCGGCGACGCATCGAGGCAGCAGAAACACTATTCTTTCGCTGCTGCTGTTGTTGATCATTTTTCGATTCCAGTGGCTTCAAATATGTCTCTGCTGTACATTTTCCTGATGCTTCCCCTCTTGGCACTGTGCCAAAACTGTCAGGAGCCGCCGAATCGGGGGAATTCAAAGTGTGCAAAGCCCAAGAAGGAAATCAAGGTTTTGACTCTACGTTGTTTGAAAAATCAATATTTTTCAGTACTATTTCGACAAAAAGCTCGAAATGTGTCTTCCGTTTCTTTTCGAAGGCTGCGGCGGGAATTTGAATCGTTTTGATGACGTGGAACTGTGTAATTTGAGATGTAGAGCAGGTATCTTCAAATGAAAACATGCTATATTGAGAATTTGATTAACAGCAGATAAAGGGATCTGTGGCGGTGGAACAAAGGCTTTGGGGAGCTGTTCGCAGAGGAATAAAACGTGTCCTAAAGGGGCGAGATGTGTGAATATGGCATTTGGAATGGGATTGTGCTGTGATGAGAAGGTTCAAGGTGAGAGGGAAATGGGTCTCGCAGCGATTGGAGGAGAAAGTTTGGAAATGGAAGGATTTCGCCAGTCCATTGAGGCATTTTGAGCCATTTTTGCGCGAATACGTAGATTTTCCCGTTTTGACCTGAAATTTGCCAATTATACGGTTTTGAGCTATACAGCATTGCATTTTGCTGTAAAATGCTCCGATTTGAAAAAGAAGAGTTTTCGTTGTGAGACCCACCCGATTTCACTGTGAACAAAATTTTGAATTCTGAATTCTGAATCCTAGAACCCAGAACAGAAGTTAATCTTCTGAATTCCCACTGTAAAGCAGTGTAAACCCTTAAATAGCTTCTTCCATTCAGAAGCCTGGATCCTGGAAAACCACCCGAAGTGCTCGATTCCCAACCATGAAGTGGTCACCGAATCCGTCTGGTACGGCGAACAAGAGTTGCTGGGCCGTAGTTGTGGCCACAAGTGAGTCCCCTTACCGCTCCCTCTAATCCTCCTCTTGGTGCCTAATCCTAATGGATTCACACTATTCAGATTCTGTCCGATCGGTTCAAAGTGCGTCGAGGGCAGATGGCTGGCTCATTGCTGCAGACCGCTCCTCATAAGAGCCGCTAATTCATAGCGGCGCCAGTCCATTTTTATGTGCTCCTCCCCCCTTTCTCGCGAATTTGTTGTGGCCCACGACGAGACGTTGTTTGCAGATGTGATTTATATTTCTTCTCTATTCGGGTCATTTCACAATCAAACCATTCAATCGATTTCTCATTTCTGTATTTTTTGTTTATATTTCTTTCTTTTTTCCCACTTTTCCCTTGATTTGTGTGGATGTGTGTATAAAAACAGTGTTCCGTTTCAAATTCCCACATGTTTTTTTCCCATTGTTTACCGTAGTCCGCAAACACCGTCACGCACACTCGCACACCTGTTCGCGCCGCGTGTTTCGAATTGCAACTTCTTTTCACACCTTTGAAAAACAGTGTTTTTCACTGTGTTTTGGCTTTTTTCGCCGATATTTTTTACAAAAAATGTTTCCGTGATGCCAAAAAACATATTTATTGTCAAAAAATTGTAGAAATCCTTGTCGAAATCGTAAATTTTCCCTTCAAAATTTAGGAATTCCCAAATTTGGAAATTTTTGTAAAAGTGAGCAAGAAGTTGTGTACTCTTGTTTTTCGTGTTTTTCTAACTGAAAATGTACTACAGACTCTGACAATCAACCTGACTGTTAAAAAATCACAAAAACACTTGTGGAAATCTGAATTTTTCACTTCAAATCGGAACATATCACTTTTAGACTTTTTTTTTGTTGTTTTCCCATGTATTTACTTCTTTTCCCCTACAGTCTATTCTTTCCGAAACTCAACTTGTCACAGAACTAGTCAAAACACACCTAATTACATTGGGAATCGATCTTCTCGTCTTTTCCTTTTCCCTCTCCCAAACTCGTGTTTCTCACTGATTTTGTGTTTTTCCCGTTTCGCGCGCTACCAAAATTCAAAAATTCCACGGCGTCCTTGACTTCACACGGGCGGTACATTCCGACGCACTCCCCAAAATAATATGGAAATCGGTTGTGCTTTGAAACTGGGAGTTTCAACAGGAAACTGCGAATCGACAGTTTCGCTCCTCCGTAATTTATGCGTTTGGCCACTTCCGTCCGTTCCTCGTCACTCGTACTTCCGACGTTTTGTAGCACCCCCACATCTGGCGCCGATTCATACCCGACCCTTTAGCACGTTTTTTGCTGCGTCCGCTCTGTCCGGCACAAGGTTATGCGCACTTTCCTCCCCTCATCGCCTCTTACTGAACTTATGCCGTACACAACTTTGAAAAGACATCTCAAATACGAGTAGAATCGGCTGGAGGACAGCCAGGCGACAGTTTTCTCGAGATTTTCATGTCCGTCGGACTGATCGGACTGCGAGATACACCGAATTAGGCGCCGAAAGATAGGGGGGATAGGGCGCATTTTCCATTTCATTGCCAGAACAACTTGTGTTTTCTCAGTTTTCTCACTGTTTTATCGACGTTTCGAGGTCTTCGTCGCGTTGTGTCGGCTCGTGTTTGTGCCGAAGTTTTTGCTGCATTCGCCGACTTCTTTGTCCCGTTTACAAAGTTGTCGAGTCGACTTTTGAATTTTTCATTTTTCATCGTTTGCGTAACGAAACCAAACTGGTTTGCATACTTTGGTTATGAATTTCGGAAACGAATGCAAAAAAGTCTCGAAAGCCAATAAAGATAGAACCCGTACCGTTCACGCCACACTAACGCCCCCTGTAATCATGGTCAAGTCCGTCCAATTCTTCCGACGATTAGGCGCGCTTCGAGATATGCGTCAACTCTGACGCATCCGTGTTGACAGACGAACTCAACCCGCGCACTCATCATAAATACACGGATGAAAACGTATATGGCGCGAAGGACATGACACTTTACAGTTTTTAGCAAGTTCTGTATAGAAAAAGGGAAGATTTTGGGATGATATGGGGAAAAACTTTATCTGGGAAGGTAGGAGATCGGGCAGGCCTATCGAAAAAATGAAAATATTGCCCTGGAAGACTAGAAATGCCCCGCGAAGTTGACAAAGCAGCCATTTTTCGGCTACGTGTTCGGTTTTCTCCAGAACTTGATGTCTAGGCACTTCAGCCTGACCACTGATGTTGATTAGTGTTTAGTCTGTTCCAAGACAAAAAGATTCATCCCCTCCTCGGGATCAGAGCATAAAGTGGTGTTCCTGGGGCTCTCGAAGCCATGTTTGAACTTGAGTGCCCCCTTCTCTGGCGGTGGCCAGCTATTTTTGTGTTTGTTCCCGCGCCGTCACCGGAATCCTCGATTTCTCGCCCATTTTCGGCCGCCGCCACTCAATTGTTGCCGAACACATTCCTTCCGTTCTTTTCCGTCGCCTCCCCCCTCCGCCGATACTTTTTATCCGCGCGCCGCCACCGTCCTTCCAATCGATGCGATTTCGACGTCTTCTCCTCGTCCCTGGAACATCATCTGTATAGAGAGGACCCCCTCCGAACGCCTCCCGAGAGGAGATAAAGATTATATAAGAGAGTTGGCCCTCTCTCCGGAGGAGAAACCGCTACTGTGTCGCGGCTGTGTTTCCTTGACCCTTTTGCGCCATATCTGTCAAGAATCGAACGGAGGATTGTCAAGACTGGTCATAACGGCCACCTACCACTTATATTCCATCCGCTGTTACTACTACCAAAAAATCTAGTCGCGGGTCCCAATTCTGATGTCGTCGCAACAGTCCTTCGTGTCGTTTGCGGCGAGCTATTCGCCTGGTGAAGGCAAAACGGTTCGGAACTTGAATGGTACGTCGAAAATGTTTCTAGCCTTCTCTACCCAAACACCCCACTAAAAACTAACATTTTTGACCAGCTCTGATCAAATTCCTATTGAAGAATAACAGCACATTTTTTCAATATTTTCGATTCCCATGTTGATATGTTTTCCCCTTTCCCAGTCTGCTGCTCTCTCTTTATTTGGGGAAAGCGGGGGGCAAATATGCAACACTGCATACCAATGCATACCGAAAAGGGCACTGATAGGTTGTGTTGGAGAGAGAGAGAGAGAGAGAGTCAACACCATTTCACCACTCTTTTCAACTTTCTGTGTGAATCACCGCATCAGTCCGTCGTCGCCATTTCCATGTGTTCTTCTGACCAATTTTGGACTTCTCCTCTTGTCTGGTTGGGGTGTCTGTGACCCTATAATAAACATTCCGACGGGTCACCCGACCTAATCCCTTTCTGCTCTCGGGGAGGTCGACTAATGAATTGAGTAACTAGAGCAGCCTTCTGGAATGAGTCACCCCGGAAATTTTTTGAGTGTGACAATGATAAGAAGCTGGTGTTATCAGTTGTTATAAACTTTGGGAACGCCCCTCACACCCACCACTTCCTAACCCATTGATGTGGTTTTTTCTTCCAAAGTTTCCGATATTTCTGATTTCTAGATGTTTCTTGATGGTTCGAGTCATGTTTCACAACTCTTTACTTTGAAATGTCTGAAGACGTTGTCTAGAAGCTATATTTTAGCCCGAAACCATTTCCGTGACGCCACCCATTAGTTGATTCGCATGGCGGTATTATTACCTTCTAATTAACTTTGCACTATCACCTTATCTTATCACTTTATCTCAATCTTGTCATTCCAGACAAGGTAGAAGGGTACCGCAAGGAGATTGCGCCGAGTCGCGAGAACGTCGACTTTGAACACTTGCGACGACCGCGTGACCTGCCAGAGAACGACTATCAGACGACGAGTAGCAGCACTGGCGACGTAAAACCGTACCAGTACAGAGACTACCATCAACACCAGAAACACGACTACTACGGAGCCGACGAAGAGCCCCAAGACAACAGCGAGACGATGAGGAAATACGAGATGCAGGTGAGCGAGAGGGATAAACTCTGTAAACCTATTATAACGATCATCAGGGGATTGGGGTTGAAAAAATTGAAACTACCGCCCAGGTTTCAACAAAAGTTTGTATGTCCTTCTATTCTTGCCCGTTCTATTCTGATCACTGAACGAACCAAAAATGCCTAAAAAACTGATTTATTCAATTTCCCTCAAATCATCCGCCAAACCAACAGCTCTGCCGAGATTGGCAACTGTTGCAGAGGAATGTGAGCAGGTTTGTATCACTTTTCGATGAGTCACACTCTCATGAGCTCTTTTTCTGCTGGACAACACATGCCAGCTGAATTGAGTCAGCTGAGAGCCTCGTAGTCTTATTTATTATCATTTGCGAGAGTCTTTGCGTCCCGATAAGGCTATGCTGTCAAAACGCGGAGAATTTCGGTCAATATTTGTTTTTTGTTCGGAAATTCTGGAGAAATTGATGAAAAACTGAAGAAAAACTGAGCATTTGATTTTGATTTCCAGGTTCGAGTCCCCACGAGCGGCGCGCCACCAATCCGTGCCGATGCCAGTGGAGCCGACAACGATGAGTTCAACAACGAGACGCTGTACTTTGAGAGATCGCGCATCCGGACGCTTCAAGACGAGCGAGTGCACATCCAGAAGAAGACGTTCACCAAGTGGTGCAACTCCTTCCTTAATCGGGTAAGTCACCCGATTGTTATCATTAGCACGCAAGGGTCAATTAGTCGGCGGCGCCGATTGTTTACGGAGAGACGAAGAATGCAACGGTCGAAGTAATGCGGGTCGACCTTGCAGCGAGAGCGTCGCCGCGGATTTCTTTATCTCGCTGATGAGATCAGTTCTTCTTCTTTTGCTGGGGAATTTGTGAACATGTCCGGAAGAGTAGAAAGGATTGAGGAAGAGAATGGGAATCTGAAAATGAACTATCCATGTTTCCAGGCAAGGTTGGAGATCAACGACTTGTTTGCGGACGTCGGAGATGGAATCCTCTTGATGAAGCTCCTGGAGATCATTTCGGGAGACAAACTCGGAAAGCCGAACAGAGGACGGATGCGTGTGCAGAAGGTTGAAAACCTGAACAAGGTGCTGGACTTCTTGAAGAAAAAGAAGATCCAATTGGAAAACATCGGAGCAGAAGATATCCTCGACAGAAACGAGAGACTCATTCTGGGTCTGATCTGGACTATCATCCTCAGATTCCAGATCGATACTATTGTTATTGAGGTTCGTGATTAGGTGATATGACCTCATAATCAATTATTATGATTACAGGATGAAGAAGAACGAGGAGAGCGAAAGCATGCCAAGGATGCGCTTCTCCTGTGGTGCCAACGCAAGACGGCCGGATACCCGAATGTCAGAATCGAAAACTTCACCACCAGTTGGAGAAATGGACTTGCTTTCAACGCGTTGATCCACTCACATCGACCGGATCTGGTTGATTTCAACAGACTGAATCCGACAGACCACGTCGCCAATCTCAACCATGCTTTCGATGTGGCCGAGAAGAAACTCGAGATTGCCAGACTTCTTGATGCTGAAGACGTCGATGTGACGAGACCAGACGAGAAGTCGATAATCACATACGTGTCCCTGTACTACCATCACTTCGCGAAGCAGAAGACCGAGATGACTGGAGCCAGACGTATTGCCAACGTGAGTTTCCTGAAAAGTTTAAATTGACCTAAACCTAAACATTTCTTTTCAGATTGTCGGAAAGCTCATGGACTCTGAAACCATGGAAGACGACTACGAGCACATTGCTTCGGAGCTTCTGAACTGGATTCGTGTCACCATCAAGACCCTCGAGTCGCGCCGTTTCCCGAACTCGCTCAACGGAATGAGAGAAGAGCACGCGAAGTTCAACCAGTTCCGTACCAGTGAGAAGCCACCGAAATACAAGGAGAAGGGAGAGCTGGAAGCGCTGTTCTTCACAATTCAGACAAAACGAAAGGCGATGAGTCGTAAGCAGTACCAGCCGCCGCAAGGACTATTCATGCACGACATTGAGTCCGCGTGGGCTCAACTGGACTATGCGGAGAACGAGAGACAAGTCGCCATCATTGCCGAACTCCAGCGACAGGAGAAACTCGAACAGCTCGCTCAGAGATTCCACAAAAAGGCCAAGCTCCGTGACAGTTGGCTGCGATCGGTTCAGGCCGTTCTGGAGGAGATGGATCACGGAAGAAGTGCGTCGCAAGTCGAGAAGACTCTGAAGAAGCAGCAAGCCATCTCTACCGATATCCTGGCTCGTGAGGATCGTTTCAAGATGCTGACCGGCATGTGCAATGAGCTGTGCCTTGAGAAGTATCATGAAGCCGACAAGATTCGTGGAATGGAACGGGAGATCATCGATCGATGGACCCAGCTTCTCGCACTTCTCGAGCAACGTAAGCGGGCTCTGATGAGTCTGAACGATCTGATGTCGCTTCTCCGTGACATTGACACTCTCTCCAATGAGCTGTACTCTCTGGAGCCGGCCGTCAGAAACCGCGACGTCGGAAAGCATCTGATCGGAGTAGAAGATCTTCTCGGGAAGCACGATCTCGTGGATGCTCAGATCAACGCTCACGGATCGCTGCTCACCAAACTCTCCCAAGCCGCCAACAACTACATACGTCACAAGGAGGAACAATTCGACGTGCTGCAACGGAAACTCGACGAGGTCACCGCCCAGTACAACACTCTGGTTGAACTGTGCCGTGCTCGTCGACTTGCTCTCGAACGTGCTCGTTCCCTGTTCCAGTTCGTCCAGGACCACGAGGAAGAGATGGCTTGGCTCGCCGAGAAGGAAAAGCTGTGCACGACGGCTCTGAACTGCGGCGACATCTCTGCAGTGCCACAGACCACCCTGCTCTACAAGAACGTCGAGATGGAGATGCAGACCCACTGGGCTCGCAGCAAGGGAATGATTGCCGGCGGAGAACGACTCGTGCAGAACGGACAGTCGAAGGAGGACATCCAACGACGACTGACCCAGATGAACCAGGGATGGGAACGACTTCGTGTTGCTGTCGATGCTCTCGGAAACTGGCTGACTGAAGCTCGCCACGCTCAACAATACTTCCAAGACGCCAACGAGGCAGAGTCGTGGATTCGTGAGAAGATGCCGCTGGTGAAGTCCGACGATCTTGGGCGTGACGAAGGAGCTGCTGAGTCGCTGCTTCAAAGACATGCTCGATTGGAGGAAGAGATAAGAGCCTACAAGTATGTTCACTGTATTCCGATTCAGTTTACTAATCAAGATTATTTTCAGAAACGACATAACCCGTCTCGAGGAGATGCGCGGTCAGCTCGCCAACAGCGCCTTCCACACCGCCACCACGAGCCAATCTGTCCAGGAGACCGAGGAAGTCACCGTGCCGCAGATAGAGATGATGTACAAGTACGACGGCAACGGAATGCGTGTCGCCAAGGGAGAAATCCTGGCTCTTCTCGAGAAATCGACTCCAGAATGGTGGAGAGCTCTGAAGCGCGACGGAACCGAGGGATACGTGCCGGCCAATTACTGCAAGATAGTTCCTGGAGAGTCTGTGACAGTGACCCAGACGACGAACAAAACGACGACTACAGTCGAGGGAGCCGAGGCGAAGAGTTCGGTAGTTGCTGAGAGACAACAGATGATTTCGGAGGACTACCGGGAGTTGAAGCGGTTGGCTGATGTTCGAAGACGCCTTCTGACTGACAACATCAAGCTTCTGAGGTTCTACCGCGAGTGCGACGAGTTCGAGCGGTGGGCCAAGGAGATCGAGGTCTCGCTGGCTGATGAACCATCTCCGGAACATGTGGCAGCATTCCGACGCAAGTTCGACAAGCTGGAAGCCGACATGAAGACTAACGGAGGCACTCAGTTGAGACACATCAACGACATTGCCAACGACCTGGTCTCTGAAGGACACGGTCAGTCGAGACAGATCGAGAACCGTCAACGGAAGATCAACAACATGTGGGAGAACTTGGAAAGACTTCGCAAGCAGAGAGCGGTGAGATTGGAAGCCACCGAACGTGTCGCCGACTTTGATACGTCGTGCGAGAGTGCTCGTGAATGGATGCAGGGCAAGTTCGAGCAACTTGACCGTAATCCGAACGACGTGAAGAGTCTGCAAAACTTGGAACGTGATCTGAAGCCGTTGGAGGATAAGATTGCTGCTCTCGAGAAGCTGGCTGCTGCTGTGAAGAAGGATCATCCGGAGGAGGCTGCTGCCATAGAAAGAAAGATCGCCGAGTTGAGAGCTCTGCACGCTGATCTGCTCAGACGTGCTCAGGAGAAGATGCTGCTCGCCGAGCAAACCCAAGGAAAGGAGATGTTCGAGTCGGCCCTTCGTGATATGATGGGATGGATCGAGAAGACCAGGAAGGGACTGCTGGAAGACGTGCAGACGGTCGATGTCGCCGAGGCTGAGGAGCTGCTCAAGAAGCACTACGAACTCGGAGAGCAGATCAAGGACAAGAAGTACGAAGTGGAGTACTGCCAGGAGCTCGGACGTCGTCTTCTGGAGCGCAATCCGCGTATGCCGAAGGTCGAGGAACAACTGCAACACCTCGTCTCCGAGATGGCCGGCATCCGTGATTTGTACCGTCGTCGTGACACGATTCTGAAGCAACAACTCGATTTGCAACTGTTCAACCGCGAATCTGAGCGTATCGATGCTGCGACGAAGGGACACGAAGCCTTCCTGGAGTTTGACAACCTTGGAGACTCTGTGGAATCTGTGGAGAACTTGTTGAAGAGACATCGTGACCTGGAAGCGAAACTGGATGCTCAGGAAGCCAGACTCGAGGCGTTCACTCGCACCGCTGATGATATGATCAAGGCTCAACACGCCAGCTCCAAGTACATTGATAACCGAAAGAACGATGTTATCGCCAGAAGACTCGACGTCCGCAATGCCGCTGCTCAGAGAAAGAAGCAGTTGGAAGCTTCCCTCGAGTATCAGGAGATGCGTCGGGAAGCCGAGGAAGTGATGGGATGGATGCACGAGAAGGCCAAGCTTGCTGCCAGTGGAGACGACGCCGCCCTGGCTCCATCTGCCATTCCTCACCGTCTTCTGAAGCATGAAGCCTTCGAAGCTGAGATCATTGCCAATGAGCCGCGCATCTCGCAGATCAACAGAGAAGGAGACGCTCTTGTCGGAAAGAAGCACTACGAGTCGCCGAACGTCGAGAAGGTCGTCAGACAGGTCAATGCTCAATGGGCCGATCTGAAGAAGCAAGTCTGGAACAAGGGACAGCGTCTGCGTCAGGCTGCTGATCAGAAGGGACTCGACCGGATTCTCGGAGATGCTCATGCCAAGCTGGACGAGATGGAGTCTACGTTGAACTCGAAGGATCAAGGACTCGATCTGCGATCTGTCAAGGATCTGCTGCAGAAGCATACTGTGCTGGAGCAGGAGATGGGACTCTATGGAAACAAGCTCACCGACATCGAGGGTCGCGGAAAGAAGATGGCCGTTGACGGACATTACGATGCTGACAAGATCCAGATGACTGTCAGCGAACTTCTGAAGCGATACGCCGAGCTGAAGGTTCCAACGAAACGCAGGAAGGCTGATCTGGAAGAGTCTCGTCTGTGGCACCAACTCGTGTTCGATGTTGACTGCGAACTTCAATGGATCGCCGAAAAGAAGCCGATTGCATCGTCTCAAGACTGTGGTCGTAACCTCACCGAAGCTCTGAACATGGTCAAGAAGCAGGAGCAGTTGGAGGCTGAAGTCAATCAGCACGGCGGACAGATCGACAAGGTGCTCTCCCAAGCGTCCGAGTTGGTCAAACGTCATCATCCGGCTTCGTCGCAGATCAAGGCGAAGAGCGGAGAGCTGGAGACTGCCTGGAGTGAACTCAGAAGACTTCTGCGTGCTCGCCGCGCCGTTGTCGACTGGGGAGTCAAGGAGCAACAGTACCTGTTTGATGCTGCTGAAGTGGAGTCGTGGATGAACGAGAAGAGAAACGCATTGGCTTCGGAAGACTACGGAAGCGACGAGGATGCTGCTCGCAAACTCCTCGCCAAGCACAGAGCTCTCTGTGAGGACATGACCACCTACAGACAGTGGTTGGAGAAGTTGGATGTCAAGTGTGCTGAATTGGTTTCTTCCGATCGTCCGCACGTCGAGCGCTTCCAGAAGAGACAGGATGAACTCGTCAGAGAGTTTGACTCTCTCAGCAAGATCGCTGAAGACCGCCGTAACGCGTTGGAAGATGCTGTGTGTCTGTACGAATACATGCGAGAGTCGGCCGACTTGGAGCAGTGGATCGGAGAGCAACTGCAAACTGCACTTTGCGAGGACTTCGCCGAGGATTATGAGCATCTGAAGGAGCTCCAATCGAAGTTCGACGAGTTCAAGCAGAGTGTGAAGACCGGAAGCGAGAGATTCACTTCTTGCGAGACCGCCGCCAACGCTATCCTTCGTCGTAACCCACCATTCGCCAGAGATGTCGTCAAAAAGCAGGAGAAGCTCAGAACCGCTTGGAACCTTTTGTGCGAGTACATCGAGTCTCGCACCGCCAAACTCGCTGTCGCTGAGGAGCTCCACCGCTTCCATCGTGATGTCGACGAGTTCGAGCAGTGGATGGCTGACAAGATGGCCAACATGCCAAGAGATCTCGGAAGAGACGTGAAGCATGTTCACTCGCTGTGGCAACAACACGAGGCTCTCGATAAGGAAACCAGGAATGCTCAACCACGACTGACAAACCTTGTCGAAGACGCCGAGAGACTGAAGAAGGCGTACCCAGGTGGAAATGCTGAACAAATCGAACAACGTCAGACTGCCGTCGTCCAGGAGTGGGAGGAGCTGAGAAACGCTACCGACGACAGAAAGGACACCCTCAGAGCCGCTTTCGATCTTCACACTTTCAACGGAAAGGTCAGAGACTTGCTCGCCTGGACTGACTTGACCATAAGCGACATCCAATCGGATCTTCAAATCAACGACCTTCAGCAGGCCGAATGGCTTCAGACTGAGCATTCTAGGTGAGCCAATAAATGATATTAAGTAGTTTTCATATCCAAATTTGCAGATTGAGCCATGAAATGGACGCCCGGGAGCCGGAATTCACCAGACTGGTCACCGACGGCGAGAAGATGATCAGTGCTCAACACTACGCTGCTGAAGAGATCAAGAACAAGACTCGCCTTCTGAAGACCGCCCTTGAAAGACTCAGAAACGAATGGACGCTTCGCAACGGATACCTGTCCCAAGCTGTTCAGTGGCACGCGTTCCAACGAGAAGCCAAACAGATCATCGCTTCGATCGGATCCAAGAGAACCACTCTTCGCAGTTTGGCTGTTGGAGGATCTGTTGCCGATGTGGAGAGTCAGAAGAAGAGACTCGACACCTTCGAGAAGGCCCTGTCGACTCTGGATGAACGTACTGCTGCTCTGGATCACACTGCTGATGAGCTCGTCAAGACACGTCATATGGAATCGAAGAACATCGCCATGTGGAAGGCCAAGGTTCACGAGGAGCTCAAGCTGCTCCGCGAGGACATTGAAGCCAGACATTCCATGCTTGGAGACGCCTTCGCCATGGCCTCATTTGACAGTGACGTCGCCCAGATTGAAGCTTGGATCGATGAAAAGACCAACGGAATTCGCAAGGCTCGTGATCAGTCCAGCGAGAGTATCTCGATCGAGGAGAAGATGAAGAGACTCCAGACGCATCAAGCCCTTGAAGCCGAAGTCGCTGCCAACAAGACCATCGTCGATCAGATCCTTCAACGCGGACAGAAACTCAACACTGTTCATCGCAACCCGAAGATCCAGGACCGGTGCGGACAGCTCAACACCAAGTGGAGTCAGCTCGCCGGAGCCTGCAACGATCAGTCGCGTGCCCTGGAAGAAGCCAGAGACCTGCTGCGATTTAAGCAACTCGTCGAGAACGTGCTCGCCTGGATCAACGAGAAGGAGGTGCTCGTGTCGACTGCCGACATGGGAAGAGACATGGAGCACTGCCGGCTGCTGCTCGAGCGACTCGACGGAACTCGTTCGGATTCGACTGTCGACGAGCAAACCCTCGATGAGATCAACCGACTGGGAGAGAAGCTTGTCAAGCAGGGCAGAACCAGCCGTGACCAGGTTCAGAAGGAGCAACAACACCTCAATGAAAAGTGAGTGAAAGGGGATTATTCGGGCTAGACACACATGCCAGAACAACAATAATCGGGTCGTAATCCAAATCGATTCGTTCTTTTTCAGGTGGCGTCTGCTGTTAGGCCAATTGGCGCACTACCGAACCGAGTTGCTTGCCGCCATGGAAGTTCACACTTTCAACCGAGACGTCGAGGACACCGATGAGAGAATCCACGAGAAGATAGCCGCCATGAAGAGCGACGACTTCGGAAAGGACTTTGCCAGGTACCGCTTGACCTGGTTTTGTTCATGCCTTCATTGTTTCCCTTTTCAGTGTTGAACTTCTCGTCAGAAAGCAGTCTGCTCTGGAAAGAGACATGAGCGCAATCCATCAGAAGCTCGTTGCTCACGACAAGGATGCCCAGAAGATCCTCGAGAAGCGTCCGCCACTCCGTGAAACTGTCCTGGACTCGCTGAAGAAGCTGGAAGAAAGTTGGAAGCAACTCTCCGAGACTGCCGAGTTCAGAAACGACAAGCTGAACCGATCGTTCAAGCTCTACAAGTATCTGGATGATGTGAAGAAGGTCGAGCAGTGGGCCAACCAGGTCAGAAACAAGATGACGTCTCACCAGACGCCGAAGGACAGCAACGGAGCTCGCAAGCTTCTGGAGCAGCATCACGAGAGGAAAGCCGAGATTGACGGAAGAGCCGAGGAGCTGCGACAGTTGCACGAGGAAGGACAGGCGTTGAACCAGGAGCAGCCGGAGCACAAGGCTGAAGTTCAGCGAGCTCACAAGAGAGTTCAGAACTCGGAACACCAGCTCAGACAGACGTGGGAGAGCGAGAAGGGAACCCTTCAACGACTTCTCGAATGGATGCTCTGGTGCGATGAAGCTGTTCAGTGTGAGCAGTGGCTTGCTGATAAGGAGAATCAAGTGGCTCGTGGAGAACTCGGAGATACCACTGATGCAGTTGAGATGCTCATCAAGGGACACACCGCCTTCGAGGAGACCGTCCGTAAGCAGAGCGAGAAGATTGACGTGCTCACCAGAAATGCTGATTCTCTCGTGTCTGCCGGCAACAACTACCGTGCTGACATCGGAACTCGCAAGGAGGAAGTCGTCGCGAGACATGCGCTGCTTCTGAAGAGCGTGACGAAGAGAAAGGAGATGCTCGACGACTCGAAGAGATACCACGAGTTCATTCGTCAGTGCGGAGAGCTCATAATCTGGATCACTGCCAAGCTGCAACTTGCCTACGATGAGAGCTTCCTGGATCATACCAACTTGAGATCCAAACTTCAGAAACACATGGCTTTCGACTCGGAACTTGTTGAGAACGAGAAGAGACTGTCGACTGTTGAACGACAAGGAGAGGAGCTTGTCGCCGAGAACCACTTCATGAGCGAGCAAGTCAAGGCTCAACTCGTCGAGTTGCGATCCGGATGGGATGAACTGAGAACCAAGTCGGCTCTGAAGACTCAACGACTCCGGGAAGCCTTCGAACTTCACTCTCTGCAGAGAAAGGTCGAGGACATCGAGAAATGGCTGGACAAGGTCGAGGGAGAACTCGCATCCGAAGATCACGGAAGGGACATGCTCTCCACTGAACTGCTCATCAAGAAGTTGGACACCCTCCAGACTGAGATCGCTGGACGCTCCGATGCTGTCCTTGAGATGATGAAGAAGGCCCGAGAGCTGAGAGTTCAAGGATCCACTGCTGCCGACGACTGCCTGAAACAAGCCGAACAAGTCGAAGCTCGCTACTCTGGACTCGAAGAGCCGGTGCAGATTCGTCGTGAGAACCTCGTTGATGCTCAGGCGTTCTTCGAGTGGGTCAAGGCGGCTGAGGAGGATCTCGAATGGCTTTCGGACAAGATGCCGTTGGCCAGCAGCAACGAGTCGGGAGACAGCCTCCAGAGTGCTCTGTCCCTTCAGAAGAAGCATGCCGCCCTGGAAAAGGAACTCGACACTCGTCAATCTGCGATGACCGAAACCGAGAAACGCGGAAAGGACATGATCCGTCAACGTCACTTCGCCGCCGCCCACATTCAGAAGATCCTCGATCGACTCTCCACTGCAATGCTCACTTTGAAGGAAAGCTGCGGACTCAGAAGAGATCTTCTCCAGGAAGCCATCGACGCTCATCAGTACTACACCGAAGAAACCGAAGCGGAGCAGTGGCTCAGAGAGCAGATGCCACTTGCGATGAGTCAAGAGATGGGAAGAGATCAGGCCGGAGCCGAGAGCCATCTGAGACGACTTACTGTTCTTGACAAGGAAGTGGAGCTGTTCAAGAGTGAAATCGACAGACTGAAGAAGCGTGCTGATGGACTTCTCGCCAGAGAACACCATGATGCCATGTCGATCGCCGCTAAGCAACGTAAACTGGAAGCTCTCTTCGGAGACTTGTGCCGTGAGTGCGCCAGAAGAAGAACCCAACTCGTCGACGCCTCCAAGTATCACAAATTCGTCCGTCAAGCCGACGATCTGTCCGATTGGCTTCGTGAGAAGGAGAGAACCGCCGCCGCCGAAGAGTACGGACAGGATCTCGAGGACTGTCAGCAGATAATCGAGCAGTTCGAGTCTACCGTCCGCGAGTTGGCTGCAGCTGGAGAACGTGTCGCCGCTGTTCAACGCAATCAGGAGGATCTTCTCCGTAGTGGACATCCGTACGGAGCATCCATCACCGCCAAGGGAGCCGATGTACAGAGACTCTGGACTCACGTCAATGAGGTCGCCAACGAGAGAAAGCAGGCGTTGAATGGAGCTCGTCAAGTTCACCGATTCGACCAGGAAGCCGATCAGACTCTGAACTGGCTGCAAGACAAGGAGGCCACTGGAGTCGCCATGGAGCAGGAGGATCTTTCGAGAGCCGATCTTGCTTCTGTCAAGGCGCAACTTCAGAGACACGATGAGTTCATGCATGGAATGAAGGCTGTGGAGAAGCAGGTTGCCGAGTTGTGCCATGAAGCCGAGAGACTGTGGAACTCGTTCCCGGACACTAGACATCATCTGGAAGTGAGAAGACTCGATATGGAGGAGCAGCTGAAAGACATCCTCGAAGCCGCCAAGAAGCATCTGGAGAGACTCCGTCACATGCAGAGCCTGCAGTCGTACTTCCAAGAGTACCGCGAGATGATGCAGTGGATGAAGAATATGCAGACCACCATGACTTCTGAACAACTGCCACGTGACGTCGCCGGATGCGAATCGCTCGCTCGTCGTCACGATGAGTACAACTTGGAGATGCAAGGACGCAAGCCGTTTGTCGACGACTTTGCCCGCCAGGGAAGACGAATGATCCAGTCGAGTCACGTGCTCTCGCAGGAGATTCAGGAGAAGGTCGATGTGCTCGAGAAGTCGTGGGAGATGCTCTGTGAGATCTGGAAGGATCGTGCCGAGCTCTACGAAGAGAACATGGACAGTCAGCGCTGGAAGCAGAACGCCGAACAGCTCGACTCATGGCTTGAAGAACGTGCCGGACTCCTCGGAGACGACTGGAGGATGGTGGATTCGGTGGAGATGGCTGAGAATCATCTCCGTGAATTCGACGACTTCCTCGTTACGCTGGACTCGCAGAACGAGAAGTGTGAGATGGTGAAGCGGCTGACGCTCGTCGAGCAAAACTTCAGTCGTCTGAGAAGCAAGGAGATCGACAGAACCAGAATCGCCGAGGAGGATCAGAAGAGAAGAGACACGATCAAGGTTGTCGAGAAAGGAAACATTCTGGCGAATCGCAGACAGGAAAGAGAGCGCAGAAAGACTCAGGAGATCTCTCTGCTTCGTCCGTCTCCTTCTGGAGAGGAGTTCTCGACTCATACGATGCCAAGAAAGGATCGCAAGGAAAGAGCCAAGACTACTGCTGATCTGGGTAACTCAAAACTTTTGAAGTTCTTATCTAAATTGTATCATTTTCAGCGCCAGGAGCCATCCAAATCGGAGACATCCTTGCTCAGTCTTCCACTATCGTCCCAATCCAGACCGTCGAGATGACCAAGACCCCGTCCTTCAACACCCGTCGAACCCAATCGATCCGCAAGGGAAGTCGCTGGGAAGACATGGGCGCCATCGACATGAAGGGATTCTTCGACCGCAAGCAATGTCAGCAAAGCGGCGGAAAGAAAGCGACGATCCGTTCGTGGAAGAACTACTACGGCATCCTCTGCGGACAGCTTCTGTGCTTCTTCAAGGACGAGCAACAGTTCATAGACAACATCGCCGCCGCACCACCAGTCTACATCTACGGAGCCAAGTGCGAGCAGTACCCGGAGTACGCGAAGCGCAAGAACGCCTTCCGACTTGAGGTCCAGGATGGCTCCGAGTTCATCTTCTCGTGCCCGGACGAGCGTCAGATGCTTGAATGGGTCGCCAAGGTGCAATTCCACGCTCATCTGACTCCAAGCAATCAGCTCAAGTCATACTCGTACAATGGTAAGTAGCTTTCTGAGTTTGTGAGCCTTGTGTTCGCTTCTATCTCCTCTATCTTTCGGGTTTCCTATCATTTCGGGCATGCCTTTGTTTCCAGACGATCTCCTCCACACCACTGGTGCCGATCAGCCTCCGATGGTCACGCCCCGCCGAAGCCTCGCCGGTCACAACGCTCAAAACCGAATGTCGCAGGCCAGCTCTGCGTTCGGAACTCACGACGATCTGGATCAACACGAACTCGACTATTCCAGTAGGTTCTTTGGTTAATCGGGATTTCCCTGCTTTAGCTTTTTCTTGCCCTTATTTGTTCCAGCTTTTTCCTTATGCTTCCCGCTTTTAGCTCTCATTCAGTTTCTTATTCAGGAGGGTGTACCTCTTTACCACGTGGAAAACACAGTGGCCAGGTCACTATGCGTGACTGTGCCACTCTGCCACGTGGCTTCGGCTCCGACGTTGTCCAGGAGCACGCCACGTTCTTCCCACCCTCGGGTCCGCTTCTTGCCACGCCATCGGCTCTCCACATGAATGCGTCGTCGTCGTCCGTGACGAGCGCAGTGCCGACAGTGGTCACGCGGAAGATGGGGGTTGTCCGAAGAGCGAGCCGTCGGCAATCAGTGTATGCCGAGAGTATCTACGGGGAGGTGGAGCAGGCAATTGCCGAGGCGAATCGAGCGGCGAACGGTTAGTTGGTGGCACCCCAACACCAACACAACTACTACTACCAACCAACGACTTACGAATCTGACCTGCTTGTTGCATGTGAAACGCTTACTTACCTTGGCTTTACTAACCTAAACAAACTAAACTTGTGCTGTTCTTTTTCACTTTTCTACACTTTCCAGGTTCCCTTATTTCAGAAAAATCAGTTTCTCATTTTCAGGAGATCACGCCGAACTCCGTCACACCATCCAAGCGCTTCCAGGAAACTCCGGTTACACGGTACTTTAGATTTCTGGAAGCATTCTTACATTCTGAATTGTTTCAGGAAACGCTCATGTACAAAGAGCACACGTCATCCAGCTACCAGCCAATGGAACGATCCATGTCGCCACGAAGCCAACAGAACGGCGAGTACATTCCCTGGGTCGAGAGTAACCAACACGGAACTCCCGACGGCAGATCCACCTCAGCGAGTGTCGTCTCGACGCCGTCGCAG
Organism: Caenorhabditis becei; assembly: GCA_900536315.3. Classification (NCBI taxonomy): domain Eukaryota; kingdom Metazoa; phylum Nematoda; class Chromadorea; order Rhabditida; family Rhabditidae; genus Caenorhabditis; species Caenorhabditis becei. Next base: position 719,176 of record LR539394.1, read on the forward strand.
TATGATGACAGTGACTCCATCAAGTCTTCATCGAGTAAGTAGATGCTCCAGCGAGTTCCCATAATGATTCTCTTCTTGCAGAACGAAAAGGATTCGGGTCGCTGTTCAAGCGCGGATCTAAAGTTTCCAAGTAATCGCTGATCCATCCGATCTTCTGAAACCGACGACCGGACCAGCTAATAATTATAATAATATGATCACACTCTGTTTTTCTTGTTTTTTTCTTTCCCTCAACAACGTCTTCTTTCTTGTTACCGTGTCCATCCCCGCCCGTCCAAAGTAAATACCCAAAAGTATTATTGCTCATAGAAGATGATTTTAATTAACTTATCCCTCGCTCCCGTAATCTTTCTCTTTCTTTTTAAATGTTTTCTTTTCCTAATTCGCTACAGTTTATTTCGCTCCCCACTCCTCATTCCCATTTCTCTCTCGTCCCAAAACTGTACGCATTGACGATGAGAAGCCCGAACTCGGACTCTTTGCTGCAGTGTCCAGGACATTCCCATCATTAATTTAATTCTTTGTGACGATTTGATTTTCAACTGCTAAATGGCCTTAGCGATGCGCATAAAACGTGTATTTTATGAGCCATCCCCTGTTCGTTCTCCCAATTTGTTCTCGAATCATCTGTGTGCCCCACGGTCAGCGCCAAATCTATTTCTGCAGAGGTCGCAGGCGGTCAGACACAACGAGGCGCCGTTTTTTACGCACCGCTCTCGATTTTTTTTGCGACTCTCAAAGGCCTAAAAATTGCATTTTCGAGGCGATTCCAGCATGTCCATATACACCGAAAGTCAACTGGATTTTCTGCATTTGTGCGCTCTCGGCGATCCGGGAAGAGTGAAAGAAGCCCTTCGAACCGGACGAGTCGATCTGAATTTTCGGCATAGTAGCAATGGATGGTGAGTTGGTTTTTTATTTGAAACATAAAAATTGAATAAAAAATAAGGCTAGGACCTAGTTGTTAAGGCTAGAAATCCAAAATCAGCTGTTCAATCGTAAACAAATTCGATGAATTTCAAAATTTTTCGCAACCTTTTTTGTCTACAAAAATTATGAAATGTGGGAAAAATGTGTTTTCTCGTGAAGTTTTTTACAATTTGTCCCTGAAAATCATGAAAAATCAAGCTTTCGAGCTCAAAAATTGTAAATATTATTGTGCCAGCTGCTGGTCATCTCTACGAAATATGACGCCTGTCCGATTCGTTTTCTTCATGATCATCATCATCCCCGTGTCTACCTTCCCTCCACAAATTCCTCCGAGCAGTCCGTTTGTCCTGAACAGCCGTCTCATTCCCTGAATCTCTTATCTCGCAATCAGAAGAATACACGAATCACTGATAAATCCACGACGGTCCGCCGGGCAAACGAATGGACTTTGTGTAAACGGGCAGTGGGCAACTGTTGCGGCCGGCGGGGCCTCCGTAGAGCCCCCGCTCTCACTCCTTCGCTTCTCCCCGATTTTTTGCTCTCGAGTATGTCAAGCACTCGGTCAGACTGATGGTCATCTTTTGACAAGTCGTTGAGTTTTTTGGGATAGCAGGGGAGGATTGGCGGGTGGTTTTGTGTCTTGAAGTTCGCCAATTACTTGTTCGTAAGGGTGCTCAAATAGGAGATCTTTCGGCACAATGCCCTACAGTAGTGAGAGGGTTTCCCAGGAGTGAATCGGTTTTTTTGTTGAAGAGCTTGATTTCTGAGCCCTCTACCTAGTTTGTTCTTCAAAAGATATCAATCCCGATCTTCCGAATCTTCATTCTAGAATCACATGCTTCTAGTTTGTTCCATGCTCTGAACCATGTTCATTTCCTAATGAATTTCATAAGATTTTGACCTAGATCGCCTAAAAATCAGGTTTGAGTTGGTTTTAGCTACTTCGATTCTCTCGTGAAGTCCATGACATGAACTAAAAGCTTTTCACAGCTGTTCCATCCCCCTCCTGTGATTTATCCCCCTAATTCACCATTTTCCAGGACCGCTTTGCACTGGGCTGCCCACCGTGGTAACTACGAAGTCGCCCTCATCCTCATCGACGCCGGCTACGCCATCAACACCGAAGACTCGACGCACAGAATTCCGTTCGACGTGTGCCACCAGGGTAAAGACGAGAAGAAGTTGAAGTTGCAAGCGCTTCTGCAACCCGGAGAGGAGCGAGAGAACATGGTGCAAAGTGAGAGTTCTGCGAGAATCCTTTGATAATCTTTGGATTTCCAGACGGTTCCTCGCGCCGCTCTTCAGATGTCAGTGGGCAGTCATCGCCGGGATTCGTCCCGAACTATCTTAGAAATCCGCCGTTTCCGTACGCCGTCAAGAACTCATTCGACAACTTCTCCTCACCACCGCCCTCTTCGAATTCCAACGGATCCGGCTCTCCGGGACCTCTGAACTCGCCAACTTACTCGTATGGAAGACGTGATTCGGCACAGAAGACAAGATTCTTGTTGGTCAGAACTAGGTGAGTGTCACTGATTCCTGATTCCTCTAATCCCCTTTTTCAGCGTGGAACAAGGCAAGGAGACCTACAAACGTGTTACTCTTCCGGGCGGATCTGACGTCGAACGACTCAAAAGCACTATTGAAAAAGCCTGCAAAGGACGGGCGGTCGACATGATATTCACGCTTCCCGAGAACGATTTGGTCGAGTCGGAGGATCAGATCAAGGCGTTCAAGGACTGTCAGAAGATAGATGTGATCTTCAAAGACAACGATCGCGAGCAAACGCCGGCGGTGGTAAGTTGACTTTTGAAGCTTGTCCGATTTGTGAATCCTTGTCACCGAATCGCACGTCTTCTGGAAGCGATGTCATCGAGAGCTTCTCCTTCATATGTTGATTTGCCCCTCCCCCTTTGATTCATCCTTATCAGCACACAGTCCAGCTGATCTCTGATTGTTCTTCGTCGCGCCAACCACCTGTCCTTCATTCCCCATGACATTTCCGCGCCACTGATAAAAACGGTATAGCCTTGAACGAACAGCGCGCAGCTGCCACCACGAGGTCTTTTTCCACTCTTGTCAACAAATTTGTATGTCGTCCCTCGCGCCTCCTCATTCGTCCGGCCCCTACGGCCAGCAGTCACTTTCTGTGAGCGTACTTTGTACTATTCCCCCCTTTGCTCCGCGCCGCCCGTACCCTAGCTCCTAGAAGAACTCTCCTTCCGCTGCCGCTTTACTTGTTTTTCTTTTGCTTTAGTTTCGATTTTGCTGTTGGCTACTGAAACGCAGAGTGGAAGACACGGCAGAGAAACAGAGCGCCGTTCCCGACCGCCCGTTTTCTCTTTCTCTCTCGGTGTTCTATGTTTATCAGTTGACACACACCAGTTTGAGGGCTTCTTTTGGAATTGGAAGAATTCCGCCATCTTTTGGGTCTTGACGCGAAAAATAGTTTGAAAATTGGGTCTCGACGCGAAAAACCGTTCAAAAAAAAGTTAACAATGTTCCCTTTTCTCGCAATTTTAAGTAGTTCGTTTTCGCTGCGAGACCCTCATTAAACTACACCGCTCTTATCTGTATCTTTTTGATCTCGAAACAAACATTTTCGCTGCAAGACCCTTCTCAACAGAACTACACCGCTCTTATCTGTATCCATGTCTGCTCCCTCGCAGTTCAGTTCAACCTCCTCGCTCAAATTCCGGTCAGGTGTCCCAGTTCCTCCTCTCCTCTTCCGCACCCGACACTTCATTCGTTCGGCTCGGAAAGCTCTGCGGCGGCAACCTAAACTAGTTCATGTCCTCCCCGCATGAATCATTCACGTGTAATTCACGTGAAGGCTTCTTCCACTCGCTTTCTTCTTCCAATTCACACGACGATGATGACATCTAGATTCATTTTACTCCATTGCCCTCCAGCTGTCATTGCAGAGTGTGTTGGCATTTAGAAATGCCAGCTGTCCTATTCATTCCTATCCAAATTTCACAACGTCAATTTCACAATCGAACACTTTTTGCATCAACCGAAAGAAACGTCGATTCGCTTTGGTGTTTACGTGAAAAAGCACCGCCGACTCGTGACTCCAACGAACTGATTGCTGGTGATTGCTGCTGCGGTGTCAGCCGATCGCCCCTTGAGACGACACACTCTCGTTCGATTTGATCTACCAATGATGCTGCCATAAACACGGTGTTTTTGGCGATTCCCCCCGATTGTTTTGAAAAAGAGAAGATCGATTGAAAAATGGAGAAATTCGCCGAGTGAAACTCTTTCGCGTCACGTTCTTCTCATATTTCTGCGGCTTTTCCCTAGTTTTTCTTCGGTTTTTCGTAGTTTTTTTCCAGTGGATTGCCACATGTCATCTGTTATCTTCTTCTTCTTCTTTTCGCTTTTGCTCCGATCTTTAACTGCGCCGAATCAATCCGAACAACACATCAATCTCACCTGC
>LR539394.1:723582-937008 GCA_900536315.3 Caenorhabditis becei
CATCTTTCCCTCGTCTTTCATCTTTACTACTTTCTCGGCTTCCCGAAGCACTCCTAGTGATTCTTTGTACTATCATGCCGGATTCTTCTGATTCGTCCGATTCGGCGGACTCGTCGCCCGTCGTGGCACGTCGTCGGCCGTTCTCGATTCGCTCCATTTCTAGGACCCCTAAGGTTTTTTGTAGTAGTTCGAGCTCTTGGAGCCCCTGATTTCAACGAATTTTCGTTTTTCAGACGGGTGACAGTACTGCAGCCAAGATGTCAGAAGAGCCGAAGGATCGTGTCGTCGAGAAGGACTACGGTCAGGACGATATCGAGATTCCGAAGAGCGATGAGCAGGAAGATGAGCCAAGAGTGAGTCTTACCGTTATCAGCCTTTCATCTAACATTGACCTTTTCCAGCCGATCACTCCTCCCGAGGACCTCTCGCACTACGTCAAAGAACCATCGCCACCGGTCAGCCTTGCCGCCACTGATCTGGATTCGAACAACGGAGAGGGAAATGGCGACGATGCGCCCAAGTTGGTCCCGCTTGCCACTCGCCAGAGCCTCGATTCGGATCCGGGAGACTTTGAGAAGGTCGACAAGGAGGAAGCCGCCAAGCTGGCTGACCCATCGCCAGCCGTTGCTGGACTCGCCGCTGCTATTCCGATTATCAATGTGAGTTTTTGAAATTTGAAGACGCGAGACCAACATGTTCATTTTCAGGCCCAAGTCGAAGAGGAGCACAAGAACGCCACTGCTCCAGACGCTGAGCCCGAGCCGACGTTCGTCCCGCCACAACAGCCAGCCCACGTCGCTCCATCCTCCAAGGCCACCGTCGTCGAAGAGTCGAAGCAGGTTCCGGAGGACCGTGAGTCGAGTGACTTCGCCACGTGGATCCACAACAATCCGGACGTGGTTCGAAACGTGGCCACTGCGGCGGCAGTTGCCGGAGTCGCCGGACTCGGCTACTATGTCTACGTGAAGAAGTTCAAGTAATCCGACAATCCTCTGAATCCCTTGTAGCTGATAGCCTAGACTCTTTCACTCCCCTTACGTTCCTCCATGTAGGTCAACCCTCCTTCATCCCAGTTTCACACATTCATCCGAATCACCCCCTTCACCCAACAAACTCTTACCCGGTATTAATCTCAGATACCTACCCCGTCCTTTTCTACTGTCAAGTACACTTCTCGCCGCTTTTTTCTTCTTCTAGAACAAGTATCAACTAATCACCGTACTTCTCCCTTTCGGGTCGTTCTCACCGTTTCTGTTTCGTTTTCTGCGTATTCTCCTCTTCGAGCCCCTTATCTAACCTAATTCTCGTTCCGTTTCTCGAACTATAAATGTTGTAAAAGTGAACACTTTATTCCAATTTTCCAATTTTCCAATCACAAATCATCAAATTCATCAATATCCGAAAACTCTGGCTCTTCCTCATCCCCTCGTGTAAAACTCTGCTCATGGGCCGCCTCCTCGTCGACATCGAATGCTGACACTGCTTCCAGCTCACCGCCCATCTGTGACATCTTAAAAAGCACCAGTTTGTTCAGCGCCAACTCGATGATCTTCTTCGGAGTCCGATCGTTTCGCGAAAGTTCAGCAGTCAGACCTAAGATCTCTCCGGCTCGTTCGATGAAGAACTCAATGTCTTGTTCCTCGCCTGGAAATTGGATAGTTGCGATGATTGTCAGTGGAGCGCGTTTGCATACTTTTGTTAACCAACTGCGATAACTGGTGTTCTGGAGAACTGAACTGCTCGTCTAGATCGAACAATTCCAGTGGGGGCATTGGCAGGTCTTGAAATGTCGGAGGGAACACTGCTGGTTGGAATGGAGGCATTGGCAGTTCGAATTGAGGTTCCACGAGGGTCAGCGGTGGTGGGGTTAGGCTCAAAGCGTCGTATAATCTGAGGAAACATTCTAAACTGATAAGAGTGATAAGGATACCGTAATGCCATTGGCCAGTTCTTCAAGCTAAACGAGTGCAGCGAGGTGTCCATGATCTTCATGAAATCTGAGCTGACAGCCGAATCCAACTCTCCTTCGTACATGCAGACCTGCAGAGCTTATCAGTTTATCAGTTTATCACTTGGCACTCAGCTCACCTTGACCTGTTGCGACATGTGAATATGATCGGGAATGTTGATATAATCATTAATCTCCGGCTCCGCTGCATCAATGGTGTTCAGATCGAATCCGTTGATGAGGTATTCTACAAAAGTGTCGAAGATCTTTCCGTTCTCCTCTTTTTCGATGTAAGCGTCATGGAACATTGAGACGGAACCGACGACACAGACACGACCTTTCGTTTTCTGAAACTATGGATGGTTGAGGTGGAGGGTCGGATCTGTACCATCTCATTGATCTTGGTCTCATGGAATGCGGCGACAGGGCGACTTGTAGGGAAGCTGGTACTTCCGGATGAGAGGACGATGGTCGAGAGACGATTGTTGACGTTTAGGGTGCAGCCGAACGGGTAGATGAACGAGAGCGCTCTGGAAATGGGTGAGATGAAAAAACAGTAGAAAGATAGAATGCTGGAAGTGCGCTCTCCTGAACAATTTATTTTTTCAATAGAGCACACTTGTGGGTCACAAGAAAGATGAAGAAAGACGGAATGTTGCTTTTATCGTCGCATCTGAAAGTTGCCGCTCGCATTCAAAATTTAAAATTGGCGCGCATGATATCTTGTAGCGAAAATTACAGTAAGACGTGCAATTTTCAGTTTTTCGACTTTTTTTGGTTGTTGTCAAAAAATGCGAAAAGTGCAATGATGCGTTCAAAAACAGTCGGAAAAACTCAAAATTAGCCAGAAAACACTGAAAAATACACGTCTCACTGTAGTTTTCGCTGCGAGATATCGTGCGCACCAATTTGAAATTTTGAATGTGAGCGGCAACTTTCAGACGCAACCATAATAGTGCGCTCCACTGAATCAGTTTCAGTTGTTCAGTAGAGCACCCTTGCAGTTCCCACTCACTGTGAATTCTGCTTCTGCTCCGTATTCACATTCTTCTTCGCTGCCACTGCTATCGATCGATTCACAACTCCATTTGCCACTAGAGCCTCCTTCGGATCGAAATACTTCAGAAATACAGTTCGAATCACGGAATCTTTGTTGACAGTGATTCCATACTTCCCTATCAGTTCATTTAGTGATAGTCTCTCGCCGCCTTCACCGGAAAGTATCATCAGAGCACCACCTTCCTCGACGAATTTCCAGATTGTTTCGATCTGATAACACTGATAAGAGGGCATCGGAGACTCTGAGTTTATACCTCCCCAGTTCCAAAAGACGACTTTGGCTGTGGAATAATCAACATTCTAACATCATCCAAACTGTTTAAACTGATTGGTTCGGTGTTTCTAAACGTCTTTCTTTTCCAGATTTTTTCAGTTTCTTGACCTACATTTCCACATTCAGCAAACTCTTCAAATGCCTCGCGACCCCTCGAAACCCACTAATCAAACTTATTTGCTGCTGTTTTGACTGATCGATTAGCACTTTTCGAGCTGTGGATCGATTCTAAAAATATACTATGAAAAATGAAGAGAAGAATAGCTTCTGAAGTCACTCACAGTTGTTGTTTCATCTGAGAACCGCGACATTTTATATCAGAAGAATACAGCCGGAAATGGGGGGTCGAGAGAGAAAGGCGAGCGCAGTAAATGTGCGGAGCGCCCGCCGTTGCCATGGTGACGGTGAGAAGCTGACGGAAATGGGGACCCTTTGGGGAAATGAGACCACTCGAGGTAGGGGGAACAATTGGCGTGCCTTCGAACGGAAATTGAAGAAGTTACTCATCAAAACATGTTTTCTATGAGACTTGAAGGCGAGTCACCTGATGGGTCTCGCCACGAAAATGGTTTTCTGGCTAAAATGCGGCTTCTGGACAGAGTTTTGACACTTTTTCTGATGAAATTGGGTAAGATGTCGTGAATTCCAACCAATTTCCAGCAGTTTTTACCGATTTTTCCAGAAAACTTGGTGTTTTTGGGTAAAAGCATCAAAATACCCAGAAATGCATGTTTTTGTACTGAAAATTGGTCGGAATGGATTGGATTCATCCTTTTTCATCCATTTTCATTACAAAAAGTGCCAAAACTTGTCCAGAAGCCGTATTTCAGCCAGAGACCATTTTCGTGGCGAGACCTACCAGGTGACCCGCCGCGATAATAGTTCATCTGAAAAAGATCTGGAGAGGAGAAAACGAGAAAGCTCAAACATGATTTGTAATGAGGATTTTCTTCGATTTCTCTGGCAATTCGATCGTTTGAGAGCTCTGATTCTTCGTCTTCCCTGTTTCACAAGCACTGTTTCTTGTCACAAAAACTCTTTCTCTTGCGCTAAATGCTTGTGTCACATGACTTTATCAGTTGCAATAAGCACAATCAGCACGGAGCCGACTAACAAATGAGTTGGCTCCTTTCTGAAGTGTGTTTGATAAGTGGCCAAGTCACAGCAACTAGAACAAGACAAAATATACATTTATTAGTGGAATACACATAATACATTGGCAACCATTTACAACTTTGGGATTCCTCCGACGACTCCGTGCTCGATTCCGCACTCGTTGACTCCGCGGATGATGCGGAAGTATCCGTTCTCTCCCCAGTCCTCGTTCCACGAGTTGGCACACAGCCAGTACGGCGTTCCGTTGTCGACTCCCCATCCGAGCATCTTGACGGCGTGTCCACCGAGCTGAGCTCCGGCGGTGTGCACGTAGACTCCTCCCGAGTAGTGCTCAAAGTCCTCGTAGACGGTGAAGGCGACCTCGACTGGTCCGTTGGTCATGATCTCCTTCTGGATCTCGGAAGGCTTCTTCGAGACGGCGTAGGCCGACTGTCCGAAGTGCAAGTCCTGGGTGTAGGTGAGTGGGTAACCGGCCTGGCACGAGTGCTCGCACTTGTCAGTCGGGTACATGTCAGATGGGCATGGCTTGTAGTGCGATCCGTTGACGTGATGCTCGCACGGCGGGTATGGGTATGGCTTGCATCCGGACTTCTCCTGGTACGATCCTCCAGTCACGTATCCCTTCTTGACGTAGTGGCGCCAAGCCTCGATTGGGTATCCTCCGTTGCATCCGTTTCCACAGACCATTCCGCAGCACGCGTTGATATCGTCGGCGGAGATCGAGAGTTGGGTCTTTCCGTTGGAGGCGATGCAGATGCGGTCGGAGATGGTCTCGGCGGCGGAGACGGCCCAGCAGGATCCGCACGACGACTGGTCACGGATCTTCGAGATGGACGGGCATCCAGGCCATTGGGTGCGGGAGTCGAACGAGTCTGGGATGGCGGCGTCGAGGATTTCCGGGTGGGTCTGCTCAAAAACTCTGTACTCCTCTGGGATCTCGACCATCTTGGCTCCCATCAACTGCTTCTTGATGGTGTCCGGGTAGGAGCTGAAGTAGGTTCCGAGTTCGGCCTTGAACGACGACTGCTTCTTGTTGACGTAGTCGACGAGTTCCTGTCCGCGGAGCATCTGAGCCTCGACCGGGATGGTGTCGGCATGGTTGACCTGGACGGTGTAGGCGTTGACGGCGACGAGGCCGACGAGAAGGGCGGCTAAGCAGGATTTCTGGAAAAGAAGAGCTCAATTGGAAAGTGAAAAGAAAAGGAGACAACTCACCATTTTGTTAGATTGACTAGCTGAAATTCTTCGGCAGTCGACCGATTTCTCACTCGCCGAGCCCCAATTTTATAGTGACAGTAGTGATAAGCGCCGTGGAATTTGGCATATTCGAGAAAGAAAAATTGATAAGAAATGTGCTTTGCTACTAGCTCCGGTTCGCTTATCAGTATCAATTTGAAATGGTTTGAATCAGAATTAGAATCAAAAATTGTGAATGACTCCTTGCGGGAAAGTGCCCATGTACCGAGGGTTTGTTATCAAAAAGTACTGGTTATTTTGATTTTTCTCCATCATCTTAGATCATAAAGATCAAGTTCAAAATCAAAAGCGCATCTATCATTCCACGTGATCAACTACGTCAATCGCTTATCAGTGCATCAAAGTTTCGTTATCAGTGATCTCTCTCCGAAAACCAAATTCGTAGTCTTCTGCTCCTTCCCGCTCAGCTCGACAAACACGCTACAAACCCTGAAAATCAATGATAACGCCGTCCAGTCGCACCACAAATCACCGCACCCGACGAGGCAAAATTTGCAAAAATGATCTGCCCCATGCCAGGCTCGAACTGGCGACCTTGGCATAACCTATAGACTATAAGTACCACGCGCTAACCGACTGCGCCAATGGGGCACGCTCAGAACGCAGACAGATTTGCAATGACAAGTATGCTGCTCTACACCACCTCCCCGTTCTCTCGTCGTCCTTGCCTGCTAGCCTGTGTGTGTGTGTACCCCTTCTCCCGTCTCCCAACAAACAACTAGGGCACTGCGATTCCTTAGATAGAAGAGAGAGGTGAAGCGAGAGAGTGCGGAGAGCGCGCGAGACGCAGACATCGGATTAGCGGCGAGAGACGCAGAGACACACGTTGAAAGCAGCTTCTCCAAGCTTGCGGCTCGGAAATGAAGCTAAATGAGCCAAGGGTGTAAAATTTTGACCAAAAGCCAATTTAAAATGCTATAAATGCAAATTGAAGATGAGATTAGCAAGGTGTGCACCGGAAGAAGGCACGGAAACGGGCGGGAAGCTTCACGCCGCTTCCACACGTCTTCAGAATTACACTTCTGCGCTGACATTATTCGAAAATGTACGGATTGGTCATCGAAGGCGTCCGTTTCATGATTCAAGAGAACTGGGGCCCACAGGTTCTTCTCCAGGTAACCAAATAGTTCAAAGGGGCTTGGATTTCATTGTAAACTGATCAAGAAGTTCAAGTTCGCTGCGTAGCGAATCAAGAGTTTGCTCTGTTGTAACTCATAGTCATAGATATCTCTGAAGCTTTATCAGTTCCTTCTTATCATTGGTAACATTTTCCTCACATTCACCTTCCAGGTCCAAAAGCTGACCCTCCTCTCTGAAAAGTCCATCTCAACCCATGACCAATACTCGGAACACGTGGTCCCTCAAATGTTCAAAGCTATCAATGAAATCACCGGGACTCCTTACGAACAGATCGGAGTCCTAGCTGGTCGGTTCTTCGTCCAGTTCCTCATCCGAAACGGCTATGGAGATCTGATGAATGTTATGGGAAGGCGATTCTCGGACTTCATCAAAGGACTCGACAACATCCACGAGTATTTTCGGTTCAGTTACCCTAAACTTCGAGCTCCTTCTTTCTACTGTAAATCTGAAAGTGATGATGGCCTAATTCTGCATTATCGTAGTCGAAGAACCGGTTACTTGTCATATGTGATCGGACAACTTGTCGAGTTGGCAAGGGTATTTTATCACTTGGACATTGGGATCCAAGTGTTGAAGAAGAAGGAAAAGGGAAGGTTTACTTTTGTGGTTCTGAAGATTTCATTTGACAATGTTGGATTGGGCCATGATCTGAAGTAAGCAACTCTTATCAGTTGATCACTTATCACTGATTGCAGACTGAAAGAACGCGTGAAAAACCTAAACGAATACCTGCCCGTCGACACCAAATCCTTCCTTCAAATGTTCCCCTTCCACATCGCATTCAACAAAAAACTCGAGATCCTAATGATCGGCGAGGGACTAATGAATCTGATGCCCAATATTCAGGGCCTTCTGATGACCGACGTCTTCGACCTTCAGAGACCTTGCATCAAATTCACAGCAGAAGGAATTCTAGTTCATCAGAATTGTGTTTTTCAAATAGAGTCATTGCATCCGGTTTTGAGGCAAACGGAGGAGAATATCACTGTGAAGATAAACGATGTGACAGAGGATAAGGTTTCGTTGGAGAAGAAGACCGTCATGGACACGGAATACGGTAGGTGCGGTGGAGCGCAGATGCTCTCTTCAGCATATTATGACTGTTTTGGAGTCTGGGACGTCTTCTGGTATTATCGTTGTATCTCAAAACTTCATCTCGCATTCAAATTTTCAAATTGGCGCGCATGCAGCGGAAACTACAGTAAGATTTACACTTTTTAATGATTTTTGACTGTTTTTGAGGAAACTGAAGCTGCAAAACAGCCAGAAATCCCTGAAAATGCAAAGATTACTGTAGTTTTCGCTGCGAGATATCGTGCGCGCCAATTTGAAATTTTGAATGCGAGATGAAGTTTTGAGATTCAACGACGATAGCTTCTGGAAACTTAAGATGCGTTATCTGTAAAACCTGGACTTTTTGTGAAGGGGCTTGGCACTAGCGCCAAAAGTATTTCGGATTGGGACTATACTTGGTCCATACATGTATATGGTTGACCTTTTTTGAAAAACAGTACTAGTTTGGTCCTGTACCGTCCCCCCTGTCCAGGGGGTGTCAAAAACGACTTTTCAAGTGAAAAAATCTAAAAAATTTGAAGTTTGAGCTAACTTCAGGAAAATTTTGGTGGGTGTTTGGGGTACCCAGGGAAGTGTACGAAAAATTTGGCGTTCCTCAAAATCCTCTAGAAATGTGTTTTTTGACATTTTTTGACATTAACATTTTGGTTTTCCATTATTTTCACCCCAAATTACCATCTATCGAGGTTAATTTTATATTTTTGCCGGAAAGCCCTCCATTCAACGGTCATTTTCGTTCTTTTACTTCCTCAAAAATCGATGACCATCATGGAGAAAAATTTAACTGAAGTTGGGGCATTTCCTGTGAAAAGTGTCACCTGAAAAAATAAAATTTTTTATCTGATTTTTCTGAGTAACGAAAATATGAGGGATCGATTGGAAATTCAATGCTGATCATTTTTGCAGTTGATCATTTTTCATGATAATTATTCCCTGGCGAGATACAGCCGTTTTCCCGAAGGGCACTTCGAAGCGCGGCGAGCCGGCCGGTCGAGGGGTGGGCGACTGGCCGGCGCGCGCGTCGAAACATGCTGTTCACTGTATCGACCATAACTCTGGAAGGAGACACGGGACAAAAAAGTAATCAACTACAAAGTTGTAGAGGAGACAATTTCCAATCGATTTCATGTTTTAGGTATCATTTTACGTTAAACACTAAAGCTATGCAATCCATTTAACAATGTAGACATTCAAACTGAGTTTTCTTGTTCAATTTTTGAGTTTTTTGCATCAATAAGATGTGAAATCGATAGGAAATTGTCTCCTCTACAACTTCGTAGTTGATCACTTTTTTGCTCCGTGTCTCCTTCCAGAGTTATGCGCGGTACAGTGAACAGCAGGTTTCGGCGCGCGCGGCGGCCAGTCGCCCACCCCTCCACCGGCCGTCTCGCCGCGGCTCGAGGTGCTCTTCGGGAAAACGACTGTATCTCGCCGGGGAATGATTATCTGAGAAAGTGATCAACTGCAAAAATGATCAGCATTGAATTCTCTATCGATTCCTTATATTTCCGATACTCAGAAAAATCAGATAAAAAATTTTATTTTTTTAGGTGACACTTTTCACAGGAAATGCCCCAACTTCAGTTAAATTTTTCTCCATGATGGTCATTGATTTTTGAGGAAGTAAAAAAACGAAAATGACCGTTAAATGGAGGGCTTTCCGGCAAAAATATAAAATTAACCTCGATAGGGGGTAATTTGGAGTCAAAATAAAGAAAAACCAGAATGTTAATGTCAAAAAATGTCAAAAAACACATTTCTAGAGGATTTTGAGGAACGCCAAATTTTTCGTACACTTCCCTGGGTACCCCAAACACCCACCAAAATTTTCTTGAAGTTAGCTCAAACTTCAAATTTTTTAGATTTTTTCACTTGAAAAATCGTTTTTGACACCCCCTGGACAGGGGCGACGGTACAGGACCAAACTGGCACTGTTTTTCGAAAAAGGTCAACCATATACATGTATGGACCAAGTATAGTCCAGATCAGAAAAACTTTTGGCGCTAGTGCCAAGGGAAGTCCAGGTTTTACAGATAACGCATCTTAATTTCAGAAAGCCTTCCCTACGTCACCCTCCGTGGTCCCATCACTGTCCTCAAAGCCTCCGACACCTTTCTGTTCCTCGCCACTTGCGTCGTAGACACTCTGGATACCATGTTCAAAATGGGAATGTACCTGAACGACTTTGGAGAATCTGACTGTAACAGGGAGATCATAATGGCCACAATTCAGAAGAGTGACACTTTGAAGACGATGTTGGAGAATGAGAAACGGCGCAGTGAGATTCTGACGAACATGACGAAGGAGATCTCGGAGGCGAAGAAGACGGCGAGATCGCTTCTGACGCAGATGATGCCGTATGAAGTGGCGAAGACGATGATGAGAAGTGGCGGCGTGGAGCACTGCGAGGCTTTTGATTGTGTTTCGATTGGTTTCATTCGTGTCTGTGACTTTGCCAAGATCACTTTGTGCATTGAAGCTTTTGAAGTTGTGAATCTTCTGAATACGTGAGAAATCCAGAATCAGAAGCCCTAGTCGCAGTCTGACCCTTCAGAATCTACTCCCACCTCGACGAGATCGTCGACACCCATGGAGTCTACAAAGTGGAGACAATCGGAGAAAGCTACATGATCTCAGCAGGTTGCCCTTATCGGGATGAGCATGATGCTGAGATGGTCGCAGACTGCTGTCTCGAAATGGTATCACAGATAAAGTCATTCGAGTATCAGTCGCATGATGCTGTGAAGAAGGTGCTGATAAAGTGTGGGATCTTCACGGGGC
Source organism: Caenorhabditis becei (assembly GCA_900536315.3). Taxonomy (NCBI): domain Eukaryota; kingdom Metazoa; phylum Nematoda; class Chromadorea; order Rhabditida; family Rhabditidae; genus Caenorhabditis; species Caenorhabditis becei. The sequence continues at coordinate 734,232 of LR539394.1, forward strand.
CAGTCGTCGGAGGAGTTGTCGGAGTGAGAACGCCGAGGTATTGTCTGTTCGGGGACACTGTGAACACGGCGAGTCGCATGGAGTCGAGTAATAAAGTGGTGAGTGAGGGAATGGAAGTGCGCTCTGTTGAACTAAAAGCTCATCTCACATGTCGGACTGCTTAGGCACCAATGAATCGAGACCTTGTTCATTTGAAAGAAAATCATCGACTTCCTATAGTTAACTGAGCTCAGATTTTACAAAGAAGTCCTTATTTTGGCTCACGGAGCCATCAAAGTGTCCACGCGTGAAAAATGCATTCTCCTGTGCAAATTCCTACTGGATTTTAGTGCTGGCTCCGACTTTTATGGCTCCGTGAGCCAAAATGAGGATTTCTTTGCAAAATCTGAGCCCAGTTCCCGTAAAACCTCTATTAGAAGGGCACCCAATAGTTTATCTTTGAGCTTCACTGTCTCAAAAACTAAAAGAGTTATCAAAAAGTTGTCAACTGCAAAGTTGCAAACGAAGATTAGAACTACAACTTTGCAGTTGACAACGTTTTGATAGCTCTTCTAGTTTTTGAGATAGAAGAGCTCAATGTCAAACTATTGGGTGCCCTTCTAATAGAGGTTTTACGGTCACTACAGGAAGTCGATGATTTTCTTTCGAATGAACCAGGTTCGACATCTCAATAGAGCGAACTTTTCTTCAATTCCAGCCCATGACAATCCAAGTCGGCCAACGAACCAAGGATCGTGTCGACAAGCAGTCCAGTGGTGCATTCCGGATCAAGCCTAAGGGAACCACATTTGTCAAGGGGAAGGGTGACATGAAGGTGTATGAAATTGAGAAGAAGAAGGGAAGACCACGCTACAAGAAGACGGATCCGTTGCGGAAGAAGATGGCTGCAGAGAAGAAGGAAGCCGAGGAGATGTTCGACGAGGACAACGAGGGACATCGGTCGAGTGCGCTGAGTCGGATGAGTCTCGGGTGAGTTGGTAATCAGTGATTCATGGCTGTTGGTCACCGTCACGACTCCGGAAGAGACGACGCACCGGAAGGATATTTGACACATAAACATGTCACAAATATAAATGAGCTCGGCACGCACACACCTTGCGTGACTCTCATTCACTTCGTGATGTTTTTCATCTTCAGGGAGTCCATCGACAGCTCGAGTTCTCGACGTGGAAGTTTGTCTGGGTCACAGCTGGAGCTCAACAAGACAATTGCGCACACGATTGAGATCACCTCAAAGGCCTCTGAAGCATTGGATCTGTAAGTTTAGCAATGGAGCGCATTTGCAACAGAGCTTTCAGGAACATGCATGACGCGAACAATCGTCCGCCGACTTGGTCGGATTCTCACTCGAAAGAGAATCTGCAGAAGTTGCATCGCAAAACCGAGAGCAAGATGACACTGCACAGTCGATTGAGCTCTTCGGATCTGGCGGCGAGTAGGTCGGATACAACCAAAGATGATGATGGGGAGACCCCGCGGCCGACTTCGAGTGAACTGAATGAGGTAAAACGGATCCGAGCGGAGGCACGTGCCAGAGAGGAGGAGGAGCAGGCGGAGAAGAAGAAGGAAGAGGTGGTGAAGGAGGAGGAGGAGAGGGACGGGACCATCAGCGAGGTGGCCACTAACTACGACGGTGTCAGTCACAGCGGCAGCAATATCAGCTTTAGCGAGATGCCTTCTGATAGTGTATGTCTACAGAACTCTCAAGAATCACATTGTCATTTCATTTCAGATCCCTCACGAAGATCGTGGATCTCTTCCGTCTGCTGAACCTTCAGAAGTCGGGGATCCGATTGAACTCCCTGGATCAAAAGCGGAGAATAAGAAAAAAGAGCTGAAGAAAAAGGATTCAAACTCTTCATTAAGCAGTATCGAAGAGGTAATCAATTAATCATCAGGCTCCGAGACACGGAAGTCGTAGTACTTTTCGACGAGTTGGGCGCCTTCCTGGGCGAGAAGTTGGCCGATGAATAGGGCTGAGGAGAGGGAGACGGCGAGCTGAAAGTTCGGTGGGGCGAGTTTGCATTTATGTATCTCTCTCACCTTCAAACTCCCGAATCTTATGGTAACTGGAAGCGGGCGGATTCTCTTGGGGTCCATTGCAGTGAAACTTGAAAATAAACCGTTTCAGTCTGCCAACGCGAAACCCGTGACACGACGTCTCAGTGAGAAAGAATCGGAGAAGAAGCGATCGAGCAAGGCGGGCTCTTCGGTGGTAATGGATTGAGCGGGAGGTTCGAACTTCAATGTTTTTCAGGCTTCTTCCTCGATGAATTCTTCTTCGATAAAGGGAAGAAGGGACAAATCGAGGTGCAAGTGTGAGGATATACGAGCGGATAACAAGATGAAGACCAAGGTTTGCAGTATAATGTGAGAAGAATAAATAAATAACATAAACAAATCGATTCGAAATTTTATAAATAAACATTTACTTATTCATTACATACGATAAAGTATAAAGCATTTTCCGACATTTATCTTGAACCAATCGATAACTCAATCCAGCTCAATTTCATTGGAGAATCCGGTGAAAGTGAGTGGGCGGAGACACGTGTTCGTCAGGTCGTACATCTTCATTCCGGAACTGCCGCCGGCACGGAAACAGGTGAAGTTGGAGAGAGATGGGAACGAGGAGATGCTGCGCAGACGTTCGAGTTCTACGGAAGACTCGGGACGCATTTTGATGGGGTAGAAGAGCGAGGAGATGATCATCATGGACAGAGGATCGACGATCAGCAGGGCTGAAAGTGGAGAGTTAGCTGAAGCTCAATTGCAAGATTTACCGTTCTCAGCTTTCGGGGTCAGCTCATAGAAAGCTCTCTTAATGCGATTTGTCAAATCCGAAAGCGACACTCCATCAGCCACTGCTGTCAGCGGCGCCTTCTTATCGATATCGTAACCCAGACAGTTGAGCTGGTCGGTTCCGAAGAAGACGTGACTGGCTTTGTGAAGGGAAGAGAGTTCGGGCTCGATGCGGATCCGGCCGCACTTCTCTCCGATGTACGAACGGATCAGATGGGCGGTCTCGACTGAGGCAAAGTCTGGAGAGCAGAAGATGACGGAAGGGACGGCGCGGCGGTCGCAGAGCTCGCGGGCCATCATCTTCGAGGCAACTTTTCCGGTTTCAGTGATTGGAGGATCCAGGGCGTATGATTTGAGCATCATGGAACGACGAGGAAGCTCGATTGGGGCATTCTGAAGGACTGGAACCTTTAAGATCCTTTCCTGATCAACTTGCCACATCAAACGGAATATAGGTGTCATCTGACAGATTCGAGCGCTTGGTCCAATCGGAGAACACCTCGGAGATGGTCTCGGCGCAACGCATCACGATGATCTCATCGCCGACAAAGTGTGGAGCCGGTCCGAGAGTCTTGAACTCACCGCCTACCACGGTTTCCGATTGTTTCGTAGATTTCGTTGTGATTTCACTCATTGCGTTGCTACAAGCTACAAGCCGGATGAGTCTTTGGAATAATAATGTTCCATTTTTTCAAGTGTATTTCCTTTTTTGTTCTGGTCTTTTTCCACGTTGTTCACGTGTTTCCACGTGCTCCTACTGGTTTGCGCGTCAAATGTGTCAAGTTGTGCAGTGTGACGTCATGGTGTTTACGGCATTTGCTGCCGCGACGCAGCGACCGCTGCGCACCCATTTTCGAAATTATAATTTCCACCTTGCTTTTTCATCATACTTTTCACCTGTTTTCAATCGATTTTTCAAATTTTCATGCAGAATTTCAGCCGGAACTTGGTGTCGGAGAACTCTTACTCAATGACGTCTGTACTCGAAATGCGGAAGCTCGTCGAGGCGAAAGTGCAGACGATGATCCGTCACAATCCGAAGAAAGAGAAGAATGGAGACGTCGAGCCGAAGAAAGAGGAGGAGGAGAAGTTCGAGTCGACGTACAAGCAGAAGGAGAACCCCGCCATCAACCCGAGCTCTTCCGGTAAAAGACCTCTATATTCTAAGTACGTTTTTCCGTTTTCATCAATTTTTCATGAAGTTTTTGTTGTTTTCAGAGTAGATATCAATTGCGATAAATGGTTAATGACGCTAGATGAGCAATCCAGACTGAAACTAGACAATCCGCCGTCGCTAGCTGATGGACTCACCAAAGAATTAGAAGCGGTGAGTTTTTACTGGAAAATTTAGCTTACTTCACCAATTGTTTTCAGGAAATTCGATATTTGGGTTGTGAGCTCATACAACAAGGTGCTATTCTTCTGAGGCTTCCACAAACCGCCGCAGCAACCGGACAGATCCTCTTCCAACGGTTTTTCTATCAGAGAAGTTTCGTTCGGTATCACTTCGAGGTGAGCAACATCAAGTTCAGTGTGTGCTCAACGCTTATTTTTCCAGCACGCCGTTCAAGCGTGTCTTCTGCTTGCTTCCAAAATTGAAGAGGAGCCGCGGAGGCCTCGTGAAGTCTACAACGTGTTCCATCGACTCGAGAGGCTCCACAAAATCCTGCAAAGTGGCAATGAAATCACAAAGTAAGTTGCCGTATCGAAGCCTTTGCGTCTAGCTAGTCCACATAGCTAGTATGATTTTGTGCCGTATGTTATAATGATCTCACGTCACAATCGATAACTATCATGCCAAATCAGGCAACCGAATAATGGCTTTGGCCGAAACACCGCGTTTCCGCGAACTCTCCCCGTCCCTTTCCTCGTATAACCAAGTAATAATCCTTTCTTATCGCAGGCGGCTCGAAGCCAAACATGGATCATCTATTCCTCGGTGATATGCTGAAAGTGAGAGAGAAGTTTGTCATCGTCATCTCGCAGGACCCAGGTGAGCTCTGCCACGTGTGAGCCGTTCATCACTTGATCAATTTTTGCTTGTATCATGTACTATTAAACAGTTTCAGCGCGATTTTTGCTTTTTTATTCAAGAGATTTCAAAATCCTAGCAGAAGCTCTGCCCAAATTTCCATTCCGGCTCACACGTGCAGCTCATCCTGCGGCATCACTGCCTTTTTTGTTGCGCGCATCCTCTAAATTAGTTATCGATTGTACCATGGGTTCATTGCACCAGCTAGGTAGGACTAACTTTTCAATTTTGCAGAGAGTCGACTAAAGGCTTGAAGCCGCCCGCGATCGACATGCAGTACATCAATGGCAAGCAAAATGTTGGTCTGAATCAGTTTAGAACAGAAAATGATATAGAAATTGTTCAGATGATCAACGCGGAACGGAGGATCCTCTCGACGCTCGGTTTCGTCGTCCATGTCAAGCATCCGCATCGGCTTATCGTCGCCTACTGCCACACGCTGAGAATCACCAATTCCCGACCGGATATACTGCAACGTGCGTGGAACTACATGAACGACGGGCTCCGGACGGACATCTTCATGCGCTACAAACCTGAAACCATTGCTTGTGCCTGCATCCACCTTGCTGCTAGAACCGTCGAGGATCCAATTGCATTGCCGTCGGATCCATTTCATTGGTTCGAAGCATTCGACACTTCGGATCGAGACGTAGAGACGATATCTTTGCAACTGATGAAATTATACTCGAGACGGCGGATTCCGAATTGGCCACGCATTAAAGCCGAATTGGACGCGTTGCGAGACACGAAAAACGCGGAGAAAGCGGCTGTAAAAGCCAAGGAAATAGCCGAGAAATTGGAAAAGATGGCTCCATCCGACGATAAAACCGAGCCGACGAGCGGAAATGGAAGTCGGAAAGTGTCACCGGCGCGGAAAGATCGGAAGGATCGTGGAGACAAGAAGGACAAAGAGCGGCACAGGAAAAAGTCTGCGGAGCGCGACGACAGGAACCGTCGGGATCGTGACAACCGAGACAATCGGGTCGATCGGCGGAAGGAAGAGAAGCGGGACCGTCGGAAGAGAACCCGGTCGCGGAGCAGAGATCGCAAGGTAAAACTAGAATGATATCAGACTTATTCACTAATTGAATAGCTTCTTCAGGACAAGAATCGGAATCGCGACGTCGGCAAACGCTACCGTCGGGAGAGCAACTCACCATCCAAGTTTCGACGATAAGCACGTTCCAGGACATATCGCCTAATGTTATTTGTTTATTTTCATTTTCAAGTTTTTTGACACAATATCTCGGCCCAGCCCCACCAGAATTCACCTCTTTTACCATCAATTTTCATCGAGTCTCCAGTTTGAGTTTTTATTTTTCCCCCTATAAAACTGCTCGTTTGGAACAGGAAATCGTCGAATGATACGGCAGGGTGTTCCGCGCGCGAGACGACCGTTTGTTTGGACACGGATTTGTGTCATTTTGGGAGGGAAGACCAGCCAGACAGCTCCAAACGTTTATTACTGTGACTCACAACTTGTATATAACTTTTTCGGCGAGATGTGAGAAGTCTTCTTCTTCTTCTCTTCTTCAAATATTCATTGTAAACGGAGAGGAGCAAAGCGTCATCTTCCGGCGCGGTTTCCGTTCGACTCGTCCCCAAAAGAAACGAAACGAGGCCCCGCCGAAATTTGATTTCTTATGTCGCGCGGCTCACAATACGGACCATCTCCTTATAATAACAGATCTAGGTCAATCACAGGATGACAAAAGAGCCGAAAAAATCACTTTGCATTGTTTTTTGCGGAGAAGTGGATCGGGGGAGAATACGGGTCTTTGGGTACTTCATTATACAGTTTTTGGGTTTTTAATACAAAAAATATTCTTTGGATTCTAAAAACTTCTGGAAAATGAAGGAATCAGATGACGTGGAAGGATTCTGAACGTCTTCTGAATCTTCCATTACCAAAACTAGGTGAAAAACAATGTTTTCCTGATTTCGACGTGGCTCATTTCTACTGCCACGTGTCCATATTCCATTAGCGCCGGTTGCCACGTGCACTCTGCGTCTCTCGATTCCACACACTCTCTCGTTCTGCCAGCCACCACCTCCCACTCACTTTTTCGACTATTTTCCCCGTCGTTCTTGTTCAATCTTTTCAATCTTTTCATCTTCGAACCCCCATCGCTAACTAGAACCAAAGTGTGTGAAAAGATGTCAGGCGCTGATAAGACTTGTTGAAAAGGTCAGAAATCTTTGGAAGAAGCGGAGTTGAAGCAACCTAATAACATAGTTATGCAAATTTTTTGTCCTCGTTTGGTCGCGGTGGAGCCTCGTTAAACGCTTCTTTCCTCGAAAGCCGGCTCAACTCCAACATGTTTCGTGCTCATTAGCACAAATGGCTCAATCGGATCCCCCGCGGAGGCTCCGCCCACATTTTGTGTCTCTGTGGCTTTACTATGTATTATGAGTTTCTTTTTTCGATGCCTTTCGAGCTCTTTTGTTTACTTTTCTTGCTCCATTGTCCCACATGCATGCTTTATGTGGTGTGACACGTGGCAAACGAACGGAAATGGCACCTACCTCGTGAAAAGTGGCCGTTTTTTTGTTCAGTAGCGGCTACAAGTATTCAGAGTAAATAGCTTCTTTCGCGTGTGTTCCATTCTTTGAGAATACTCGAAAATCTGTTATGTCCACTCTTTTTTTCGGCTAATGGAGATCTATTCCTTGGGGAATTAATGCGAACAAACTTAATTGTCAGGTTCTTCTTTTTACGCGTAAAATTGTACAAAATGAGTCAGAATTCGTACTATTCGGTTTTTTCGATCTTTAGTACTCCCGACACCTGCAGAGTGCGGAAAAGGCTTCAGCTGGTTTTCCCTTGTTTCACTGCCATTTTTCATCTCTTAACTAATCCCCCACTAATATTTCTGTTGTCGAAGCCATACATTCGTTCTTGTGATTTCTTACCTTGTCGCTGGTTTCCGCGACAACCCATTACCATAAAATTTCGACAACGACCATAAATGGAAGAAGGGCAAGCAAGCCAGGAGAGGAGAGAAAAAGAGCGCAGTGCCTAATGCAAACACCACGCCCTTTTAGGGGAAGAAGAGATTCGATTCGAGTATTGATTTGAAGTTGACTTCCACACACTTCTTCACTCATTGCTAAAAATTCCGGGCATCGTTCATTCTAATACACTTTCCGGAAAACCGGATAATGACGACTGCGCACAGGTCGTCGTCGCGTAAACGGATCGGTTCTGGCTGACCACTTGCCGACATCATGCATAACGTGTAATTATGAAAGGGATGGGCGGCCGACCCGATCAGACACGTACTTGTTTTATTGTTTTGGGTTCCGGTCGACCGAGAAAGCTTTTTAGCGGAGGAATTGGCGTTTTTGTGGGTTTTTTGGCGTTGTACTTTTGGTTTTAGGTGTTTTACAGTGGAGTTGGGCAAGTTTACAGGAAGCAAACTACTGAAATCTTTGAAATTTCGTGAAATTGTGCAAAAATTAATTCGAGAAATCGCGGAAATTAAAGGCACATGGATCATTCTGTCAACGGGTCTCACCACGAACTTTGAGTAAAAGCCTAAAACTACGGTAGTTTCGTAGTTTTTCTCTCTTTTTTCTTTCCAAGTTTTGTTATTGATTATCACTGGTTTTTCGATTTCCCTTCAAGTTTCTCCTTCCCAACAAAAAATGTTGCATCAAAATTTCTTATTCAAAAAGTTTATGACATTTCCCCCGCCGAACAACTGGTGGTTAGTCATATTTCATAGTCACATCTGACCTTTCTTCAAAAAGCCAAACTCCCAGTTTAACAAATAAATCTTTTGTTTTTTTGCAAACCTAACAATAAAGTCCATCTTCTTCCATCTAAAGAAATTCGGGTTTGCCCTCGATTCTCGGTCTCGTCGGAAAGAGAGCGACAGAGAGAAGCCAATTCGATTTCAATTCGATTTCCCCTCTATCTTTCGACATCTCTATTTCTCCGTTTTTCGCTTCCCTTCCCACTTTTTCCGCTGATTGAAACATCTCCAATTTGACCCCCATCCAGCTGTTCAGGACCCAAAGAGTTTCCGGCTTCTTCCACCTCGATGGGCTTCCTCAATCCCACGGCTTATCCATTTTCTCTGCTCGTAGACATGCAAGAACAGCAGAAATTTGATCTGTGTACGTACCTGCAGAGTGCACTCTCTTCTCTCTCTCCACCTTCACTCCCTTCCTTATCAACTCGTTTTTCTTCATTTGTCTTCATTTATCATCAATAGTGACTGTGCCACGTCACCCTCGTTTTATTTGTCTTTGGTTGGTGCCTCTGTCAATTCTGAACTTTTGAGCAGCTATTCTCATTCCCATGGGAGTTATGAAGACATTATTCAGACTCTCATAATATTCACATAACCATACTTCATTTTCGTTCAGATTTCTCCTTATATCCCAACCAAACCATCCCGTTTTTCAGCCATATGCAATGAAAACAGTGCGGTTCAACAAGCAGGCGCTTGCCGTCCTCGCCGCCTGTTTCCTCTTCCTCTTCTGCGTCGTCTCCTACTTCTCCGTGTCCGAATCGTCGCCGCAAAACACAATCCTTGTCGGCAGCAGACACGTCGCCGTTCGGGATGTCGAGAATCGGCGGATAATTGAGGAACGGGCGCCGCAGCCAAGGGTGGTTCAGACTGTCGGGCAGGTGGAGACAGTGGTGAGCAAGGAGAATGTGGAGAGGATAAAGCCGGCGAAGGTCAACTTGAAGCCGCCGGTGGAGAAGTTGGTGGAGATTGAGAAGGTCGAGAAGATCGAGAAACCAGCAGACACCGAGACAAGAGTAGTCAAACCACCGGTTCAGAACTCTGAAGGATTAGAGAAACTGATCGGAAAGATCCAGTATGAAGATAAGGATGAGGAGAATGGTAAGCATGATGAACATCTCATTTTCTAAAAAGAGGATTTTCAGATTTGCGACGTCAGAAAGTAAAGGAGATGATGATCCACGCGTGGCAGGGCTACAAGAACTACTCCTGGGGAGCCAATGAGCTGAGGCCCCTTGCGAAGACGCCCAACTCTCAGAACATCTTCGGAGGAAGTCAAATGCCCGCGACGATCGTCGACGCAGCTGACACTCTCTTTATCATGGATCTGAAGGATGAGTACAAGGAGGCCAGAGATTACATTGAGAAGAACTTCTCCATGACGAAGTCGACCTCTACTCTTTCGGTTTTCGAGACCACTATCCGATTCCTGGGAGGTCTTCTGTCGCTGTATGCACTGACTCAGGAGCCGTTTTATATGTGAGTTCAGTTCGGCTAAAGCCTCTACAACTCTAAAAGTGTTCCAGTGATAAGGCCCGTGAAGTGGGAGAAGCTCTTCTTCCCGCATTCAACACTCCATCCGGGATCCCGAAATCCAACCTTGACGTCGCTTCGAAACACGCTAGCAACTACGGCTGGGCCAATGGAGGACAGTCGATTCTCTCGGAAGTCGGATCCCTTCACTTGGAATTCCTCTACCTCAGCCGTATCTCTAATGCTCCGATCTTCGAGAAGAAAGTCAAGAAGGTTCGAGATGCTCTAGACAAGGCTGAGAAACCGAATGGTCTCTACTCGAACTACATCAATCCGGATACCGGAAGGTTCACTGGAAGCCACATGTCACTCGGAGCACTTGGCGACTCGTTCTACGAGTATCTCATCAAGAGTTACGTTCAGTCGAACTACACGGATCTGCAGGCGAAAAGCATGTACTGGGATGTTAGCGATGCGATTCAGAAGCAGTGAGTGATAAGAGTGATAACGATATAATATCAATCCCTTGTTTCAGCATGATCCGTGTCTCGAAACAGTCCAAGTTGACCTACACCGTGGAGTTGAACAACGGACAAGCCCAGCACAAAATGGGTCATCTCGCGTGTTTTGTCCCGGGAATGTTCGCTCTTCAAGCTGTCAATGAGAAGAATGCAGAAGAGAAGGAGAAGATTATGACGTTGGCAGAAGAGCTCGCAAAGACATGTCATGAAAGCTACATTCGTTCCGAGACCCACATTGGACCCGAAATGTTCTACTTTAACGATAACGACGAGGCGACGAGCAAGTAAGAATGTGTCAATGGGACATGAAAACCAGATGTTTTGCTTTTCAGACACAGCGAGAACGGATACATTCAGAGGCCAGAAGTCATCGAGGGATGGTTCTATTTGTGGAGGTTGACTGGAAAGACAATGTACCGGGATTGGGTGTGGGATGCGGTCCAAGCGATCGAGAAGTACTGCAGAGTGGACACTGGATTCACTGGGCTTCAGAACGTTTATAATCCGAAAGCGGTAGGGAACGTCTGTTGGATGATCCGAGAATCGTATTTCTCTTCAGGGTCGCGACGATGTGATGCAGTCATTCTTCCTTGCCGAGTTCTTGAAATACGCCTATCTGACATTCGCCGACAACTCACTCATCTCGCTCGACAAATGGGTCTTCAACACGGAAGCTCATCCGGTTCCAATTCTAACTCACTAAACATGAAATTAGCATTTTTCTGAAATCATTCCAGTTGTCTTGACAATGTTATGTGATAATTCTTGTCGGTATGTAATTGAAACTCATGCGGTTTTGATGTTTTTGGTTTTTGTAGGTTTTCTGTGCCCTTTTACGGGTTTTACGGTGTCTCGCTTTATAGGCCAGTGTTTTGGTTTTTTGGATGACTCACATTGAGGTCAGTAATAAAGAGTTCTATTGAATCTGTTTGAAATGTTTGGAAATTTGAGAAAATGGCTGAAAATCTCAACAGAACTTGTGTATTTGGGCTTGGAAGAGCTTGAAGAATAGGTTCTTTCAGGGAAAGTAATAGTTTTTTAATGAGTTGAAAGCGTGTTTTTATAATTTTGCAAAGTTATCAGCTTGAAAAACGTGAAAATTGCTGGTTTCTCGAGAAAATCCTGTTTGAAATTCGAAAAAAAGTTGTTTCCACTGGCGCGAAGCAAGCGCGCCCCACTGGACAGGCGACCGCGACGCGGCCAACGGCATTGAAAATATCATCAAATTTTGAAAACCGTTCCATTTTTCACGTTTATTCCTCGCTTTTCCGCACTTTTTACTTGATTCCCGCTTCAGAAAAGATGCCAGACCATCTCGGAGATGACATGCGCAAGACCAAGAAGGGCGAGACTGTCGAGGAAGAGAAGAACTTCCAAGGTGAAATGATGACAAATCCGGTTTTTTGACTTAAAAAATTGTTTCAGCTCTCGATGAAGGAGATATTGCTGTGCTGAAGAGATATGGACAAGGACCGTACGCCGAGCAGTTGAAACAGCTGGACACTGATATCGAGAACTGTCTGAAAAAGGTAAGAGCTGTTCCAGTCAGCTCCTTTCGACGATTTCCGATATTTCAGGTCAATGAGCTGTCCGGAGTGAAAGAATCGGATACTGGATTGGCGCCACCGGCTCTCTGGGATATTGCCGCTGATAAGCAAGCCATGCAGCAAGAGCAGCCTCTTCAGGTCGCCAGATGCACGAAAATCATCACCAGTGACAAGCACGACCCGAGATACTTGATCAATGTGAAACAGTTTGCTAAGTTCGTTGTCGACCTGGCCGATTCAGTGGCTCCGACTGATATTGAAGTGAGGAAAACCAATTTCCCAACTGAATATACAGTTTTGTGTTTCAGGAAGGCATGCGTGTCGGCGTGGACCGCAACAAGTACCAGATTCATCTCCCACTCCCAGCGAAGATCGACCCAACCGTCACCATGATGCAAGTCGAGGAGAAGCCCGATGTGACGTATTCCGACGTCGGAGGATGCAAGGAACAAATCGAGAAGCTCCGTGAAGTCGTCGAGACCCCACTTCTCCACCCAGAGCGTTACGTCAACCTCGGAATCGAGCCACCAAAGGGAGTGCTTCTCTACGGACCACCAGGAACCGGAAAGACGCTGTGCGCTCGTGCCGTCGCCAACAGAACCGACGCCTGCTTCATCCGTGTCATTGGTTCCGAACTGGTGCAAAAGTACGTCGGAGAGGGAGCCAGAATGGTCCGTGAGCTGTTCGAGATGGCTCGTACCAAGAAGGCTTGTCTCATCTTCTTCGACGAGATTGACGCTGTCGGAGGAGCCAGATTCGACGACGGACAAGGAGGAGACAACGAAGTTCAGCGTACTATGCTCGAGTTGATCAACCAGCTTGATGGTTTCGATCCACGTGGAAATATCAAGGTTTGCACTGAAACCGTCACAAAAATAAAGTTCTGTGTTTCAGGTTCTCATGGCCACCAACAGACCAGACACCCTCGACCCCGCTCTCATGAGACCCGGACGTCTTGATCGTAAAGTCGAATTCGCCCTTCCGGACCTCGCCGGACGTGCTCACATTCTCAAAATCCACGCCAAGCAGATGAGCGTCGAGAGAGACATCCGCTACGATCTGCTCGCCCGTCTCTGCCCGAACAGCACCGGAGCCGAGATCCGTTCAGTGTGCACCGAAGCCGGCATGTTCGCAATCCGTGCCAGAAGAAAGGTAGCTACCGAGAAGGACTTCCTGGAGGCCATCAACAAAGTCGTCAAGGGATACGCCAAGTTCAGTGCCACGCCGAGATATTTGACCCACAACTAAACTGCATCGTTCTCGTTCTTCTGGTCCCCCCTCTCGATTAAATTAACTTATTCGCCCGTCCTCTTTGCTCTTTTATTTGTACAGATTCCCCCGAGTGTTATCTTACCCATTACATTGAGATGCACCTGCACAGAAATCCTGTCAAATGTATTCATTTAATTTTATTGGATAAATGTGATTGGGTTCTGATTTGTTTTTATGTGATAAGAACAGCGATTAATTGAAAGCTTTGGATCATCTAGCGGCACGCTTCTCTAACTTTCCGGCCAGCACTTTCTAGATGGTCTAGATATTTCCAGATCTTTCTTTATTTTAGCATTTTCTGCCTCCTAGAGGCGTTCAAAAATTGCGTATGGCACCCGTATTTCAGGGGCCATCGCGGGCAATTGGGAAAAGTTTTCAACCAGCAATAAACGCACCTCGGCAAAGCCTCATTGGTCACGTTATCGCCCCAGCGCAAAGCTAAAGAGACGGCGGCGACTCTGCACATATCCAAACGCTACGGCCGACATCTCGCTACTTTCGCGTGTCACCATGCCTCACTGTGGGCGCAATGCCGTCGAATGCGGCGCGTGCGCGTCGCGGTCACACATTTTCGAATTTAGGTTTTGCCGCGGTCAGTCATCGTTCTCTTTTTCGCTTGTTCCCTTCTAAAATTTGCCGTTCTTTTGCAATTTTCCATAGAAAAATCAGATTTCCCTTCCTTCTTTGTCATAAATTCGCTAAAAATTCATTTCCTTCTCAATTCTTCCCGGGATTTCTTCAAAATAACCTAAATTTCTCAACAAAAAATTGTTTCAGAACTTTCCCGTTCAACAAACGAAAGCAGAATGGCCACGTAAGTGTTTTTAGAAAATTAGTCGGTCAATTAATTGTTTTTTTCAGTCAAGTGAAACCACGATCGGAGATGTCCGCCGAGGAGCTCGCCGCTAAGGAGCAGGAGGAGTTCGCCGTCGGACCGCTGTCCATCCTGACCAACTCGGTCAAGAACAACGCTCAAGTGCTCATCAACTGCAGAAACAACAAGAAGCTTCTCGGAAGAGTCAAGGCTTTCGACAGGTTTGTCAAAGAAAGTTGCAACCGAATATAATTATTTCCATTTCAGACACTGCAACATGGTGCTCGAGAACGTCAAGGAGATGTGGACGGAAGTGCCAAAGACCGGAAAGGGAAAGAAGAAGGCCAAGTCGGTGGCCAAGGACCGCTTCATCTCGAAGATGTTCCTCCGCGGAGACTCCGTCATCCTCGTCGTCAAGAACCCGCTCGCTCAGTCCGAGTAACCGCCCAGTCCCTCCAGAATCTCCGCCAACTACGGTTGTTTCTCGTATTTGTTATGTTATCATCATGTTTCCAACTCTCCCTTCCTCTTCCATTCTTTCCCATAGAAGCCGGAAGATCTTCTCATGTTCTCTTTCTGTCTTCCCGTGATTCATCACCTTCGAAATTTTTGATTTAATTTTTAAATTATTGTCAACAAAATAAATTATCCAAGCATGACCCTGACTAGTTTTGCTCTAGCACAAGAACCGTATCCTCGCGGAAAACCCTTTTTTTCTGAATTCATCGATCCGACCTGACACTATCATAACCGGTTTTGGGTTTCGAATGTTTACGGGTGCTATCAGAATTTCGACATCAGTCGCCTTCCGATCGCAGGTTTTGCGATTTTTGTGAGTGGTTTTTGTTGGATTTAGGTGAAAGTTTACAGAAAAGAAACATGCCGATGGTAAGAGTCGCGACGAATCTTCCAAACGAGAAGGTACCCGTGGATTTTGAGGTGAGCGTTTGGGAGTTCACCGAAAAATGGAATAGAACATAGAAAAAGTGCTAAAATTCGAGAAAACCGCTGCAAAAACAAAGAAAAAGTTATGTTTAACAAATCAGAACAACTGCTGAAATGTTACAATCGTTCGAGAGTTCGATAGAGTCTCACTGATCAAATTTCGAATAACTCCTGATAACTTATCACTGATAATTCAGATCCGTCTCACCGACGTTCTCTCCAAATCGATGGGTAAGCCAAGAGAGAGAATCGCCGTCGAAATCGCCGCCGGAGCTCGTCTTGTTCACGGAGCAACCCATCTCCCGGCCACTGTCATTTCGGTATGTTCCCCCGCAAATTCTTGCACCAACGACCAATCTTCGCGAAGTTTCTTTCCTCTTCCTCATTTCTTACTGATAACTAATCACTTGCAGATTCAATCAATCGGCGCCGTTTCCGCCGAAGACAACATTCGCCACACCGCTGCGATCACCGAGTTGTGCGGCCAAGAGTTGGGTCTTCCGAAAGATAAGGTACTAATTCCCCGAGAGTCACAGAATCAAACTGTAGTTTCTTCTTTTCCAGGTCGTTATCACCTTCCATGATCTTGCGCCCGCAACCGTCGGGTTCAACGGCACAACTGTCGCCGAGGCAAACAAGGCTTGAATTGCGAAAGAGCACGCAGCGATCTTTTGATTTTTACCTGAATACTGTAGTCAATTGTGCATAGAACTAACTAAATAACAATAAAACATGAAAATATGACAGTTCATTCGGGATTGGTACATAGAAATAATACATGAAATTGTGTACAGAGTAGGCTTAGACTTTGGCGAGTCCAGCGACGACGGCAGACTCGATTCCGCACTCGTCGGCTCCGCGGAGGATCTTGAAGAAGCCGGACTCTCCCCAGCTGCTTCCCCAGGAGTTGGCGACGAGCCAGTATGGAGATCCGCTCTCGGTTCCCCATCCGACGATCTTGATGGCGTGTCCTCCGAGGTACTTTCCGGCGGTGTGCTTGTAGACTCCCGACTTGTACTTGTAGAAGTCCTCGTAGACGGAGAACGCGGCCTCGACTGGTCCGTGGGTGTAGATCTCAGATTGGATGGAGGCCTCCTTCTTGGCGACGGCGTAGGCAGAGGTTCCGAAGTGCTTGTCCTTGGCGTAGGCGACAGAGTATCCGGACTGGCAGGTCAGCGAGCAGGCGGGGGTCTTAGACTCTGGGCAGGATCCCGAGGTGCATGGGGCAATTGGGTATGGCTTGCATCCGGCTCCCTTGTAGTCTCCTCCAGTGACGACTCCCTTCGAGTCCCACCATCTGAGGGCCTGGATTGGGTATCCTCCCTCGCATCCGTTTCCGCATTGCGATCCGCAGCACGACAGAAGATCGTCTGGAGAGATGATCGGCTGTTGGGCTCCCTTGGTCTGGATGCAGATTCTGTCGGAGATGGTCTCAGCGGCTCCGAAGGCCCAGCACGATCCACAGGTGGCCTGGTTGCGGATGAGCTTGATGGACTTGCACTCGGACCAGTGGGTGCGGGCGTCGAAGGTGGCTGGGATGGTGTCGAGGACCTCTCCGCGTTCGGTGGCACGGATCTCGTCGGAGTGGGCGGCGGCGTACTTTCCGTGCATCACACGGGACAGCATCTCCTCATCCGAGACTTCCGAGTGTTCCGTGGTGAACATCGACTGGGCAGAGTTGACGTAGTCGACGAGGGCCTGACCGGTGAGGGTCTCCAGGGCGGACTTGTGGTCGAGGGCCACGAAGGCAAGGGTCTGTGCGCAGAGCACGGCAAGGACGACAAACTTCTGAAAGAAGGAGAAGATCAGAAGCTGACCTAGTTCTAGCAACTCACCAGCATCGTTCCGAGTGTTGTTTGAGCGAAAAGCTGCCTTCTCCTTCCCGCACCGACCCTTTTATACCGACCCGTTATCTCTCCGCTTCACGAAGCTCTTCTCTAGTTTCTTGACGTCCTCAGCGCTGCTCACGTGCTCCATTCGATTCCCCCCGATTCTTATCAGTTGCTATCTGATTTAGTGGTTGAATCTGAAGCGGTATCAGAGATGAATTCCGGTTCAATTATGCCCGGAATTCGTAGTTTCTGCAAAACGAACTTCGTGGTTTTTGTTTTTTGTACCGGGGAGAAGCTTCTGGAAAAATCGACCGATTCTTCCATCAGTTTCGTAATAGGTTGCATCAGTGATCACCTAGTGATCACTACGTCTTATCAGCGGGGTACAGTAATCCTATTCGCATTAGGGCGCATTTGCTTTTAGCCTACAGTATATTCAAGTCTTTGATTCCTTCTTCCTGGTTTTCCTTGTCTCTACCGTACTCCTTTTGGAACTGAACTTTCGTGCGACTAGGAATAGGCTGTGTGTTGGTTGATAAGTGATAGCAATTCTCGAGGTTACTGTAGCCATTTGTACACTCGGAACACCATCCTGAAAATGACGTGTATCCCCCAGTCAGTTATTACTTTTTTATGGACCCCAAGAGGAAGTTGCACGCAGTCACGTACATATATGAGGTCACCCTGCAAATGATGGGTTCAATTGAGCGCGCATTAAAATTGGAAATAATTGTGAATACGAGTACTTTACTACTTGCTCATTCTCCGCTTTCTTTGTGACACAACTTCCTTCCCGGGACACAAAAAGTGTCATTCTAATCTTAGAAACCGCCCCACGTCTTCGGTTTCCTCCTCGGCTTTTCCTTTGCAATTTGCCGTCAATTCTCTTTTTTTCTTGCTTCTTCCAGACCACAATGGCCGGCCGCCCCTCAGCATTGTTCCGAATCGTTCGAGCGGTCTGCCTTTTTCGGGTTGAGCAGATGACGAATCGCGTCTCGAGACCCAATCGTGCAATTATTCTCTTTCTCTCTTTAATCATTGGAGTTTCAGAAAACAAAAATAAATGGATTGGGCGAGGGAGGGAGTGAACTTTCAAAGGATAATTGATGGTATGACGTGCGGGTGGCTTTGTTTTTGGGTGCGAGAACTGGAGGGAAAACTGAAAAGGGAAGTTGATGTCATTGTGAAATATGAAGTATGAAATCACCGAGAAACAACACAAGGAACTGGGTATTCGAGAAGGGTTGTAGTGTTGGGTTGGATGTCAGGAAGTACAAACTTGGGAATGATATCAATGATAAAAGGTGATAGGATCTTGCGTGTTTTCTCTGCGCCTCTCAGTTTCACATGCTATTCTCTCAAATCGTGGCAAGACCCGAGGAGCTTTCAGGTGCTGGTACTGTGTTTTGACCTACTTTTCTGAAAGTTTCTAGATACAGGAATAATTGCGAAATGGCTACAGTAACCGGACAAACAATAAAGCTATTGTTCGTAAAAGGTGAAATGCGTACAGTCGCGGCATAAGGCATCAGAATGCGCCCTACTGGACGGACGCCAAAAGAGTGTGAGGAAGCAAGAGAGTTTTCTCTGCTTTGTCCGCCGTCTCCCGTTTTCTCACACTCTTTTTTGCTCGTCCAGTAGAGCGCGTTCTGATCTTATGCCGCTACGGTAGCTGGCCTAGAAATCCGTTCAGTTCGGCCGCCAGGTCTCGAAGCGAAAACCCATCCTGCGCCTTTAAAAAAGTTACGGTTTTCACCGGCACATACCGTAACTTTTTTAAAGGCGCAGCACGGAATGCGCATTTTTTCTTCGCTTCGAGACCCGGCGGCCGCACTGAACGAATTCTTACGAATATTTCACAACACCCTAACTTGCTCCAACGTTCATCACCACGGAATCTCCAAACACAGACTTGACTTTTTCTTCTGAATCCATCAGAATCCAACAGAATTGAGGATTCAGACTATCAACACATAAAGTTCGCCATCCGAAAGGTCCCCCTCCCAGCTTCCTGGTTCCCCTCCTCCCGAATGCCCAATATATCAACTCCCACCCAAAAAGCCCTTCGTCGGAGACACGTAAATTCACGGGTGCGGGGATATCTCGCGCCGACTGACAAATGACTGTTTGTGTCCATTCCATTCGTGCCAATTTTTCAGTTCTCACATGTGAAAACCGACAATTTCGTCCGTGGTCCTCAATTTGCTCGTCGTCTTCAGGTCTTCCCGACGATTTGAAGTTTGATCATCTCATCAGAAAGAAGAAATCCTGAAGAATCCCCACACTGTTTTCCAGAGTGGCTCCTCGGCTCCAACGGCTTCTCGGATACGTGTTAAACTTGACCTCTGGCCCCCGTGTCATCTCCCATTCATTCGCCATCTCGTCAAAGGTTTTATGACCCCCTGACGCCCCCTTTGATGACCTCCAAATTGCACAAGTTTCCCCCTTTAATCATTCCAGGGGACCCTTAATTGACAATGATATCCGGGCCGAGAGCTTAGAGCAGTGATGTCATGTGGGCGGAGTCCGAAGCAAGAGAGGAAGAAGGCGAAGCCCGCCTCTTCCTCCGGCACAATAGCCATTAGTAGTGAGAAGAGCTGCGGACGACGACTCGAATCCTTATTTTTGGCAGTGAGACTGTAGATTCAGTTATATTCTGTTGTTCATCTGGTGGCTTCTGGAACACACCACTTCCTAGAAGATCCTTCTTTCCCAAAGTCCGTTCCTTTTACCAATTCTGCTGTTTTCCAGTTCCGCTGCTTTGTCTTGTCTGAAAAAGTCAACTTTGGTCAAGTTCTGACGCAAATGGGTACATAGAATGAGATGCAATCAGACTTATCATTACGGATTACCCTTCTATTCATCTGCTCTTATCAGTTAAGCAATCTTTGGTTAGGATCTGATCAGAATTCAGGTCACCTTAGAATCCAAGGATTCAGGAGAGGTCCTGGAACCTCAAGAATGCTACAGCCTTCAGAAGACTAGCTTCTGAAGTTTCAGAATCCGATTATTGAGCTCTAACCCTGCCGATTTGCGATTCTGAATTCTATCTCAAATCCAAAGATAGCCTTTTGGTCAAGGGGCCCACTCTCTATCAAGTCGTGTAGGCGTTCTGAAGAGCTCCCCCTCTCACCTCTCGATAGCTTCCCCCTATCTTCTTCTTCAAAAGTCTCCCCCCATCAGATCCACGTCATCTTACACACACCTTCCTGACCTTTTTTATATGCTCTCTTGTGCCCTGAGCCCCCACGAGGGCCCGAGGTGCGGCTCATTCCAGATTTATAGCGGAACTCACCTCGCCTCTCGCGTGCCTCACAAACACACTGCTCCATGGAGCTCCATGGCTCTCCCCGAAAAAGACGAGGCGGTGTTTCATTTTGCAATGAATAAATTCGACGTCGTCGTCGGGTCTCGCGTTTCGTTTCGTTTCGCTTCGCGCGACGACGTGGGGGTGATTGACGACAAGAAGTTGGGACTCTCTCTCTCCTTTCCCCCCAGAGACATTACTCATTCCTCTCACCTTTGTGTCCTGAACTGTGCGCTCCTCGCCGGCTCCGGCTCCGAACATTCGGAACCCTAAAGAGACCCCATTAAAACCCGCCCAACCACTTTCAACTTGTTTCTGTTTTTGTTTTTGCCGCTCTTCGACAGCTTCCGACTCCTTCAAATCTTCTCATTTATTTTTGTCGTCAGCTTGTCGTCAGAAAAGGAAGAAAAAGTTATGAGTGTTTATTCGATTCACTTTTGTTTTCCTTGAAGAGACTGTGTTGGTGCGAACAATCAACCAACTGTTTTCAAATCCTCAAAGACCATTTTCAACAGGAAATCAGCAGAACCTGACTCCATTCAATAACAGTAACTCGAAACCAAATTCTAGCACTTCTGATTCTAGAAACCTAAAGATCTGAACCTTCGGAGCAGTGTTCTGACTTTTCCGTTTAGCTAGTAACTTTTCCAGAAGAACCAGACTGCAGAATTCGTGTTCTCAGAATCTGTACCCCAGAATCTCATTCTTTGTGTTCATCGATCCGATGCCCTAAGCGGCTCGATGAGTTCCATGAACTCCGTCCCACCAAGTACGTCGTTCGTTGTTCGTTCGTCTCCTTCTCCTCCTCCGCCATTCTTCTTCCACCGAGAATTCCCGAGCAGCTCCTCCTCTCCGCCTGTTTTTTATTATCATGTCTCGTGCGTTCCTTCATATTCTCTCATATGCTGTCTCGTAAATAAATACATTCCGTGGCCGACTTCGTGCCCCCTACTACCAGACATCATAACCGAGTCGGAAATGCGATTATCAGTCATGATTGTTCTGGCGAATCGTTTCCGGATAAGCCAGCCGAGAGGCAGTCAGAATTCCGAGTTCCAACAGGTCATCTGGAGCTCTTAGGAACCCACTATCCGCTCAGAAAATTGGCGTCTCGAGAAAGATTTTATGAGACCATAAAAGTGTGTGTGTGTGTGCAGAAACCTTTCACCTTTCCCCTTCTCCTCTTCCCGTCTTGCTCTCCGAAAAATCGGCGGAGCCATGAGCTCATTTGATTAGGGACTCAGTGCCTATCCTTCAGCAAGATATGCACATGTTCATATTAATATGGATTCTGCGGCTGTCGGAATGATGATGGCATGCGCATGAGGGATACGGACCCGCACTTTTCGTCTTCTTTCTATTTGAGAAGGGGAGAAAGAGAGAGAGTGGGCTTTGATCCGGAGTTGAAAAGAGCTCCAACTTTTAGAGCATGCTTTCGGTTTCAGGCCCTGTTTTCAGGCTTCAAGTCAGACCTGGTAAAGCTTAGTTCCGGCCAGAAATCTAGCCTTATTATTGGCGTCCCGCGGCGAGTCACCTGATGGGTCTCGCCACGAAAATGGTTTTTGACTGAAATACGGCTTTGGGACGGGGTTTTCACACTTTTTCTAATAAAAACGGGTAGAATTACATGATTTTAGCCAAATTCCAGTATTTTCCAGCGATTTTTAGTGAAAAATGAGGTACTTTGTGGAAAAACGCCGAAACTTTTTCCAGAAGCCGTATTCCAGCCAGAAACCATTTTCGTGGCGAGACCCAACAGGTGACTCGGCAATAGTAGTTTCATATCCAAAGTCTAGGCTTCAAGTCATTTCCCAATGTTTTCATCTTGTCTTCCAGACTCTTAATATGCCCTAAAATGGGCGGAGCCATCCGACTTCTTCCAAAGATCTCGAACCTTCTGACTCATCGTGTTTCTTCCAGCTGCTCCCTCCCCAGAACGCCTTCTGAATCCAGCTGATTCACATTTCCTTTCCACTTCCGATTTCTCACGTTTCACTCTTTGAACTCGGCCCATTAACTCTGGTCATTCTTGGGAGCGAAACTAACTGAATGAGAGCCCGTCAGCCAAAACAAATCAATCTCATTCCGTCAATATCTCGCGAGGTTTTTTTCGCCTAGCAGGTCGCATTTATTACCTTTCTCCGCCTTGCTGGCTTCTCACTTCCACACATGTTTTTCTTTTTTTTTCCGTATATTTTGTATTCTGATTCCTGGTTATTATATGTGCTCAAAACAATATGAACGGGATTCTTCTTCCGGAACACAAAGATCAGTGGAGGTGTGAGTCAGGTTCAGAACACGTGGGTCTTCTGGATCTCATACTGGGCAATGCTTCTATCTAGATCCTTCAATAGAGAGTTCAGTTTGAGGAGCCGAAGCTTCAGAATCTGGATTCAGTTCTCAGCTTCTAGTCTTTTTGACCACCACCTGACCGTTTCCAAGTATTGATATCACTCCGCTAACCCAATTGTCACCCACTGATATCAAAATCCAAGTGTGCCCCCAGGTGGCTCGACAAAACATAATCGGATTGCGTTCGCCGCGTTTCCACCTCGGCGGGCACTCTTGTTTTGGTCAACAACTGGAAGCCTTTTCCGAATCCATTCCCCCGACTAGGTCAGGTGCCGAGAGCAGCGAAGAGTTGGAGATGCTCCAATTTGCATTACAAATTAGTCACCACCTACTCGTCTTCCCCCCCTTCTCACTTCTCCTTCTTCCTACAACTTTTGCTCATTTCGGGATGATGCTGTCAGTGTGAAAACATACCTCCGTCGTCTCCCCGAAGACCCCCAGAATTCGTCACTTTCAAGAAATTGGTGTGCGTATCCGCCATTTATCAACTTCCCCACACCACTCAAACAAATCATCTTTTCCCAAGCGTCGTCGTCATTTATTCCTTTTCCTGCTCTCTTTTCCCGTAATTTCTCTTTTTCAATGATCCTTCTTCTAGAACTTTGAAACTTTTCAGGTAATCACGAGAAATGTTGAGACAAATAGTGTTAATGTGCGCCATCCACACCGCCTGCTCGTTTAGTATCCGTGACATTATCAATGGAAAACGGGGAGCTGATGCTGCAAGTGAGTTTTGTGAATTGGGATCTGATATGATGAGGTTTCTGATGAGGATTCTGATGTATCCAGTAAAGTCTGGGATGAATCGGAGTCTGATGTGTCGGGTTTAGCAAGCTGACTTCAGTTTGTATTTCGTATCAAGTGTATAGAATAGATACGACTACAAGCGGAAGCTTGACGCGGAAAGGTACAAAGTTCGGCTCGTATTTGAGGTTTGATAGGGGATCGAGATTACGGAACCAACGTCTGATAAGAAGGCGTTGAGGGGCTCTTCAAATGGAAACTGTTCTAAGCTTATGGTAGCCCTGTTTGCAAATTTGATGATCCAAGCTCTATAACTTGTTGATAACTGAATGCTGGAAAAGTCTTTGAACAGTGGAATCCTTGAAACATTTCGTATTTGAAGTTCCGGACATGTTGCGAAATGTCACTTTTCTAGAATGAGCTGTTGAAATCCTACTGTTGCGAAATGTATCTGCAGAGTTATGTCATTCATTTTGGCACAAGATTGAATGGTTTAGAAGTCCTGAATCTTGAGTACTAGGTCCCCAATGACCAGTGTATGACCAGTGACCTGCCAAACCCCAAATCCAAATGTTTTGAAAACTTTCTGTGTTCCCCAGACCATAATCACATCCGTTTCCCTGTCACAATTCCCCTATTTACACCCCTCCATAACTCGTTCATTTGCAGCCCCATGTCCCACGTGGCACCCGTTCGCGTGTCCGTCTGGCGAGTGCGTGCCCATCAAGTACCTGTGCGACGGATCGCCCGACTGTTCAGACGAGTACGACGAGAACAAGAGCATGTGCACAGCAGGTGACTCCTCTACTTGACATAACCGTAACCCATCTCTCTCTCGTTCAGCCACACGACCGCCCGTCGAGGAGACCCAGGCGTTTTTGAAGGCTCTCATGTCAGCGCACGGCAAAGATTTTCTCGTCAAGGTGAGTAGAGACGGTCTTAAGTGGGTAACCGACCGGTTCTTCGGGTAGATTGACATGTTCGGAATGGGAAGGAGGAGATCCGTTAGTTTGAAATGGAATGAGTGATCTTGCAGGTCTTCGGCCCGAAAGCCAAGGCGGAATTATCTGGAATGGGCGGAGTCGACAAGGTCGCAGTTGCACTTTCCCGTGAGTTGAACATATGAGGAAGAGGAATGGGAAGGGAAGGAAAACAGTCAGTTTGATTGAATTCGCTCCCCAAAACCATGAATATTTCATCAGTGCTTTCCACGGAAAAGCACACAAATTGCCGCATCTCCTGGAGAGAACTTCTTCTTCTTCTTCTTCTTCTGAAAAAGAGGAAAAATGAGAGAGAAACGAGTCAATGACATCATTTCAGAAACGCCGACGGCTGATTTGTTTGCATCGGAGATGAAGTTGGACGACGGCGAGTCGCAGCACATGCTCGAGGTGATGGAGGGTATTCTGAACGGCTCGACCGACGAGCTCACCTCCAACGAGGCCGCCGACTTCCGCTTCTTCGTCCAGAAACTCCAGGAGACCGGCTTCTTCTGAACATCATCTCGCAGCCTCTCCTGATAACTTTTAGTGTCTTGAAAAGATCTCCTCATTCATCCCCCACCCCCATCCATTCCATCCGATCCGATCCATTCCAACACCAAGAGCCACCGACGAATACGAGTGTGACCATCTTTTCTCTCTCTCTCTCTGTCTATTTCTCTCCCTTCTCCCCTCTCTCTCGCTCTAAAGTTAGTTCCAATTCCGCTCGTTGGTGTGCTTCTGAATAAACCGTCTCCACATGTTTGTTCAAGTTTCAATTCGAAAAAGATTCATTCATTAGAAGAAATATTACAATACTTATATAAACAATGACTAGAAAAGAGAAAGACAAAGGATCTTTGGTCCATCGGAAGCAATATCAAAACCCGTTTTAAACGTAAGAAGTAGTACAATAAAACACCAGTATCAGTTAGGTAACAGGAAGAAAGGGGCAGTTTTGAAGAAAGGGGGACTACACGTAAGTCATGGATCGGGCCGCCGCGGCAGCAGCTGCTTCAGCTTCCAGTCGTCCACTTCCAGAAGGACTCTTCCACTGGAGACTCGGAGCGGTGCCGTAGCCACTCTCCCGACCGTCTTCGTTCCATTGACGGTCACGAGGAGATTCAGAAGTCCCTGTGATCCGAGTGATTTCGTAACTTCCATCACTGTGAACAGGGCTTTGAGGTGGCTGTGGCGGGCGACATGTTGGAGGAGGTTTCCGAAGGGACATTCGGTTGTTCATGTTAAGAGTTGGTGCGGGGCGAGTCGTCATGTAACCCATGTGACCGATTGTACCTGGAATTCAAAAGTTGAGGGTTGGAAAGGATTCAAAGGGTTCTTACCAATTGGCGCAATCTCTTCATAAACTTCGGAAGGCGGGTTTCCATTCTGCCTGCTCACCGACACAGTGTGATACGCAGAACACCCATCTCCCGGGTTCAACCGTAACGTCGTCGATTCCGAATGCCTCAGAGGAATCTGCGGTGGCGCCATGATAGGTGTCCCGGTGCCAACGTACGATCGGAGTGTCGTTGGCGTGTGATGGAAGAGCCGGGAGCCGGCGTTCGAGTGGTTGGAGTACATGAGAACAGCACTTCCAGGTTGTGGTTGCTTCATGGAGTTGTACGTCCAGAGATGGTCCCCGGCGGTGAGGATCGAGTCACTGGACATCTTCTTCGAAGCATCCGCATTCTCACGACGTCTTCTGAAAGAATTGAAGTTTGAAAGGCAAGAAGTTCCCCATTGTCCGCTTCTATTGTCCATTTCATGCTCGGCCCAAATTCAATTTCTTCGCAGTTTCTCTCGCACTTCATCCACATAATTGCCCTCAACTTTACACCTCCTCTCCTCTTCCAAATGACCCACCGGATTGTATATCTTGCGGATTGTAAATCATGACCTTCCGCGTGTCCCTAGGTGCCAGATGGGAGAGCGAGTTTGTGTAACGAGCTGATGTAACCAACTGTCTTATCCAGTGGGTCAACACTTGAGCAACTTAATAATTTGCCTTCTCCGCAAGGTCCTTATTCCAATTTGTTCGCGCTTTCGGTTTAATTAAACCTAATGCCAATGACATATTCGAAATCTAATCGTCTTCTCAAGTGGTAGGGTGTCCAACCGTAAACAGGAGATAGTAGTGAAGTGCTGAGAAGCCTGAAGCCTAAAGCCTAAAGCCTAAGCTCCCCTACTCTGGACTAGCTCAACAAGCCTCTGCCCCTAATTATTTGCAAGCAACTAAACATTCTGGATACCCCTTCCTCCAGAAGATAATCAATCACTTATCCCCCCTTCTTTTCTCTTGGATGATGAATCAGTGCGCGCGTGCAGACTGTCATAAACATCTGATTGATCACCAACCTCCGGATGCGACCAATTACTGCGATACACACGACGAGCAGTAGAAGGACTGAAAGCGCGGCGACTGCGATGAGAATGTTGGCGGCGAGTTGCTGGGTGCTCTCCGAGTCGTGGTCGTAGATCGTGCCAATGTCGGAGATGCTCACGAACTGGTTCGATGAACATTGTTCGGCCTGTAAAACGATAATATTGGTCTTGAGAGAAACAGGTTCCTTCTTGTAACATTGTCCCGTTTCATTTCCCACATTTTCCCTTTTCCCCACTCTTCACACCAATTTGAATTTGAATGAGGGGCGCAACGGAGGGGAAAAGTTGGACATTTGCATAAACGGGGCGCGCCGGCGACAAGATGGATGATCAAAGAGGGGGGCGCCAAGGAATCCATTTGGAGGGACCCCAAGGGGAATGGATGGCAACAATGTCCAGTCAATTCATATTCGACGATTGATGGGTTAGAGGGAAAAGTGTTTTGGAGCTCAAGTACGGCTGCTGACTATAGAAGCTATAGCCTATAGGAGCTTTGAAGCTTGAACATATCTAGATAAGGTCTTGGCAACATTCAGGTACTAATTACCAAAAGCCATTTCCCCTCTCACTTCCCGTTCCCTCTTATCTTCCTTCTCCCATCCATCCCAACACATCCATCTTTTCCCCCTTCTTCCAATAGCAAAAACAATTGTTTTGGGCGCAGATGGTTTATGCGAAGAGAGAGAGAGAGAGAGAGCGTCTTCCCTCAAAAAGATATGGTGGTTATAAATTAAATCAGCTTCTGCTTCTTCTTCTCCAGCACCTTCTTGCCACAAACACACACACACAACAAGTGTTTCTTGTTCGAGCACCCTTGAGATTGTGCAAAAGGATTATTTTGGGCCTGGTGGCATGTTACAGTAGTAGTAATATGCGTGAAGACGCAACGAGTTCAAGAGGCTGACAAGCCAATTGTTATGCAAATTTTTCGAGTGGTGGATTGACAGCAATTTTTAGTGACTTGGAGTATGTTATGGCAGGTGGCATGGGGGGTCAGAAGTTCGAGGAGGGAAAGTGATCCTGATAAGGATCAGACTCTTATCAGCGCTAGCAGAAAAGTCCAACATCCCCCGCGCGCGCCCCTTCAGAAGAGACGGCTGTCCGGGAACAGGTGGCTCCAGGACTTGCCAGTGACTTTTTGATGAATGGATAAACGACTCACCGGCTCGTACTTCTCATCGGATATCAGGTGCCATATCAACGAGGGATCTGGCGGCGGCGGGAGGTCGAAAAGCGGCGGCTCTGTGATGCAATCGCACGGAATCATAGTGGCATTGGTTCTGGAAATGGAAAGGGATTGTAAAAAAAGGGGAGAAAGTTGAAAGAAACGGAAACGGGAATGGGGTGAGAGGGAGGGAGGGACCTTCGATTTCCATGGCAAGAGAAAGATTTTACATTTTATAAATGTCCCAGTTGCGACAACACAAGGAGGTACGTACGGAAGTCTTTTGAAAAGAGGACGAGGCGGACAGACTTAAGGAGGTACATAATAATGGAAGAAGGGGGGAACAATTAGAAAAGGGTCTCGACACGATAACGACCTTGGTGAGGCACTACTGAACTGTATGGCTCATTTCGGAAACGCATCTCATACGATCGTCTTTTTGACGACGGTGTGCCGGCCCATAAGCGATGCGGTAGGTCAGCGGTAAACATTGAGAACGTCGTGGAATGAAGCATGTAGAGAGGGGCGAAATTGGTTTCGATTTGGGAGAGGAGTAGCTATTGGAAAGGGGGATTGATGCGATGTGACAAGTGAGGAATGTTGCCACGTCAGAGGATGTTGCGTAGTTGGGCGGTAATGGGAGAAATGAAAGGGTTTTTGGGGGAGGAAGTTGACAAGGACACCTTCCGTAAATGAACATGTCACTCGACAAAGGGCCCACCGAGTGACATGGGCGGATTGGATTTGTTGGCAACTCTTACTCAATCCCTTTTGATCTCTTCCCCTCTTCTTCTTTTTTTCTTCTCTCAGCCCAAAGTTTTATTGTCTTTCTCACATCCATCCGTGAGTTTCGGGAGGCCCCCAGTGAGTGACAAATAGGATTAGTGTCGTCCTGTTTTTTTTGTCTTGTTTGGAGACGTGTACCGGTACGGGATTAGGCGGAGGCAAGAAAAGAAGGGGACATGGGAAAATGACAGTGTTTGGAGAAGGATGCGAGCACTTTGCGACATTCCGACGGGGAATTAGGCAAAGGAAGTTTCAGGCTTTTCAGGCATGGTTTAGGCTTGATCAAGCTCGTAATAAGTTATTTTAACTTAATTCGAATATGTTGGAGCCGAGAAAAGCCAATTTTGACTTGCTAAATGCTAAATTTAGACATTTGCAAAACGACCACTTTTACCTTTGAGAAAGTACGAAATCGTCCGTAATTTGCCGTGAGACTCTCACAGTAATAAATGAAGAGATGCAAACTATTTACTGTACTGAACTGACTCCGGACTAGGGTGTCACTTCGAACGATTTTTCGACGAATTTCGAACATATTCGTCGTTCGAATTTTTCGAAATTCGTTCGCTTCGAAAAACTCGTTCGTTCGAATTGTTCGAAATTCGTTCGCTTCGAAAAATTCGTTCGTTCGTTCAATTCGAAATTCGTTAAATTCGAATTTCGCGAATTTCGAACAGTTCGAAATTCGTTAAATTCGAAATTCGCGAATTTCGAACAGTTCGAAATTCGTTGTGTTCGAATGGCGAAATTCGACGAAGTTCGAAGAAATTCGAACGAATTCCACGAGGAGTACACGCGCGCGTAGTCGAGGAAGTTTCATGAAAATGCATAGTCGAATCGTTATTGAAAACTATTCCATTTAATTATTCAATTTTTCGGATTTATTTCGGATTTATCGAATTATTCGGAAGAAAACTGCTAGTATCATTAATGTGTAAAAATTTTGAAGACAATTGAGGCGAATTTCAGAACCATGATAAGAAAGATAAGAAATGTATGAAAAAGAATTACAAAATTTCGGAATTCGATTTGAAAAAAACAGAAAGAGTGAATGGATATTACGAAAATTGAAAAATTGTATCATTCTTCCAAGTCGTACTCTTTTACTTGACAACGGACTGCACTGCGGACTCATGAGCTGACTCGGATCCTCGAATCGTCGCATTCTGCCGAGTTATCTGCTCATTTTCAAGCTGTAAACATTTAATTCATGTTTTTAGAACGTGGTAAGTGCTTACTCTAGCGATGATCTCCTTCTGCTCGTTGTTCTGGTCTGATCGAATGTGCGCCAGCATTCCACTCGTCGTAGTACCGTTAAACTTTGTGGTGAACGAACACGACCGACATTTTATATCCTTCTGCCTCTCTTTCTTTTCAAAAAACTGCCAAACGATACTCTTCGATGAAATCGATGACGTCGGCGCCATTTTTGACTGTAGTTAAGCATTTATTTGTGAAATCACAGCGTTATTTATTTTTAGAAGACACGAATTGCAAAAAAAAACCGAGGAAAACACTTGAAAACTGGTTAAAACGAAAAAAAAGGGAGAAAAAACAATTGAAAAAAATTCATTTTGTTTCTCGGCCGTCGCGAAATTTTCTCGGCCACGCACGCGTGTACTCCTCGTGGAATTCGTTCGAATTTCTTCGAACTTCGTCGAATTTCGCCGTTCGAACTGTTCGAAATTCGCGAAATTCGAATTCAACGAATTTCGAATTGCACGAACGAACGAATTTTTCGAAGCGAACGAAGTTCGAACAATTCGATCGCGAAATTCGCGAACTATTTTCGAATTTCGTCGAAATTTTTATTTCGAAGAGGCACTCTACTCCGGACTGGTACTAATTCCGGATGCGAACGCGTATTCAAGTATTCAAAAGTGAAAAAGAGAAAGAGAAGTGATACTAGTTGGTATGTCATTCAGCTAGTCAAATCGTACAGTGGCTTTGACTTCCCACGGCAAAAATGGGGAAGAGAAAACAGAAAATGGATATGGTCATAAAATGGAAAAAGAGAGGTATGTTATGGTTCGGCGATGCGGGGGTTAATCACATTATTACCGAAAATGAGGAACGGCGGCGGCATCGGCGGATGGGTTGAAGGAGGAAGGACATGCGGGACACGGAGGGGAGGAGGACCCCCCGCTCCGCCCCTTTGTGGTCGGTTAGAGGGGAGGGGGGCAGAAGTGATACAGAAGTGAGCAGGTGCGAGAAGAATAGATGGTCTCGAGTAGGTGGTGATTGAAGAAAAGAACAAGGACGGGAATATCGTTATAGTTTACTGCTTTTTGCTATATATCTGTCTATATTTCAGAGCTGAACATTTGAAAAACAAGCTTGCAGAATGAAGTGAAATTGAGTCTCTCGTCTTTGGAAAAATGAAAAAAAGGAGAAGAAAGGCAAGTTGCGAATCACTTGTTGGACGGGCTGGTGTCAAGTACACACACGCCTCAACGAATTCTTTTCGCTTTTCTTGGTGGAAGAGCAACGAACAGAGCAGAATGTATCACATTCGGAACTTGAGAGTCGAGTGTGTTTAGGCAATGTTTTGACTGGTGAAAGGGAGGTTTTTCAGCGGGGAAGGACTGAATGAAGCTTGAAAGAGCCTACTTTTCAGAATATCAAAGGATTTGAAAGCCTAAAAAGGCCTGAAAAAACCTGTTCCCTGCTTTCCTTTAAGCCTAATAACGCTGAATTAGACTCTGCTAGGCTCTATTGTCAGCGTAAGAAGAAGTGACTTTAGGGTCTGTATGGACTGGGGAGAGATTGAAAGAAGTTTGCAAAAGCCTATTTTCGACTAGTTCTTGCTAGATAAAGTCTAACTTCAAGCCTGCTAGAGCCAAATTTAACTCTGGCAGAGCTCAATTTACAAGCTCCTGGATTCAGCTTTTTTCAGGCCTCTCTTACGCCCAATCTAGGTCAAACCCGCCCTTAGTCTTCTTCCAAATGAGACAATAGCCCATAAACTCCCATAAACCCGGTTGAGATATGGTTATGGGCGCATGCTCCGTCTGGTGTTCCTACGAGGGATGGTCCCGAGAGCACACGCGTAATTTTACGGTCATCGTGATTTATGGTGAGCAGGCGTGAGTAGGAACGGGACAATCAGGGCTCAGCTGAGCACATCCGGCAGGCGGATTTCAAAGTGAGTAACAAGAAGGAAAGTGTCGAAATTTGACATGTTACTACACGCCGAAAACTGGCCTCCCGGGTGCTAAATGGTTCATTAGGGTGTAGAAGGGAAAAGCGCCGGGGAAGCGCTCGGTCGTCTTATTAAATAATGGTCCCCCCGCAGATTCTGACGGAAAGCAAGTTTTGGGGAAGAAAGAAGAATGCACTAAATTCAATCACGTCTTCTTCTTCTTCTTCTCCGGGACCCCTATAGCTTCTCCCGCCTACTTTTTCTCGAGGAATTCAAGGGAACGATTGGGCGAGAAAAAATGACACTAGCTCGCGAGAAGAGGAGACGCCTTAATCCGACCCATTTCTTACCCGAAAACGGGCAAAAAACGGGCGGAACAACCGGGTGAAATGAACTTTTTTGGGCTGGTGCGGCCCAGAGGTTTTACGTTTTATTATGAGCATAAAACGGACGGATTCGCTGGTTCACTAATCCTCGATTGAATACTTTTTGGCGCATGTGTATACTTTATAGCTGGGAAGTGAGGAAGGGGAAGAAGGTATTAGGTGCTGGTATTAAGGCTCATCAAGTGGCCACCTATGCAATGTGTTGCGTCTTTGACACATTGTTATCGCACCTGGCTTCAAGATACTGTAGATATACTCCCTAACTACCGTCACGCAAGAAGCCTCTCCTTGTTGCGTGAGTTAAGTGTGTCCGGGAGGGCTTTGACCTCTTCGAAGGGTCGGGCGGTACCGACTAAAAGGGGTCCATAATTATTGATACAATTGTTGGCATGACGCAAGGAAGAAGGGCCGTGAAAGAAACTCGTAAAATGGTAGGGGCGTATGCGCACAGGTGGTACTGTACTGCCAGCCACCTGGCTTCTCTTTTGGAATGGGATTTCGGATGGGAAGAACAAGGAGAGGACGAAATACAAAAAGTTGAGCACCTGGCATGCGTCAGGGCTGCCCTGCACTCTGTGGCGACCGATTCAGGAGGAGCATGGTCTTGGTATTACTGAAAACTATTCGATTGAGAGTGAGAAGCCAGATTGCTATCATTGATGCTTATCACTTGGGCAAATTTCATTCAAATTGAACTTTCCGGTCTCCAGAAATGACCTGTTTACTGCACAACATACAGTTTTCAGCTCTGGTGGCCGTGGCCTAACTTCCGACTGTGTTGACCTACTGGTCTGAAAGTTCAGCAGCAATATCATGAAGGCAATAGCTAACTCTGAGCCAAGTTTCATTGAATTTGGCCTATTCAGTCTGGAACTACAATTAGCACAACCTAGGCGATCTGGCTAGACTTCTAACTTTCTGGTCAGATCCTAATTTGGATAGTGTAAACTTAGTGCAGCGCCACTCTGACCCATTCAAAGTTCAACTTTCAAATCAGAATTGCTCAAAATAATGGCGCAATCAGTGCTCTCTATCACAAGCCGACAGGATGTCGGAAATGACGCCTCTTCCTTTCTCTCTCTCACACCATAACAGTTTCTTTTCGACAAGTGTAAATGGAGATGCGGATGAAAGGATGCCGCGTGTTGACACAAGTATCGTTTCCACAATAAAACATCTCACCGTCCAATTTTTGTGGCGGCCCAGTGCCATGGTCAAGCACATTAGCACTCGGGGAGTAGGTAAACAGAGGCGTGGGAAGAGAAGAAGGGCTCGATTACGTAAGGGATAGGTGTGGAAGAATCAGATGAAGGCGAACACTTTACGGCTCATTGAGCAACGGAGCAAGGGAAATGGAATGCGGAGCATGAATGAATGAGTGGTGGCACCGGGGACACAGAAAATAATAATCGGGGGGCCATGGAGGGTCAGAGAAAGCGAGCCAACCAAGGGGGGGGGACCTGGAAAATCAAAACAAACATTCAAATCTGGGATCGGGTTACGGAAAGCGTGGGAGGTGTATACAAATTGGAAGAGTTGGGCGACGGGAAAGAATAAAACAAAATGTGTGTTCTCAGGTTCTAAAGGGTCTGGTACCAATTTTAATGGGCTTCGCTCTCTTTCTCTGAGAAAATGGGGCCGACAACTGACAAATTGTGAGAAGGAAAAGCATTCCCAAAGTGTTTTCAACAGGAAAACTGGAGTTTGAACTTCAAGAGAAGCAAAATAGGTCAATGGGGGGACCCTTATCACAATGATGACTCAGGCAAGGTGTCATAGTGTCATACCACAGGAACAACAACTTTTCTCTATTCCCTTTTGTGTCGAGCCGCCCGTATCAATGGGACCCTCCGGCATGACACATTTCTGATCAAACACACTCGTTCGCTCGATCAACCGCAATGTTTTTGGCTCGAAGCCCCCCATTATTGACAGATCGGAAAGAGAGAGTTTATGCGGACAGGTGATGCCAATGTTTACATTCGGATCAACACAATTTGAATTTGTGGTACATATCAGTTGAGGGTTGGCAGAGTATTATGACACTTTTAGGGAGAGTGATAAGGTTACTGATAAGGAATATGACTAGGTTTGAATGGAACACTTTGAAAAGGCAGCTCTTATAGGGACTACTGTAGGCTTAAGGGATCACTTCCATTAAAAGTTACCCAACGCCAGTAATCAGGCCAAATACCGCTTGACCCAGCGCCTGGCCCGTTCGGTCAATTATTACACCAGCAAGTACGCGGAAAACGATACGTAAACAAATGGATCCCCCGTGGCGAATGAAAGGATTATCATCATGATCAGCACGGACAACACAAGCAGAATGAAGAATCGGAAGGCGAAGGAGGAGAAGGCAGTAATTATATCGAGAAGAACCACACCTTACTACCAAGAGACCATGATGATGATTATCGTCTCGGGAGAGGCGAAAAGTGGAACAGGGGCAGAAGGATTTGAGGAGACGGGGAAGGACAAAGGACTTAGTACGCAAGTTGTTGTTTTCGCAAATATTCTGCAGAGTTGTGAACACGCCTTCGACAGTTTGTGTGGTAACAGCCACACCTACGCTACGATTTTTCATGAGAGGGGAGTGGTAAATAGCAAAAAGTATTGTTGGGGGAGGGGGTACTTTGCATTTCTATTCTTTTCTTTTGAAAGAAAAACGAGAATCTCTGAAAATAGTCAGAAAATGCTAAAAATGAGAACTTTATTACAGTCACAATACAAGTACAGTAACCCGACCTTAAAGGCGCATAACGATTTCAAGCTGTAGCAGATTTAGTTCGGTTCTTTCTTCGGAGTATTCAAAAACGAAATTTTACATCAAAATTTTGAGAAAACTACAGAAAGTTGATATTTTCTACAGTAATCTAACCATTTTCACCGCCACTGTCACTGGATTTTTCCCTATTTTTCCACACTACCACCCTGGAAAGTGCCACCTTCACAAAGTCCATGGCCATTTTCGCGGTTTTGACCGGCGATCCGTCTTGTTACGCGATGCTATCAAAACAAATGTGCCATCAGATTCTTGTCGGCGTAGATGGTTATCTGACAAGGAATGGGGAGTACGGTACTAAAGTTAACAACAAGTTTTAGTGTGTACTTTTGACTGGACCGACGAAACAATAAAGTTTCTAATGATCGGAGGGGAAATCGGAAGAATTTGGGAGGGAAGGGAGTGATAAGTCCCGCCGAGCTGGCATCGATCATCGTCCGGTATGCAACACAGACTTGCGCAACACGACGATTCATCATTTTTGGAGATGGTGGGAGAGAAAAGGGACAGTATCTTCTAGGTCGTTTATTATACATATTTGCCGGTGATTTGTGAGAATGATTTACAATTTGGTGGGGAAGTATGTTGGAAGTTTCACTTTCAGAAGAAGAAAGAAAACGACAGAGAAGAAGCTGTCAAGCCGCTTCTGAAGCCTTATTGACACCAACTGAACGTTTCGGACTCATTCAATGACAGGACGGCTTCGTGGCTAATTACAGCTCACAGTTTGTTATAAATGTGCTAGGAAACAATAGAAACCCAAAAACACATCGTTTTGGCGGGTTTTCGTTAGAATCCCTGTCATTATTAGAGGTAGCGCAGCATTTAGCAAGCTGTTATTTTTCAGGACAGGTATCAAATTTAGATGAACTCCTCGATACGACTAGATAGGGGGTGTAGATCTTCAGATGAATCTAGGGATACCGGAAATGAACACCTGTAACAATATTGGTACGGTAATAATCCTAATTACCGGAAGAGACGGAAAAGTTGTTGGGGAAGAGAAGTCAAGGCCGTAATTGGCAATAATTTGCTCGCTGAGGCGGTGTCGGCGGTTTGTTCGCAAGTGTGCCGATGACAGTTTCGATATTCAATTATGCGGCCAGACACTTGACACTTTCGCTGAATGAGCGAAGGAGAAGTAAGTCAGGATGGATGCGGGAGACATACCACTTCAACCGCATCCGTGACACAGAAGGTTCCGCCACTTAGGTGTGAAATAGGGGGTTTAGAACTGTCCGGGGAGACAAGTTTTCTCCAGAAGATTCTGCGGAATTTCAGTCCGAACTACTCAAAGTATATGCAAATTTGCTCCATTGCACAATACCTCACAATAGTGTTACATAAAGGTGCTCACACTAACTGTCTCCACTTTACTAATTTAGTGTCAGTTTGCCAACGACGCAACTGTCAATTGAGGTCAAAAAGGTATCAAAATGGTGCGAGGAATGGGTGGTAAGGAGGTGTCAGAAGGTGGTTGATTCTGGCTAGAATTCTGAAGGAGACCCGGTCATTATGACCCTCCTAATCACTCAAATTAACCTCATTCAAATTCCAATAGAAATCAAGGTCTTCTGGTGTGTCTTCAACGCATCAATCCGGCCGGACAAGGTGTCAATCAGGAGCATATGGTGTGCATGCCCGAAAACCAATTGACTGCACCCCCAAAAGCCTATGATTAGCATTGGAAAGGGAACAAAAAAGTGTTCCGTGTCGAGTCACTGACTAATCCTATGATTAAGTTCAGGTGTGAAACTGACTAGTCAATAGGAGGGGAAGAAGTGGTGAATGAGGTGAGAAATTATAATAATACGGGTGGAAGGAACACCTGTTCGGATGGAATTCGACAGTGAGGAACGTGTTAATGAGTTTGGCTAATTATAGGGGGTGAAGCTTGAGAAACAATGAAACATTTATGTTGTTATTTGAAGAGAGGGAAATGGGGACTCTATACAGCTACCTAGCACCCGTTATCAGCTGATTACTGATAAGAGGCGGAGAGTCGATAGAAGAGTCATGCGGAGCACAAATTAGGTAGGTCTCGAGAGAAATGAGGAAGGGCTCATAACTCGATTTCGGCGCGGGGCCATCTGTCAAAATGTTCGCATCATTAACAAGTGGCAATTAGGTTTTGGGTAGTGTTCGGAATTCGAAACGAATTGTAATTTTGTTTAAGGAATTTATTGATTTTTTAAAGCTTCTACAGTAACCCGATGTTTAAAGGCGCATAGCGATTATGAAACATGTCGGTATTTGAAAAAAATTTGGAACTTTCGGTGAAAATAACTCAAAAAAGGAAAAGCTTCCAGGAACAAAATTCTCGAGAAACAATACAAAATCCTTGCCGATTCCTTCCTCAATTCTCGCCCGGCGGAGGATCATGCACAACAAACACAAGATGACAAACACTCTCAGCCAAAGAGAATGAACACCTGCAGCTTCTTGTCTATGTACTTGAAATTGTACACCCAATTGAAGAATCTAATTGTTTTGATGAAAATTTGATGAGCTCCAGTCCAACCGAAAAACAAGGAGAAGTATCAAATGACTCGGATTTGAAAGGCCCCCCATGTAACAGGTGTTTTCGGGCGGTCCGACCGGTAGTGACCGTTAATCCAGTGTCGGACACGGAAGAAATAACATGGCGTGCAATGATGCGCACCTTCTGATGAGCACCTGTTCGCCGGGACTATAAATCTCGGGCGGCTCAGCCCCAACTCAAAGGAAAAACACCGCCTATTCAAAACACCTCAATGTTCCGGAGAGTCAGGTGACGATAATTAACATCTCCGGAGGCTTCTCCGTACTGACATTGAGCTCATAAATTGTTGCTCGAGGAGCGGGGCAGCTGGCAGCAATGGGGAAAAAGGACACCGCCTGAACACTTCATTGTCGCTGCTCGCGGCAACGTGGCAAACCGAATCAATCAAAACATTGTGTCGTGTTTATGGAGCCGTGAAGAAGTCGGGAAGGATTTGGGCGGAGGGGCGACAGGAAGAGTTTCGGAACAATTGGCAGAGGGATTGGTGGGCAGAAACCGAAAAGGCAATGGGCCTGAGCTTGGCCTACTTTGGCCTAGAGTGGGCTCTTGTGATTTAGGCTAGACCTACTCTAGTCTGAATTAGCCTGGAGCCTATCCTTCAATCTCAGCACATCTCAAAACCATCTGTCTTCATAACTATGCAAAGAAAAAGGCTCTCCTCGAGATTTTGCGTCGGAAATCTTCAACATTCTTACTATTATCCTAATCGGATCAGAAAATGCTCTCGGAGGGACTGTACACAAAAAGACATTGACTGTCGGCACGCTTCGGACACATATACACATGTGGACGGATTAGCATATCGGCAAATATATATTATTATTAGGTATATTATGCCAGGGAGGAAATTGAGAAAGGGAGACGGGAAGCGGGCGGTGATAAGATACAGGCAAGTTCAATTTCCGGTTGGGGACCACTGTGTTGGGGGAAGGAGAATTGACGAACTAGTGAGGGAGTCCATGAGTCAGGCGGTCATTAGTTGAATAATAGAGCAGTCTGTCACGACATCGAAGCATCCGTTGTTCCTCTCCGGCCAATTTTATGATTGTTGCGGCGAAGAGGAAGACATTGGATTGTGACAAGTTGGAATATGAGATGGGCTATCCGGAATGGTCATTGACCTAATTTGAGTGGAATTTGAGAAGCGCCCATGGAAGTTTTCAAAACTAATTCTTAATAAAAACAAAACTTTATTCCGAATAAAAAAATCAAGCAGACTTTGGCAGCTTCTCCTTCTTCTTCTCGGTGTTCTTCTTCATGTCCGCCTTGAACTGCCGATCCGCCTGTCTTCTCTCCCGTTCAGCATCCCGATTGTCGCCCGGAGCATCCGAAGGAACCAACTGATCCGAAGGTCTTCTCGCGAGTGTCACAGTCCTCGTTGTCACAGTCGGTGCTCTCGCCGATGGGTCAGCCAGACTGACAGCCACGGGAGCGGCGACGGAAGCGGCGACGGTAGGAGTCATGGCGGGTCTTGTCGGCGGAACGGACACCGAAGT
The DNA here is from genome assembly GCA_900536315.3 of Caenorhabditis becei. Taxonomy (NCBI): domain Eukaryota; kingdom Metazoa; phylum Nematoda; class Chromadorea; order Rhabditida; family Rhabditidae; genus Caenorhabditis; species Caenorhabditis becei. The sequence continues at coordinate 773,298 of LR539394.1, forward strand.
TCCAGGGGGTCTGACGGATTCCGCGGAAGGCTTCGGAACACTTTTCGCGTCTGCTGCTCCTTTTCCATCAGGGATCTTCTTGACGGGCTCATCCTTCTCCTCGAAAACCGGATGAATCTTACAACCTCTTCCTCTGATGTCGATATCTTCTTGTTTATGCATCTCGTCCAAGTAGGCCTTCTCGAGGAAGTGATCCTGTTTCAGATAGTCGACGAATCGGTAGGCGTGCTTCGAAATGTTGAACTTCTGCGTTCTGGAACATCGATTGATTGGAATTGATAAATGACATTGATAAGGCAATAGGTCACAAACCTGAAGCGACGAGCCGACTGCCAACAGAAAAAGAGCGCTCCCAGAAGCATCAGAGTGGATATCGACGAGCTGATATAGGGCATCGGAATCAGGAATTCGCAGTTGCTGCCGGTGTGCCACAGGTCACAGAGACACTCGAGAATCTCCAGATGAGTGCCCGGATTGTGAGTTATGCACTTCCCAACACCACCGCACGTATGATTTTTGGTGCATCCTTCAGTTGTTCTCAAACTGTTCCATTTTTAGTAAAGTGACAATTGCCCACTTACCTCATCTTCGGAGAGTTTCCTGGTACGAGTTATTACTACTTTATTGTTGTTATTATTATTTAAAGAAGGCTAAATTACAGAGAGTGAAGTATAATAGGCAGAGGTTCGAAGCAGCCGCGTGGAATAAACAACAACAATACGTGTGTGTGTGTCAAGGGACGACGGAGGAGGAGTTCACGTTTATTTGAGTAACATCTTTTTGTTTTGGGAGCACGTGTGATCTGTGCTTTTTGGGGGAAAGTTCATTACTGTAGGTGGAGAGGAAAAGCATGTGCGCTCCATGGAGCATGTCAGAAAACCACATTGTTCTGCTTGAATTCAAAAGGAAAACCAAACAACTTTCCATCTTCGTTGTGCGCCTTTGAACTTAGGATTACTGTAGCCGACAGTAATTCTGAAATTTGAAAACTATTGATTTTCCTGATATCATGTTTGAAGAGAAACTTTGCCCCTTGTAGTTCGCTCCACTACAGTACCCCTTTATCAGGTTTCAACTTTGACCTGATTCATTCTCTGATTCCCGCCCGCCACACACACACACACATCAATTCCACGTAAATCAGTAATTCAAACAATTCGATGACGTCCCCCTTCCGAACAGATCATTTCGTGGCTGCGGCGGCGAGAGCCACACAACTGATAACTATTCTTCTGCTACAACTGATAAGACGAGAGAGCAGAGACAAAGAGTGATGCGGCCACCGGGCGCTATTTTTAGACACTCTCCGCCTTTCAGCACCTCCCAAAACGGTGTGAGAAGAAGAAGAAGAGTACAATCGGCAGAGAGGAAATTAATCATTTTTTGAGATATTTGCTTTTTTTTGAATGCTCCTCCTGTTTCAAATTTGTTTGTTCTTGAGTCATTTTTGTTTTCGTGTCGAGACCCAAATTTCCCGAATCTCTCAAAATCCACATTCGAGAAACATTTCAAAAACCGACGCAAGGCTTCTTCTCTGAAAGGCTTCATTGCTCCGAAAAGTGTTGTAAACCTGAGAAAACGAAAAAAGAATCGCACTTATCAGCTACTATAAAATCATCATGATGTGTGTCAAACTGGACTAGGTCAATACTCTTTCCTGAATCGATTCTCTGATTAGACAAGAACTGTTCTCTTTTTACAGCTTAAACTAGTCAGTTGACTGCTTCTCTCTGACTCATTTTTCTTTTAAAAACCATTCTGCTCACTGGAAATTTTCGTTCTTTTCTCATTTTTCTCAAAAAACATCTACGAATCTAGTTCTCCGAACCCAAAAATATCAGATCAGACATTCGTCCAATTGTAGTCGTCACTGATACAATTATCGAGGGGGTATTTCCATTCTTATTCTGGAAACCCGATAACTTCCGTGCTTATTCGGCTGATTGTCGAACCTCAGATCTGAAAAGCTTAAGGCCCGAAAGCCTAGAAGCCTGAATCCTTAGAAAGGTAGAAGGCCTGAAAGATTAAAGCCCATAAACCAAGCGGCCTGAAGCCCAGAACCCTCCCCATTGTCGCCGTTTTATCAAATCGAACATCGTCCCTTCGTCTACCCCTTTGTCCCTTTCAAACCTGCTTCTTCACATTACACTTCTCCCAACCCAACCCAAAGTTCATCACAATAAAAAAACTATACACCCGTCTTGACCAATGCCACGTCATAGTGCACTTCCGTCCGGTTCCTTCCTCTTGAAACATCTCCGCAACACGCCATCTCCCATCCCAATCGTCGTCATCCATTTCGGGAAGCAGCTCCTCCGAAACGCGTTAAGCACCATTTGAAACAGCTCTCGAGTGGTGGGCGTCGTCGTCGTCGTCTTCTGTTTTCCTTCGGATGATGCTTCTCGATTTTCGTCGTCCCCATATCCTTCTGACGTAGCCCCCGGTCCTGTTTGTGTTTGCCCTTCCTCCCATTCGTTTTCACATCCGAAAAACGGCCGGAGAACGGATCGTTTTTGGAATGTTTTGACGGAAATTCGAAACCTTTTCGTCTTCCGTGGGTTTCAGAAGAAGTCTGTAACCCGTCACCTCTTCTTTTTCTCAGAACAACCCATTTGAGAGCAGTTGGTAACCATATACTCTTAGAGGAACCCCTGGGACCGGGTCTGAGATGGTAGCTGATGCATCAGAAGTAGTACTAGGGATCCCAACAATCATAGGTTCTTAGAGTCCTTTCAAGAGGTAACCAGATACCTTCAGTGACGTTTAGGGCTTCAAGGTTCAGAAGCTGATGCTCCAGAATCTCTGAAGATCCCCATACGAATCCAACAAAAACTTCAACAAGTCCAAAGACAAAACGGCTATATCCATCCGATTCTATTCCCGTTTTCTTTTTGCTCACAGGCGAAACTCGATAGCCATTACTCTGTCATCCACACCCTTCTTCTCCTCCCGGCTCCTGCTTATTCTCCGCATCTTTGCTCATTCCCCCCGCTCCCAATCCATGTCTACAGTACTTCTCACGTCCGGGTGCTTAACAACTCATCGAAAGACACTAATCCGTTTCACGGAACCGTGTGTCTCCTTATCAAATGACGTTAATAAGGCAAATACGGAAATAGAAGAGAGCCTCTTTCAGTTCTTGTTTGAATTGCTCAATGATCGGTCATGATCTATCTCTCTCCCTGCTCTAATTAGCTGTGTTTTCATGAAAACATGTAAACTTCAGACTTCGTCTCCTCAAATGATGGGCTCCAAAGCACGAGCACGACGGCGTCTTTTGTGTCTTCTCGTCTTAGCGTTGATACAGTACTGCACAGCGGGCGTGACCAAGAACAACAGTTGTAAGAAAGTCGGTGAGTACGGCCTATCACCGTATCACCTTATCACTTTATCTTTCCAGGCGTCGAAGAGCTAATCGACGAAGAAGGCTGTGAGCTGATGATTATCCGAATCAACCGGTGCAGCGGCCACTGTTTCTCGTTCACTTTCCCGAATCCGCTCACCAAAAAGTATCAAGTTCACGCAAAATGCTGTAGGATGGTCGAATGGGAAATGGTAAGCTGGAGCGCAGTTGGATTCCCCTAAATCGTGTTATTTTTCAGCTGGAAACCGAGCTGAAATGCACAGAAGGCAACCGAAAGCTGCGAATACCATCAGCGACGCAATGCGAATGTTTCGACTGTCTTGTCCAATGATATCTTCTCTTCTTTCTCTAAATCTCTCTCTTTTCCGCATAATAGCTTTAATTTATTTCTCCAGTGCCAACCCAAATCTCTCTGTTCTTCTTTTCCCCCTCTCTCTCTCTAATCTCGTCGATACGGGCAAAATCCGAGCGAAACAAGGATGAATGACTGTCCCGCGCCAAGAACAAACCAAAACAAAAACACACTCTGCAAAACAAAACCATTTCCCGTTCTGATCTCTGTCTGCGTCTTCTCCAAACACACACTCCCTCTCTCTCTCTGCCAGCCACTTTTTTGTTTTTATTCTCATTTGAAAAGAAAATAAACAACTGATTCTGTTGATTAGAAACCCCCACTGCATTCTGTAGCCAAAAGGTCAAAAATAGAGTCAAGTATGACTAAGGAATGTGCTGTCTCTTCTGAATGCCTCGGATTCCTTTATTACCCTGTTTTCTTCAGACACCAGGGTGCCTAAAACACAACTTTATTCTCATAACCTAGGGGGAACACTCGTCTCATTTAGCATGTACGACCGGTAATTGTTCGCCCGGAACATGTCGTCCATTACCATGAATTTTCGGTTTCCGATCTGGATGTTGCCGAAGAGAAAGTGCAGCAGAACTCGCGCGCCGTCGGCTTGATCTTCGGCAAAGTAGAAACCGGTCGAGTCGTCGCGACGGAATGGCTCCTGAAATCGGAAATACGCTCCAATGCGAACAGCTTCAGACCAACCTTGTACTGCGTAATGACACCTTTCGACCGAACCGCTATAAACTGTTCGACATTTTTCCTATTCTGATATATCCTTATCAATCGAAGCTGCTGAACACGCACTAGGAACGCCACGACGACTGCCAGAGCCACTGATGGAACTGCGATCAGAACTCCGAGTTCTTCAGCGTCGGCGAGCAGTTTCTGTACGAAATCCAGCCGATTCCCGGGACTATTTGTGTTGACGTCGACTGTGAATATGGCGGCGCCGACGATGAAGCAGGGCAGGAAGATGGCGGTCATGTAGAAGGTTCGGGAAGCGCCGATGTCTCGGTAGATCAGTGTCCATTCCTTCTCGTCGATCTTGTCCTTTTTGTGCGCTTTCCGAATGTTTTCCTCGTCAAAATTCTCGCGATCATCCTAAAAATAGAAACATGACAAGTGCGTTCCAGCGGAAAACAACTTACCGCTGTCAAAAACTGCTTGACTTTCTGAATAATGCTGGCAGACGGGCGGGAAGTGCAGAATCCACGATGGGCGATGAACAAGTGATGATTATGGAGGAGACATCGGGCTATCATGATCTTCTGTCATTGATAAAGTTGTCATTCTATGAAAAATTGCAAGATTAGAAATATCGGAGCCAGTCATTGAAAACAGTGGATTCTTCGTATTTGAAATTCGTACAAGCAACATCACATTTATTTATTTTCAAGGTTCACGAACGGGATCACAGCTAATTTTCAGAATTTAAAGTTAACAAAAGAAAGCGAAATCAATCCAAAATCTCATCGAGTGTCTGAATCGTTCCGTACTTCTCCATCGCCTCCTTTGTCAAGCTCGCATTCCCCACACGGAGCACTAGCTTCGTCTGGAATCCGGCGTTATTGGCAGCCTCTGCTTCAGCCTCCACGTCCGTCAGGAACAAAATGTCCTTGGGCTCGACGCCAATTTGCTCGCTGATCTTCTTGTAGGACTCTGGTTCGCCTTTCAGTCCAACATTCGTGTCGAAATAGCCTTTGAGAATCTGAAAATCGAATGGGTTCGAAGACCTCAGCCTAGTTTTACCTTGGTCATATCGCCTTCAACTGAATGAGCGAACAGCAACTTTTGGGCGTGAACAGAGCCGGAGGAGTAGATGTAAATGGGGATTTTCCGGCAGAGAAGAGTCAGAACCGGCTGCACATCCGAGTATACGCTGAAAAAGAGTCAAATTAATTCCAGGCGGCTGTGCAGTAACACTCACTGTCCCTTGACTTCGCCGCGGTGGTAAGCTTCCTCCCAAATGAGTCCCTGGAGGGCTTTCATTGGCGTCAACTGCAAAAACATCGGTTTCCCTCTTTCATAACTCGTTTTTCATTGATTTCTATTACTTTTTTGTCTCTTTTGATCCAATGCCGAACATTCCGTGTGACATCCTCGATGCAGTCTTGTTTGGGCTCTCGAACTCGTCTGTAAACGTTTCATAGCTGTGCAAACAGCGAATATCGATTACTCACACCACTGACACGTCGGTTTCTGCTTGTTGCTGTGCCACGCGACGAATATCTTCCAGAATTATCTGGGTCGCCGGCTCGTCGTAGTGCTCTTCCAGGAAGTTTCCCACATTTTCGAAGGCGTACGGGAAGAGTTCGTCCTGGATATGGATTGTTTAGTGGAATAATAGAGCGAAAAGTAGGAAGAAAAGCGAATTATTAACCTTGACAAACGAAATACTGGTAATTGTGCCTTCAATGTCTAGGAGAAGTGCGTTGAATGAGGTCATGACTGTGATTTTTGAATTTGTCGCTGCAATGAAGTGTTAGTGAGAGGAATTTGTGAATATTTCTTATTTCGAACGTTGGAACATGCTGTGAGAGTGAATAATTGCCTTGTTTTTCGAAATTAGGTAATAAATTGAATTCCCACCGAATTTCTTCGATAGTCAGACTTTTAGTCACGATTTCTGCAGTTCAGGTTTTAGGGGCACAGGGTGCGGCAGTGTTAACAAAGCGATGATGATATGGAAATGATATAGAAATCGAGTGATAAGAGTCGATTATTAATTTTTGCGATACTTGCGCGCGAGAAGACGAATAAAAACGGAGAACTTTTGTGTTGTCCGAGATAAAGTTTTCCAATCGTTTTTTGTCATGCGCCTTTAAATTTACTACGGTTTGTCAACCGTAGTCTTCGAATTAATTAATTAAAATTTGGGAAAACTTCTTTTTTTTTCAAGAATTTGGTTATTCTTATCAATAAAGTTTTATTTTTAAACAAATTAAACTGCAAAAAAAAGTAGTAAATGCTTCAAATTCAACAATTTCCTCTTCAAAAAAAGTAGGAAGCCATGCAAAATGCAGAGTAAACGCGCTCTTCCGCACAACACGTTGTCCCGACAAATTATATACTGCATGCAGTAACTATCCGTTATCCCGCAATCTGAATCTCGATAAAAATCACATGATTCGTTCTGTTTTTCCAGCTTGATGGCAGAATAATGGGCAAACGGAATATCTACGTTCTGCTGAGTCTCGGCATTTTTCTGACCGTTTCGCTCTACTTGTACAATGGAATCGAGACGGGAACAGAGGCGTTGGCGAGAAGACAAGTCAGTTTTAGTTAGGAAACAACCAAAAATCAATAAAACTTCAGCAATACGTGGATGACTTGAGGCAAAAGCTGGGAAATCTTGAAGATATAGCAGCTCAGAATGGAAAAACGATAGCACGACTCGAACAAGAAGTGAAGCAAGCGAAAGCAGAAAAGTCAGTGGATTTTGACGAAGAGAAAGAAAAATCGATTGAAAACAATGACAAACCGGAAGTGGCAGTTCGCGGAAACCGAAACCAAATGGCTCATGTTCACCAGGTCCAAAAGCACACAAAACCAACGCCTTCAATGACGAATGTCTGCGGTCTCCGTGCCAATTCCAGCATTGCCAGGTCGGATCTTCAAATGCTGGACCTCTACGACACCTGGAAGTTTGAGAATCCCGACGGCGGAGTTTGGAAGCAAGGATGGAAGATCGAGTATGACGCAGAAGCCGTGAAATCCGAGCCTAAGCTGGAAGTGGTGGTCATTCCGCACTCTCATTGCGACCCCGGATGGATTCTGACGTTTGAGGAGTATTACGCCCGTCAAACACGCAACATTCTCGACGGAATGGCCAAACATTTGGGTGAAAAAGACGAGATGCGTTTCATTTACGCAGAGGTCTCGTTCTTCGAGACGTGGTGGAGGGATCAGACGGAAGCGACGAGGAAGAAGGTGAAGGAGTACTTGGAAGCAGGCAAACTGGAGATAGTGACTGGAGGATGGGTGATGACTGATGAGGCGAATGCACATTATCACTCGATGGTGACCGAGTTGTTCGAGGGACACGAGTGGATTCTGAATCATTTGGGAAAGAGTAAGTCTTCTTGAAATTTACCCACTTTTCTAATGAATCTCCCTTTTAGAAGCCATCCCACGCTCCCACTGGTCCATCGACCCATTCGGTCTCTCCCCATCCCTTCCACACCTTCTCACCTCTGCCAACATCACAAACGCAGTCCTCCAACGAATCCACTACTCTGTAAAACGCGAGTTGGCCCTCAAGAAGAACCTCGAGTTCTACTGGCATCAGCTCTTCGGCTCCACCGGTCACCCGGATCTCCGTTCCCACATAATGCCCTTCTACTCCTACGACATCCCGCACACTTGTGGTCCGGAGCCGGCGGTGTGCTGTCAGTTCGACTTCCGAAGAATGCCTGAAGGAGGGAAATCGTGTGACTGGGGAATTCCGCCGCAGAAGATAAATAGTAATAATGTCGCCGAACGGGCTAGGATGATCTATGATCAGTACAGGAAAAAGAGCCAGTTGTTCAAGAACAATGTGATCTTCCAGCCACTTGGAGACGATTTCCGGTGAGTTTTTGCTCTTCACAACCTCCAAAAAAGTTCCGTTTTCCAGTTACGACGTGGAATTCGAGTGGAACTCTCAATACGACAACTACAAGCAGCTCTTCGAATACATGAACGCCCAACCCGACTGGAATGTCCATGCTCAATTCGGAACCCTATCCGACTACTTTGCGAAGCTCGACGCGGCAATCGCTGAGTCTGGAAAGAAGCTTCCGACGCTTTCCGGTGACTTCTTCACGTATGCGGACAGAGATGATCATTATTGGAGTGGTAAGTATGCCCTAGCGAACATTCTAGAGACAAAGCGATGTTTCAGGTTACTTTACCTCCCGTCCATTCTACAAACAACTCGATCGAGTCCTCCAACACTACCTCCGATCCGCCGAAATCGCATTCAGTCTCGCTAACATCGAAGAAGAGGGAATGATCGAGTCGAAGATTTTCGAGAAGCTTGTCTTGGCTCGTCGAGCTCTTTCCCTCTTCCAACATCACGACGGTGTCACTGGAACCGCCAAGGATCACGTGGTGCTGGACTACGGGCAGAAGATGTTGGACGCGTTGGCAGCTTGTGAGGCCGTGCTGTCCGAGTCGCTGACGGTGTTGCTGGGTATCGATTCGACGACGATGATGCAGATGGACGAGAGACGCGAGAACCAGAATGTGCTGCCGGAGAAGAGGATCTATAAAGTTGGACAGTGAGTTTTGCTATAAGATTTCAAAGTTTTGAATTGCCGCCTGTTCCAGAAACGTCGTCCTTTTCAACACCCTTTCCCGCAATCGAATCGAGCCAATCTGTATCCTTGTCGACTCTCCGGACGCTGGAATTGAAGCAGATCCGCCAATTGTGAGCTTTAACTCTCAACTTGAAACTGAATCCGTATGATTTTTCCAGCAAAAACAACAAATCTCGCCGGCATTCGGATTCGATGAGGAACACCGAAAGATCATTGTCAAGAAGAACGCCTTCGAGTTGTGCTTCCCGATGACGTTGGGTCCGATGGAAGCGGCGAGTCTGAAGATTGTGAAGAGCACGTCACTGTCGAAGGCCGAGGTCAAGACGAACGATCCGAACCTTGAAGTGTAAGAATTGAGAATCCGGAGCCCGTCGGACGCCTGTTTTTCAGAGACTCCACCTTCAAATCATCCACGTCTTCTGGAGACTTTATCGTTCAGAATGACAAAGTCAAGGCAGAATTTGACGGCGAGAACGGAATGATCAAAGTGAGGATTTTGAATTCAGACTACGAATACAAACATATCTTCAGAAAGCAACAAGTCTAATTGACGATAAGCCGATCGAGCTGAACTCGCATTATGTTCATTATGGAGCCAGGAAGTCGAAGAGAAAGTGTGAGTTTTATAGAATTGAGGTTTATTATGTTATTAGATGAGATATTCGGATCCTTATTATGTGCGGGAAAGATGTTAGAAGAATCTAGCTCTTTTGGCTTGGAATGGTAGACGGGACACTGTTGGGCCCTGGTAGACGGTTGGGGAAGAGCCGAAAGAACCCATTCCCAGTGGGATCACCATTGGGTAGCCGGACATTTCTGGGAGGTCATACTGATAAGAAGGTGATAAGAGGGTGCTTACTCGGATACATGGGATAGCCATTGAGCATCAGTGGCTGGGCAGATCCTCCCATCATCATGTCAGAAGCGGCAAATCGAGGTTTGTACATGCTGGAGCCGTAAGAGCCTGAGAAATGAAAAACATGGTCGACATGATTAGGAAAAATCGCTGTGAGACCCAAATCATCAAAAGACTCACCGATTCCTCCCATTCCCATCATGCTTGATGCTGACCCATATGGCATTTGCATTTGCATTCCCTGCATCTGAATTCCTTGGAGCCCCTGGAGCCCCTGAAGCCCTCCAGCTCCTCCCATACCGCCCATCATCATCTGATTTCCCATTCCCGAATAGTACGGACTTGCACCCATTCCTGGTCGACGGATGTAAACTTCATCTCGGGTATACGGGTTCCCGAATGGAGATTGGGATCCAGAAGAAGAGTAGACGTTGTAGATGAATGGGTCGGCTGGAAATGGAAAGGATCAGAAAGGATCAGAAAGGTGGCTGGCTGACCTGAAACCGAAACGATCAATAGAAGAGAAGCAGCGAGGAACTGCATGGCGGGAAATGATACAAATTAGAGAAATCGTAGTCCGGGGGAGTGATAAACAAAAGCGCGAAGCGAGAAATTAGGCGATTTAGGTCAAATTGCATCCGTTCCTTCCCCCAAGACAGGCATTCCTGTTCCTTCTGTCGTGACAAAAGATTCAGCTTCATTTGTTTATTCATCCGTTTTTTTTCTTTCAGTCGCCAACGGAAACGAGGACAATCCAGCCGGTGCCTACCTGTTCCTCCCCGATGGAGACGCCCGTGAGCTCAAGAAGCAACGATCCGAGTGGGTCGTCGTCGAGGGAGACGTCGTTCGAAGGGTGCTGACGACTCCGATCGCCGAGCTGAAGATCCTGCAGACGTACACACTTTACCAGGGACTTCCGTGGATCGACCTGGACAATGAGGTCGATGTGAGGTCAAAGGAGAACTTCGAGTTGGCCCTGAGATTCAGTTCAAATGTGAAGAGTGGCGATGAGTTCTTCACGGATCTAAATGGAATGCAGATGATCAAGAGACGCAGACAATCAAAGCTTCCGACTCAGGCCAACTTCTACCCAATGGCTGCTGGAGTGTTCATTGAAGACGAGACCACCAGGCTATCGATCCACTCGGCACAAGCTCTCGGAGTCAGTAGTTTGGCTTCTGGACAGATCGAGATCATGCTGGACCGTCGGTTGAGTTCAGATGACAATCGAGGGCTTCAGCAGGGTGTCAGGGACAATAAACGGACAGTTGCCCACTTCCGAATCGTCGTGGAACCGATGTCGGGTGGAGCTAGTGAAGAAGAACGTGTCGGATTCCACTCATCTGTCGGTCACCTGGCCACGTGGTCTCTGCACTATCCCGTGGTCAAGATGATTGGAGAAGCCACGCCCAAGTCGGTGACATCGAAGAATCTGGAGCAGGAGCTGAATTGTGATCTGCATGCTGTCACGTTCAGGTACGTCAAGACATTTCCGCAGCTTCCTAGATCTTCTTACAAAAGTTTGGCTGCATCCAGCACTTTTGAAGCTTGTGGAAGATTCTAAACTTCATTACCAATCCCTTCATTACAGAACCCTCGCCTCGCCCACCACCTACGAAGCCAACGAGCGCTCCACTGCCGCCGAGAAGAAGGCGGCCCTTGTGCTGCACCGAGTCATCCCCGACTGCCGATCCCGCATCGCTCTTCCCGACACTTCGTGTCTCAACACTGGATTCGACGTCGAGCCCCTCAAACTGATCTCCACTCTGAAAAACGCGAAGAGCACCTCGCTGACGAATCTGTACGAAGGACAGAAGGCCGAGCAGTTCCAGCTGCAGCCGAATGACGTGTCAACGATTCTTGTTTCTTTTTAAATTATTGACTTTCTTTTCTTCTCGCAGCATTTGTTTGCCAAAGTGTGTCTCATGGGTATGCCTTTTCTAGATGATTCCATTGTATTTCTATTGCCTTTGCTTCATGTAAAAATTCAATTTCACAACGAACTCTTGTCTTGTGTAGTTACTTTTTGATTGTTTTGTTGTTTTTCTTGAAATCTAAACAGCAATGAAATAAAACCTGTAAATCTTAAAAAGAAGTCAGAAGTTCGAAATTTGAAAAAGTTTATATTATACTTGTCACATTCGGTGTTGATTACCGTAACCTGCGAAGAGAGTTTTGAGAGAGACGCGCGTGGAACATGTTGCATTCCGGTGGCCTCAGAGTTGATCTCAATTGAGACCCGGACAAAACCGGAGAAAATCGAAAAACCGGAGAAGACAAAACCGGAGAATTTGAGAGCGAAACAGTGAGCAAAAGTGAGAGACGTAGAGCGCGAAATCGCGCTCTATTGCTCATTTCTTTAATTCTCTCGTTTTTGCGTACTATTTCGATTCTCCGGTTTTGGGTTCTCCGGTTTTGTCTTCTCCGGTTTTTCGATTTTCTCCGGTTTTGTCCGGGTCTCTCTCAATTTCGAGCGCTTTTGGCACCGTGCTAAGAATGCGACAATTCGCTGAGTAGCGAGTTACAGAACGCCGAAATTCGAACCGATACGCAGTGGGAGCCGACGCTATTCAATATTTTCTGTCCTATTCCGGGTTACAGCCGCATTTTTTTTTAATTTGAAGCTTTTTTTTTGAAAATTATGACACTTTAAACACAAAAAATCTGTTAGAAACTTATTATATCGAATTTCCTAGTTAATTTTCTAGAAATTTCTCTAAATAAACCCAACAAAAATCTTCTAAAATCTGGAAAAATATATTTTCGTGGCGAGACCCGCCGACAAAATGTAGGTTGCGCCTTTAAGATTACTGTACTTGCTCATCTTTATTTCTCGTCTTTTTTCTTCTAAATTTCGTTGTTTTCCCACAGATTCGCTAATTTTCTATGCTTCAGATGTCACAATTTGACGAAATCGTCAAAAATATCGCCTTGGAAAACAAAAAATGCAAATACAATCCAAAAAAAAGCACGAATTGGAACAAGTTGAGTTGGAATATGAAGAAAAAGTGTATGAAGCATATGGATTTCAAGACAAGGTAAGAAACTTAAAATTCGTTTTAGAAAAGTCAAAGTAATTGCAGAAACCGTCTGCGTCAAACTAGCGATACCGAGAAGTACATTTGTGGAACTACTTCGAAAGCCCTATTCATCGCCAGAATGGTCGCTTTTCAAACGGAACAATCCAATTACAATCCAAAAATCGATATGAATTGGTGCATGTTGCCAATGGAAATGCGAAACGAATGTGTGAAACGAATGGATTTCAAGACAAGGTAAGACGATTATTATCGTTGTAAGTATTCCGAAAAAAGAGTTCGCTGAAGGGAAGTAGAGTAAATCTGCAAATGGGATCTCTTAGCAAAAACCCTACAGGAAACAGCTAAAAAATTGAAAAATGTACGTTCGCTAAGGCAATGGAAGTCTTCGAACGAATTTCGCGAAAAACCTTTCAAAATCATATTTTTTCTGATCTATTGCGACCACGAGTAGAAGTTCTCAAATGTTTTGACTGTTTACTGTAGAGTTTTCGCTGGGGGATCCATCCGCAGATTTTCTCTATATCCCTTCAGCAAACTGTCATTTTGGAATACAACGATGATACTTTGGTTAGAATTTCTCAGAAATTTCAACTGTTCTGTTCAGATGCCGCCTCCGAGGAGCTTCAAAACACGAACAATCGCTGGTCCACTCGAAAAAGTATCGATTCAAACAGTTACTTCTCGAGTTCGACCATGTCCACTCCAGGTGGGATACTGTGGCGAAAATCAATACCTGGCACGGGTTCTATAGAAATGACAAAAATCCAAATTTCGAATTAATATCGGCGATTCTCAAACATGCTGAAGTCGAACATTTCGATTTCATGGCCGAAGACGATTTAGGAGACGTTGTGCCGCCTGTTCTGAAACAACTTGAAAAGCTCGCCCCGTTTCCATTCAAGAGAGTGTCAATGGACAGAAATCTGTTGTTTATTTATCTCCTGAAACACTGCCCGAATTTGGAAAAAGTTGATTTCACAGGCTGTAAAAAGTTTCCACAATTTCTGCTGGACATGATTCTTGATGTCCCAACTGTTATGAATATCAAGGAGTTGTGCATTCCACATCCGTTCGGACCGGGATTTCCGAAATTTATGAAAAAACTTGTCCAAAAATGGATCGATAATGATGCGGAAGTTGGAAAATCGATTCAATTCGATTCGCGAACGGAAGGAATCCTCTATATGTTTTTCGGAGAGTTTACTGACAGAATAATGTAAGTGTTTCGAAAAATTCGGTTTTATTTTTCAATTCATTGATTCCAGAGAGCAAACCGACGAAAAAGTTCGAATTCGAATGGATAACGGAACGAAGCAGATTCTGGTCAGACACATTGGCTCAAGAGTCCCTTTTATGCGCCCACGAGAGATCAATGTCGAGTACTGTTCGTGCAAAGTGATCCCAATCGATATGCCGGAATCAGAATATCCAACTGGAGACGAATGGATTCAGACGGTTTACGAGAAAGCACTCGAAATGGATAGATATGTGATTGAGGAGATTATGTGGGATTTTTGATGCGGAAGATCGAGGAGTTTGGTTTTGAATTTGACATTTCTTTTTACCATTTTCTTGCTTCTCGTTCATCAACCCGCATTTCACCTACTAACCGATTCGTCTGCCCTGTGCCCCTCTCTCTCATTCCTTCCGGCCTTCCCTAGTGATTCCCCGTCTCTCTTTTCTCTCCCTGTCCCTACTTATCGAACAGATCCAATCCCCTCATAATCAGTCTCTTCCTCTTTCCCCTTCCACACACATTCCCCCACAGTATTTATTCTCGTGCTGACCGCAGTTCCTGCCAGTATAGTCCCCGCATTATATAAAACCTCCCCTCCCCTTCTAAAGACTGTGTTTTCCTCATAATCAGTCAATATCTCTTCCTCCTTCCACCCATGCTCATACACATTTGACCACAATTATTAGTATTGTTTTGAGCCCTCACATTGTACAAAGCCTCCCCCTTTCAAATAACAATTTCTTGTTTTTAAGTCCCCATCTCGCCCCGATTTTAGTTGCTTTCCGCTCCCCGACATCCTAGTCTCTGCCCTTTTCCAAGTTTTCCCTGCCCCACTCATCCACAATTTCTTCTAATTCACCTCATGTTGAATTGCTCTTCCCTATCTTCTTTAAAATTGTATAGCCGTTTCCTAGCTGGTTTCCTTTTATTTATTCCCTCAACAGTCAGTAGATACATTGCCGAATGAAAATAACAGTGTCGAAAATTAAAATAGTTTAAGAATTTTTCAGTGGTTTTCCGAAGAACAAGAATCTCTTTTGACGATACAAAATAAAATCACAATGCCGCAAAGAATGTTTCAAAACTCAACGATATACATTGTGAGGGTTACTGAAACGGAACAGTAGCTGACTGGTATGATAAAAGTTGCCCTACTGCAACGATTCCTGAACTTCACAGATGTGGACCACTGATGTTTCCAGATCCTCCGAAAGCATTCCAGATCAAAAAGATGGATGCTGGGTTCTCAGCCTACTCAACGAACGAAACGAAACACTTCACGCAGTCGAGCTTTTGATACTGAGCCAGATCGCTTGTATTCGCAAGGTCGAGTTCCTCGGATACTATTTCAATCAGCGTCATAGCTGATGCTCTGGTTTCGATACCTTTGCGATATCTGTACTCCCAAATACTTATTGGTTCATTCTCCTTTCAGGTTATTTATTTGAAAAACTTCAAGTCACAACAGGTCATGAGTACACTTTGGTTGATAAGAATAGGGCGAGACTAGTATAGAAGACGAGTTGATGATTGAGCCACTGAATCAGCTGCGTCTGAGATTAGCGACGTCTTTTTTGATATATATTCTTCGGCCTTTCCTTTAGACAATTGTCCATTGTCCCACAAGAGGTTGAGTCTAAATTAAACAGTTCTCACTCGTACACAGAATCCCTCTTACCGATTGACTTTGGAGTTTGCTGTTCGATCAGACACGCCGCCGAGCGGGGGGGCACTTGCTCATGTAATCCACTAGATTACTGTATTTATCCATGGAATGCTTCTCAACGAAATCTACAAGAGCGGCGTCCTCCGATTTCGTATAGTTTCCCTGAAATGACATTGTGCTAAGAGCACGTGAGTTCACTCACTCCTCTGGCAACTTTTGGTTTGGCGGGAGTCATGAACAGGGAACAGAGGGAGTCTTCCGACGAGCTGGTTTTTTCTTTCTTGTCCTTCATCTCCTTGGCCTTCCCACCTTGTTTCTTTTCAAACTGAAAAAACCTAATGTGTTTGACTTTATTGAAAGTCTTTTCAACATTATCCTTATTCACTGTCCCCCTTTTCTGCACCAAATGTTTGCTAGCTCTACCGAACCATTTCTACCCCATTTCCTGTCAAAAACCCTCACGCTATCATGCCCGTCTGTGTCGCGATGCTCTGAACTCGCTGTGTTGCAGGGGTACCTCTCAGCAGCAGCCTCCAACTTCCTACTCTTGGACGCTGCTATGCTTAACGCTACGCAGATTCGACATGCAATTGGCTCAGGATCGGCGAGTTCGCCGACACCTCTCGAAACGGTGCAAAGTCGGCGAATCCGCCGATTTTCAGGGCGTGCTCGCCGATCGTTCGGACTTTTATCATGAGCAGATTTTGGCATGTTATCGGGTGCAAAAATGTTTGTTAAAAGTTTGTCAATTTTTGAGCAACATTTGAGAAAATTCGCGATTTTGAAATTTTGACCTTTCTTTCACCTCTCTGATCTCCCAGTCTTCGAAGTAGGTTAAATCGACGAGGAGCACGGCTTGGAGCAGGAAAATTCGATTGTTGAATGTATATTTGTGGGGACTGGATCGTTCTAAAATACTGAATACTTGAAATACTCCCAATGAGCTCATTTTCAGTTCACCGGCGACAGCCTGGCACCATTCTATCTCCCTCTCCGAGATTCAAATTCCCATCTCCGGAAGGCCTATTTACCAAGATGATCGTCACGGACAGTTTCACGGCAGTCAGAATTCAAACAAAGTTCATTGAACCGAGAGCAATCGAACAAA
Source organism: Caenorhabditis becei (assembly GCA_900536315.3). Lineage (NCBI taxonomy): Eukaryota > Metazoa > Nematoda > Chromadorea > Rhabditida > Rhabditidae > Caenorhabditis > Caenorhabditis becei. The sequence goes on from LR539394.1 coordinate 790,219, forward strand.
ACAGAAAAGGGTTACAACGTAGAAAATGAAGAGAGAAAGCGAGAAGACGGAGTAGGCGATGAGCAAGTACTGCATCATGAGCACGAAATCAGTGGGCAGACTCGTCAGATCCGGCACGCCGAGGGGCCAGCGATTCGTCGAGAGCATCAGAATACGGGACATGCGGTTGTGAGATTCAGACTTTATCATATCGGCGTCACGGCCGAACAGGCTTCGATCCATCACCTGACTGATTTCGACGGATTCTATTGCTGCTGAAAAACTGACAGTTAGCAAGGAGGCATCTGTTGGGGAAAAACTAACTTGTCATAAAAACAGAATACTTTGGAAAGATGAAGTTTGGCACGATGATGACAAGGAGCAGAATGGCAACACACTTTGTCAGTGCTTTCGAAGGATTCAGAATGGCTGTGAGGCAGATGAAACCGACGATTAGAGCGAAGATCGGGAAGATCACGTTGGCGAGCATCTCGATTTTGACGCCGTTGAGTTGGATGTAGTTCCAGAGGAGCACGTTTTTGGAGACATCCGCCACGAGAAGGATACCGGCTAGGAAGATCTGGAATTGGAGAAGTCAAAGAATAGAATCAGCCTTCTTTCTTCTGCCAGACTTCAAGCTCAGATTCCCACTCACTTGAGCATAAGAAAGCACACGAATATAGTAAATGGACGAGTCGAAGACTCGAATCTTGCGCTCATAGTCCCTGATCGCAAAGTTGCTGTTCGTCTTCGTCAGATAATCTCGGTAATAGTCGGTGTAGTCGTCTTCCAAATACGGGCGGTTCAACGCGAACGGACTTCTGAAAAGAAGATGTCCTCGGGGATAATTTCGTGCCGAGACACCAAACAGTTTGTTTAGTTTTGCGGTAAATTCGTGACTTGCGAGGGGTTAGTATTAAAGTTATGCATGAGGAGGAAGGGGAGGTGGCCTTGAATATTGAAATGAGCGTGTGTGGTGTCTTGGGAGGAAGATTAGCGGCCAAGATTGATGAATTGACATACCTGTAGGGGTAGGCAGTCGAGTAGTAGATCTGCCGGTTCGGGTAGAAACCATTATAGAGTTCCTCTTCCATCTACAGACCGCATCAGCGAGTGGGGCTCGACCTGGAAGAGAAGTTGTTCGGGACACGAATGGAAAAAGGATTCGGGAGGAGGGCGACACGCAATAAAGCATTTATGACTCAACTGACAGCGGAATGAGGTCGGAAGTGAAATGAAATAGACATCGAGGCACAAGAGGCATTATGTAAACGACTCCGGAAAGAAGCGGATTGGGTCATCAGAATATCAGTTTCGGGAAGTGTCAGGGTTGAGGAACGAGGTTTAGGAGGACATCCGAGAAGCTAGCTCAAAACTCTGCAGCTAGCTAGCTCTCAGACATAGTATCTAGAAGTGGAAGAGAGATTCGGAAGACCACTATGTCTTCTGAAGGCTCTATGAAACATTTCGTGAATTGAAGATTGTGTCCAGGAAGGCTTCAAAGATGAAGTACCATTTGACAAAATGACGAATTGAAAAACGAAACGATTCAAAGGAAACAAAAAAAGCGGAAAGGAATCAAAGAGTGGCACTCTGTCTGCCCCTACAAGTCACTTGAACACCTCATCTCTCACTCGTCAACACAAACGGCTAAATAGTCTAATTATGCAACGAAGCTTTCGCCTGTCCGGCGAAAAGCCGGCCGAGTGAGCGGATCGCACAGGAATCGGGCGCAGGGAACGGACAAAAAAGAGAAGGCGAGGGGGGAACATGACGATTAGTGGATTTGTAACAAGCGTGACTTTTGGATCGAAAGATTCTGTACGAGTGAGAGGGGAGGATGTGGGAAAGCGAGACTGTACGATGCTTGGAAGGGTAAAAAGATTCAGAAGACATCGGGATTCCGGATGCAGGAGTTCTAGAATTCAATCTGTAACGCTGGGTCCCGCAAGAGTTCCAATCTTCGAAGCTGTAACTGTAATTTCGAAAGACATGAAACTCTTTAGGATTCATAAAAGAGATTCATTTGAAGTCATTCTTTGTCCAACGGAACAAACCGAATTAGTCCCAAAAAAACCAAGGACTATGTGCTTTGGCAGTCCCCAAATTACCACCTTCCGAACATCATCAACTGATCATACGGGATCAAGGAAACGACATGTTCCCAGCAAAGAGAAGTGTCCTTAACGTCATCAAGTTCGTCTGAAGACGACCGTGAAGTCGTCCTGTTTCTTCCGATTTCGCTAGAAGGTGTCAAGAATGGCAAAAAGGTGTGAGAAGGTCAGTCGGATCGGGAGGAAGGGGAACGCAGAGACAAATAGCCGACTCTCGGGCGGGGCTGCACGCCTTTTGAGGGCCGCCGGGGGCGGGAATCCAATACCTGAACACACAATTGGGCCCCCGGTCGTAGCAACTTGTAGCTTTCTAGGTCATGGATGAATCTTGTCTGCCAAGATGAAGAAGGAGAAGATGTTCGTCATCTCACAAGCCATCATCCAGTTCCCTCTCATTCCATGACAACTCCTACCTTCTTTTGGCTGTTCCTCATAGCCGTCAAGTGTCCAGCTTCATCTCAAGTACCTCTGTGTTTGTTGTGTAACTAGGGTCTTTACAATGTTTATTATTCACACTACTATTATGTGTACACGTGTCCTGTCACATATCCCTGCGCGTCCATTTGCCGCATATAAGCCTGCCACTCGAGCTCTCCACGCTTCCAGCTTGTCGAGTCGACGTGTCCGTTTTGGCGATTCACACCACCTCCTGAAAACATGACAAAGTTGGAGAGAAGAAGCTGGGGAGAAAAGTATAGGATGCGTCGGGAATCAGTGAAGCGTACCTCCCTGACTGGCGACGGCGAAGACCTGCTTGATGGCCGCCTGCGAGGGAAAGTGCACGTTGTCCGTGTTGCCGCCGGGAACCGCTTTCACCTGGGTCTCGCACGCGATGATCAGGTGGAACGTGAGACTCAGTGCGTGCTCGACGGACTCTCCGCAGACGACGAAGCCGTGGTTTCGGAGGATCATGACGTTGCGATCCCCGAGGTCACGGACAAGGAGAGCTCGTTCGGTTTCGTCGATCAGGATTCCCTGGAAGAATGAGGGAGTTCGAGATGACATGATTCGTCAAACTGGTCTGTTTTAGCTCAACTCGTGACTCACAAATCTTCGTTGATAAACAATACTCACCCTATACTCATGATACCCAACTTCCCCGACAATCATGGCTTCCTGACTGATCGGCAGCAGCCCGCACTTCTGCGAAGCCACCGCCACGACGGACGGATGATGGAGATGAACAACGCATTTCACATCGGGACGGCCTGCGTGAATGGCAGAATGCAGCACGTATCCAGCCTGGTTGACTCCAAAATTCGTGCAGCCGCCGTTGAGAACCTCTCCGTCCAGGTCCACTTTGACAAGGGAAGCAGCACTGACTTCACTGTAGAGCTGACCGAATGCGTTGATCAGGATTTCATCAGAGTCTGGGGCGACTCTGACCTGAAAAATTGAAATTTCGTTAGGGCGCATTTCCTGACCTACCGTAATGTGATTATAGATTCCTTGACTCCATCTGAAAAGATCCACCAATCGATAGAGAGCTGCCAACTTGTTCCTCTGGGTCAACTCTTCCGGATTGATTGTTCCGTCTTGTTTCAAGTCAGCAATCGGAGTGAGCAGTGGCGGGAAAGCAGGAGCAGGAACAGTGGCTCCGAACAGAACTCCAGGAGAGAACATTCTAGTAAGACAGTATTTGGAGAGAATGAAGAGACGAGTTTATCACGAAACCACTGACAAGTAGGAGGAGCGAAACGTGATAAGATAAGGAGTCTTTCTGTATCGATCGATCACTTTTATCTCGTGGAGATGTCCTGTTATTTTGTTTTCGTACCGCCCATTTCTGTTCAGGAACCCCCTTTTTTCTATAAAAATTCATCACCAAATCACCAGAAATCACCGATTGATGATGTTATTGTCCTTTTCCTTTTTACGATATTACTATTTTTGAAAAGTGCCGAAAACAAACAAACATGTGTACGAGATCAATTGGTGTCTTGTTTTTTGAGAGGAATTGCTTATCTGCAGAAACACACACTTTTAGAGTAAGAATTTATATTTATATATATACTGCTTTCTGAAAAGCTAGGAAGAAGGAAAAGGAAAGAAATCATGGAGAGAAGAAATCTACACAAGAAGGTGGGGAAGCAGCGAGATAAGAGTGGAGAATAGGGGGGATGATGGACAAAAAGATGATTGTGAGAGGGAAGGGAAAAGATAAGAAGAGGAGAAGAACGGCTTGTAGTAGGTGGTTAGAAGAAACGTGGAAAAGAACAGGAAGTAGGTGAGGGAAATGGGAAGGGGGGAAAATTCAATGGTATCACAAGTCAACACGAAATAGTGGAGAGAATTGAGTAGGGGAACAACAATACCACACACTATCCATTTCATCGAGATTTTCTGATTGTTTGGAGGAGAAGAAAAAGGAGATGAAGGAGAGGAGAAGGGGAAGGAATAGTAGCAGGAAAGGACGGAGAGGAAGGGGAAAGGTGGCAAGAGGACAGAGACTAGGTTAGTGGGACGGGGGGAGCAACTAGATTCATGGAGAGACGAAGGCTTTTACTTCAAATACTGTCATTTGAAAGGGAGGGGAGGCTTTATATAATGTGGGGACTATACTGGCAGGAACTGCGGTCAGCACGAGAATAAATACTGTGGGGGAATGTGTGTGGAAGGGGAAAGAGGAAGAGACTGATTATGAGGGGATTGGATCTGTTCGATAAGTAGGGACAGGGAGAGAAAAGAGAGACGGGGAATCACTAGGGAAGGCCGGAAGGAATGAGAGAGAGAGGGGCACAGGGCAGACGAATCGGTTAGTACGTGAAATGCGGGTTAATGAACGAGAAGCCGCGGAATTCCTCTTGGTTGATGGCTCGGACGACTTGTTGGTCGCTGGGTGTCAGCACTGGCTCCTCTTTCGTGAAGTCGCTGTCGAAGTTATTGGCGTCGCGTTTTGAGCGCTGGAAAGATCAGAAGTTCATCGTGTAAGAGATCTTCAAAACTTACAATCTTTGGTTTGAATGGCGGCTTGACTTGTCTCGCTTCCAGCGCGTCCCAGTCGATTTCACGGAAGAACGGATGTGCGCGAATCGCGTCTTCTCCGCCTTGTGATGTGACGCATCCGAGTCGCTTTGAAGCATTTTTCGTCATGAACTGCAATGAATCATCTTGTCACTCATCTTATCAATCGATAACTTACAGCCTTTAGGATGTTCACAGCTTCCTTGGAGAGCCAAACTGGATAAAGAACGTCGTCGTTCAGGATCGCCTCGAACAGATCGTCCTCGTTGTCGGCTTCGAACGGCGGCTGTCCAGCCATCATCTCGTACATGAGCACTCCGAGTGCCCACCAGTCAACCGACACTCCATACTCCATCTCCTGAAGAATCTCCGGAGCAATGTAGTCGGGAGTTCCACAGAAGGTGCTTGTCAAGTTGTCCTTATTGATGCCTTCCTTGCACATTCCGAAGTCAGCGAGACGGCAGTGGCCCTCCGCGTCCAAAAGGATGTTGTCCAACTTCAAGTCCCGATAGATGACGTCGTTTCGATGGAGGAACTGAAGGGCACACGTCACCTCGGCAGCGTAGAATCTGGCTCGGCTCTCATCGAATTTCCGGGCGCGCTGTATCTGGAACATCAGGTCTCCTCCGTTGACGTATTCCATGACGAAGAACAGGCGGTCCGGGGTTTGGAAGGAGCTGTGGAGGGCGGTGAGGAACGGATGCTTGGCGGCCAGTGACAAGATTCTCTTCTCACACATCGTGCACTCGACGTCGTCGTCCTGGACAATCACGTCCTTCTTGAGGATCTTGATCGCGTACACCTCGTCGGTTCCCTTTCTCTCGGCCAGCATGACCTTTCCGAAGGATCCCTTTCCGAGGACTTTCATGAAGGTGAAGTCGTGGATAGACAGGGTGCCACCAGGAACCTTGGATCCGCGAGCCGATGTTGTCGTGCTTGACGAGTCGTCTTCACTGATTTGTGTGAGATATCCTGAAAGATCATATGACTTGAAAAGCCATTCGGGTGTGTGAAGAGCTCACCAGAGTTATCAGAAGTCGACGATCCGGAGACATCGGTGCTCGACTCGGTCATGATTGACGGCTGCAGAAATATCGTATTTACAAGTGAACGGCTCTGCTGACTGCGCAACAAAACTGACAAGTACTTGCGCGAGGATTGCGCAGGTTATTCTCAGCTCACTGTTTGAGCTCCTAGGGCTGCTCACTTCACACAGTACACAAAACACCCCAGATCAAAAGTTTTACTGCTTACCTTCTTCTTGGAGCGAATGCTCATCTTGTCACCAGTCAGTCCCAGCTGAGCCAGCTCGGCAGCCATTTGCTTTGCGTTGATTCCGCAGTTGTTGGCCACATTCCGTTGACACCTGTAAGCACATGACCTGTTTGATGTCTGATTCCCCCGTGTCGGCGGTACCTTTTGTGAACATTAAGTTTGCACACGGAGCACTGAAGTCCCTGGTTGATGAGACCGTAGAGCATCGATCCACAGTGATCGCAGAACGTTGGTCGTTTGTAGGAGTGCACCGAGAACCGATGCGGCATGTTGATGTTGAAGCGGCCGGCGCCAGTGTCGCTGATCTCGCGGCCGATCTCCTCGACGGCGTCCGCCTTGTTCCCCGGACACTTCCATACAACTTCCTCGTGGCACCGCTTGTGAACCACCACTGTGCAGACTGAAAAGATAGAGAGTGAAGCTAGAAATCCATCTTATCACTCACTTTGACACTGATAACCCTGCTTTCCGATGCCCCAGATAAACTCCTTGCAGTGAGCACAGAACGTCGGCTGACGCAGGAAGAGCGCCATGAACTTGTGGCCAGTGACCTCGTGGATCTTCCGCCGCATCGCTCCTCGTCGTTGACGGTCGTTGAAGGCATTCGTGCGCTCTTTGAAAACACGCGCCTTGTTGTGCGAGTGGATGTCTGGAAATAGGGGATTTGGTTAGAGTTGAGTCGGATTATGAATGTGACATGGGAAAACAGTAACAAGTAACAAGTTTCTCATTTGTTTATGATTTTCAGGTGGAATGAACCGACAGTGACCTACCCGAGCTGCTGTCCTGCTTGCCCCAGCTGAATCCCCAGCTGTTCTTCTTCTTGACCTTCGTCTTCGAACCACTACTACTACTGCCGCTTCTCGACGACGCCGGCGCGTACTCGTCATACACCAAACAGTCGAAACTCATCGTGACTCGCTGGTCAGGCTATACAGTTGGACAGTGAAGAAGCAGAGGGAAAGTAGAAGTGTCGGTCTTTTCACACAGTCTTATCATTCCTTTCGTTACTCGTTGCCTCTCACTGTCTCGCTATCACATATCAGTGCCGACTATCAATCCATGACTCGAGTTTTTGTCTCTGGTCTTTTTTGGAGTGTTGCAGGAGGCGAGCAAGAGGGAAAGAAACTGACTCGGACTGGTCAAGAACGGGTCTGTGCAACTTTGACGTCAATCGATAAGAGTCATGAATCATATCAACGGAAAAGAGAACAACTGACTGACTCAGTTATCGTACTTTGTGCCCACTTCTCTGTTTCGGTGATTCTGAGGATCCTTGATCGTCTGCCCAATCGAAAGTTCACCTCGTCCGTGACTCAACAGTCCTATCATTCTGTTCACACGACCTGCCCCCCAAGACGGTGCCCGTATTTATTGCCCATATCATTTTGGTCTGTAGACATTTGCCCATATGCTTCGCCGCCTCATCACCTTTCTATTTTTCTTCCTCTGCACTCTTCTCTTCCTCTCGCCCGACATTCTTCCGTCTCTCGTAAGTTCAAAAAGGAAACAAAGTTTTTGAAAAAGCCAAAAAGCGCTTAGAAAATCCAACCCGAAACTCGACGAAGTGTCGCTCTTCAAAAACGGAATTCATCAAAATGCGTCGTTCGTCCGCCCGACCCGTGGGACCAATCGATTCTCGAGTATGTTCGGGACGACGCCTCAAAACCCGCACAACTCGCGTGTCCAGAAGCCAAAGTGCAGCCGGAGCTGACGTTTTTGAATGAAAATGTGAGAGGAGTCGTTGAGGGGAGAGGACAAATTGTTTGGGTCTTTAGGGAGTTCTGCATCTGAATCAGACGGCACTCAAGGAGAACTCTTTAGAAGTCGACTGTCAGTTTCGGAGTTATGATAAGAAGATTGACGACGACGAAAACTTGATCTTCTCAGAATGGACTTCATTCAACGTGAGACAAAGACATATGGCTAGACCGTTATCAGCTCCCTTCAGACCTCTGTAAAAATCTCCACTGAATTCGTGGAAGTCTCCTGCCAACGTTCCTGGTTCCCTCGCACACGGGTCTACTCCAACAACCATAATCAAATCGTAAAGATCTCCTCCAAAATCACGGATGCCCCTTCTTCTAAGCCATCCGTAATCGTAATCGTCTTGGACTCGGTCTCACACTCCAATTTCCGGCGGACAATGAACAAGACGCTGGGAATACTCCAGAATCGCTACGGCTCATTCGTATTCGACGGCATGACCAAAGTGGGCGATAACTCCATCTCGAATGCAGTCGGATTCCTGGCCGGCAAGTGGTATAACTCGGAATTCGGAGATGTTCACGGGTTCTTCGACGACCACGACATTATATGGAAGCGGTTCGCCGAGAGCGGATATCGAACACACTACGCCGAAGATTATCCGGGATTCAATCTGTTCAACTATCTCGCGAAAGGGTTCCGCAAGAAGCCAGTCGACCACTATTTCCGGCCGTTTTGGCTCAATGTTTACTGGTCGTATGTGCATCGGCGGAGCAAGAATCTGTGCTACGGGAACCATCGAATGCACAATTTACAGCTCAACTACTTATCTCAATTCATCTCAAAGTACAAAGGTGAACTCGTGACGAATCACGTGCTGGACAGCTTCTTCTTCTTGCAGACCAACCGAGATTCGCTGTTTCATGGTTTACAGAACTAGGCCATGATTGGCTGAATCAAGTGCGATACGGAGACGCCGACATTGCAGACTTTTTGCAGAAGCATGTGACGGATCTCGAGGACTCTTTCCTTGTGGTGATGTCTGATCACGGTCACCGATTCGATAGTATCCGGAAGACGAGTGTGGGACGGATGGAGGAACGGCTGCCGTTTTTCTCACTGGCAATACCAAAGAAGCTTCGAGAAGATCAGAAGTTGGTGGAGACGATTAGGAATAATACAAAAGTATGCCTTTCTGGTCAAAGAGATCAGAGCTCCCGAAACCCAGATGTTTCCAGGTTCTCACCTCATTCTTCGACCTCTACGCCACATTCCGTCACATCCTAACCTACCCGACCCCTCCCAGAGTGTCCCGTGGAATCAGTCTCCTGACCCCAGTGCAAGTTATCCGAAGATGTCGGCCGACGCGTCTAGCTCGCTCTAATTTCAGGAAAGATCATGCGACGCGGCTCATGTTCCCGAGGAGTTTTGCGTGTGCGAGCGGGAAGTCGTGATTAGCACGACTGATCCGAAAATTCGAGGAATTGGTGACGACTTGATGGTTGAGATTAACAGATTGCTCGAGAAACGGACACAGTGTGCACAGTTGACGATGAAGAAGATTGTGAGTGCGAGTAGAGTCGGAGAGGAGGAAGAGCAGAAATACAGAGTGGCGATTGAGGTGAACATGTTCTAGTTCTAGCAGAATATCTAACTTCTTCCAGGCCTCCCCATCCTCTGCGATTTTTGAGGCCCTTCTATTCTACGACTCTTGGACAACCCGATCTACAGTGATTGGCGACATAAACCGCATCAACAAGTACGGTAGCCAGTCGCTATGTGTCGACGATCAATTCCTACGGAAACTATGCTTCTGCTCTACATTCATAGACTCGATCCAATGAAACACTGACCTTCCACGTTCGTTCCGTGCATCTCAACTACGACATGAAGTTGTCCGTGGGGTTCCAGATCGATCCAGATGTCATTGATGTTCCCAATTTTGAGTTCATCGAATGCGATGCGGGTGTTGGCGACAAAGTCGTCGGGTGGCATGACGCAGCTGTGGAACACAGAGAAGCCGAGAGCTTTTCCCTGATGAACACCGGTCTGAAAGGGGAATATTGAGTTGACAGCGTTCTGGTGAAGGCATCTTACCGCCGTGAACTCTTCGTTCCATCTGGGTTCGTTGGTCTTGGGTCGAACTTGCGTCTTTCCGATCGGATACTCATCCCAGTCGACGTTTACGTACGAGTCGATGGCGGCCTGTAAACAGATACAGATTTGACAGTTGAAGAACAATTGGAACTCACCGTTGCCGCTTCGTTCTGACTGAAGCGCCGCGACCATTCTGTGGGGCGTAGCTGACGAGCCTCGAGTACGCGAACGCGTACTGTGCCGGTGAACAGCATCACCACTCGCTCATCCGACGGCCTGCAAAACAATGAACAATTGGTAAACTCTTGTGCTGGTGCTCTGATGCAAATCGAATTGGCGGGTGGGGCAAAGGGGGCTATAGGAGGGGCGCTCGTGGAGGGGAGCAGCGCGGGGCGAGAAGCCGTCGTCGCGGCAGAGGAAATGGGCGGAGCGCATGGAAACGGGTGTGACAGCACAGCAGCCCCCGCCGCCGCCGACGCCGCCGCCATCAAACGATCCTAATTGTGGACTTATCGGACGAGAGAGCCGCAGAGTGAGAGCGAGATGCGTCACGCAAGTTGCTCTCTCGCCCCGCGCCTCCGCCGCGCAACACCGCACCAAATGAAGCTACTCGGGGAGAAGGTTAAACGTGGTAATAAACGAGAAAAAGGCGGGGGATGATTGTGCAGATTCAGAAGAATCAGAAGAATCACGTGAGCTTCAGATGTGCAGAAAAAGCAATGAAGACGAAAAGTCAAAAAAGACGGATGACAAGTCTGTCAGAGCGCGTTTCCTGTTGCTTCCCGTCGCGGGCATCGTTTTATATATATTATTCTCGGGCCTTCTCGAAGACGAAAAAACAATTAGGGAGCCAATTCATCAAAATGCAGTCTTCTCCCTCTCTTGCCATCTCCCAGCCGCTTTCGTTCTTTTTTCACGTATTCGTACAATAGCCGACGACGACGACGACGACACGCGAGACAAAAGTCAAAAAGAGACGATGCCGAGTGAGGAGAGCTTCGTGGGCCGTGGACGGCCTCTCGACGCGCCGATAATTGCATCAAAAATGCGCCACACCGCTTCGGGACCACGACGGGCGCCTTCTGCATTCTCGAATATTCTGGGGGCAACCTTTTCAAATATTTCGAATTCAATTACACCAGCACACATGCGTGTGTGTGTGTGTGTGCACCACTTTTTCATGGCCGCTAATGAGAAAATGAAAGAGGGACGTGGGGCAAACCCAGGAGCTCCGCGGGCGGTTCGAAAAAGCTCATTAATCAACGCCATCTCGAGAGCTCGAGTCGGTTTTTTTTGAATGCCAGTTCGGCGCCCCGAGAGCCTGAGCTGTCCGTGTGTATGTGTGTGTGCGTCCAAATTCAATTTCATTGAGAGCTCCCTGGCTCTTTTTTTTTGCTCCGAGTCGCAGGGAATAAAGCGATGAAAATGGGAGATGATAGATGGGCTGGACGACGGGAGGAGCAGACGAGCAGACACAAGAATCTCATCATTCGATAAGAAACAGGTGGCAGGCAAAACTTTCGGCCCGGGTGCTTCTGTTTGTTTCAATTGAACAACAAGGTGTTAGTGATCGTTGAGGAGCCGCGAGAAACGATTACAATTCGAAAATTGACATCATTCTCGATGGAGCGTGGTGTGTGTGTGGCTGATAATAGGATGAGCGCGGAAATGCGGGAAATTGAGTGGTGGAAACAACAGAAAGGAAGGAAACGCATCCAAGAGCAGGAGCAGGAGCTGTGCACAATTGGATAGAAGCGCCTATATTGGGTGGCGAGTAATGAAATGTGCGCGCGCGCCGGAGGCCGGCTCCGTGGTTCGAATCGAAATGAGGATGTGCTCGTGTGACGTGGCACTGACAACAGCCGAGTCGAGTGGCCTTCTAGGAGAGCGCACTGTTTCGAATTAGCGACTCGAATTACATAACAGAGTGTCGAATTTCGGCTGGAGACCACAGAGGCGTCTGCACGCGAGCCGCCGCCACCGCTTCAGATTCTGGATCCAAGAGGCTTGATAACAGAAAAAGTGTTCGTTATACTGAATGACTTGGTTGGCGCCGAGATCGGAAAAGGAGAGAACGAGAGAGGGGAAAAGTGGAGAAAATAGGAAAATAGCTGGGGCGGACGACGACCGACTGACTTAAATCTCGGCTCTCACATGCAGAAAGGAGGGAGAGCGCTCCGCAGCTCGCGCATACATACACATGCCTATGCACATTATAAAGAAGCATGGCGGCGGAAGCAGTAGCCGAGCCAAGGCTCGAGAGAACGAGAAGCGCAGAGAAAGAGAGATGAGAAGAGAAGAGCCTGGAGTCGGAGACGAAGAAGACGGAGGAGAGGAAGCAGAAGAAGAAGAAGAAGAAGAAGGCGAAGGAGGAAGCTGTGTGAGAAGGAGAAGAGCAGCTTGTTGTATGTTTGAATGTGATGAAATGCGAGCAGCATGTGTTGGAATGTTCGTCAGCGAGAGAGGCAGGCGAGTGCACAAATTAATGCAAATTTTTTCGACGATGCCGTTTTTGGAATGGAACAATGTCTCTAGAGACCCACAGGACCCTGGAGTAGATCAAAACGCGAAGCAGAGCGCTTGAACCAAACTCTACATCGAGGCGCTGATTATTTTAATTCCAGCCGCGGCGAGTTCGTTGTCGCAACGGCACGAGGAGCACGGAAAAGCGGTGACACTGGCCGAGAGAGCGGCTCTCTTTCGAGAGAAGACAGACGGGCGTGCCACCGACCGATGGTCGCCGCCGCCCCTTCCAGAGCGAGGTCGATTCAGAGAGACTAGTTCACTTGGCGCAGATGAAATTCGCTTAAGGCAAAAATATCTCATTTGATGTGTGAATTGAAGCTCTCGTAAAGTTGTAGCTTCAGATGACAGTTGATAATTCTCAGTTCCTCGAATTCTGAATCACCATCTTCTATTAATACCCGTTAACCAGTCAGCTAAAAGCTTTCTCAATTCACGTTTCCGGCGAATCATCGAGAAGAGCCTGAGCTCCAGGCATGAGCCAATCTCTTCCTTGTTTCTAAAGGAGATCCAGATCTATTAGATTCTAAGCGCTACTCCCACATAATACATAGGCTTAAAGCCGCCGTCAGAGGCGATGACGGCGACGACGACCATTCGAAAGGACAGCTAATCCGAGCTGATCTACCCGGAACTAGGCGGTGCGCAAAAACGACGACACGTTGCTGTGTAAAATGGGATAATGAAGAGGATGGGAACCACCGAAACGGAAGGAAAAAACGGAGAAGAAGGAGAAGGAGCTTCTGTTGCGACGGCGGCGGCAACGCTTCAAATGAGAGCCGCCCATCTTTCAGCTAAACCCAATGACGTGGAAAATCGAGTGTGTGTGTGCATGTGTGAGTGTCTATATTTGAGAGCTGTCCGTGTTTTTGCGCAGTTTGAAAAAAAAACGAGACGCCGGTGGTAAGAAGAGAGGGCCGGGATAACTAGGAAAGGGTACACGAACTGTTTCCAGGAAAATTTTGACATTTCACGTGAAAATCAGGTCACAACTGGTGTTCACGTGATTCTCCAACCAACAGACTGTCCCTCCTTTCAGTCCTTGACACTCCGTAAACCTACATGATTCTGGGTCGAACCGCCGATCGGATGCTTCTCCTCAACTTCTTTCCTACGCCGAGAAAGTTCATCAGAGAGTCAGAATTGTAGAATCGAATCGAATCTAGAGGCTCAGTAAACCTTTAAGGATGGGGCTCTTCAGCGGCGGCACCCTGCTCCCTGGATACTGTTTCCTAGCGCCGAATCGAAATGCCTTTAGAGGCAAAGCGGACCAATTGGAAACGAGAAAAGCGCCAAAGAAGAAGAAGGAGAAGAGAAGATAGTTCGGAGCATTTTCCAGCTCGAGCCGCCGAATGATGCGTTTTATTGTCAGTCCCGCATAAAAGAGAGTCGTTTTCCGGGGATGAATACGGGGAAATTAGGTGGAGGGAGCCAAATATCCTTGCCACAACGAGGCGGACGGTTGACGGCGAAAACTTTGAAACGGAGAGGAGAGAAGAATAAAGTGTGTACCGGGACTGATGATTTGAATAATACAGACCGGTTCTCTTCTGGTAACTTTGGAGTTTCGGGAAACTTGCGACGAGAGTTAGGATGGTGATGACGACGGAACACCCCAGCCCCACCCGGCAGCCGAACAAATAGCCGATTGTGTGTCTATTTGCAGCGATATTCGCGAAACAAGACATAAAACCAAACAAATTCTCTTTCCACCACTTTTTTTCCCATTTTCCAACATATCAAAATCGAAGTATACTCACTTCTTCTTTCTGGATTTCAGCAGAGGCAGAACAATGAGTCGGAGAATATTCATGACGGTGCCGGGAGGGGGGAATAGATGAGAGAAGACGGAACGAAATGGCTTCGCACAGGTGAGAAAGTGGCCGAGAATAAGCCGTTTGCTTTTTTCTCTTTATTTTCCATTTTCCAAGTGATACTGATATTGACACCGCAGGAGCCGCACACAATTCTGATAACTGATAACTGATAACCTAAACGTCATTCATCTGAACAGGTTACAGTAACCAAACTTTTTTCGAAGATTTCACGTGAAACATATCAAAATTCGTGTTATTTTGACTGCTTCAAAATGTAGGTCACAGCTTTCATTTGAAAAGCTAAAATTTCTGAAGTTCCAACCGCAATTCTGCCAGAATACAGTATCCATAATCGTTTCGGTTTTCTGATTATGTCTTCTGGATCAAGTTCCGCGAAGCTCAACTTTTGGGGAATCTGGAACTTCCAACTTCTATCGAGAATTCCCAAAAGTATCCAGACTAATTCCCATCAATCGGTATACGTTTCGTTTCCGTTTGGTGTGAGGCTCTTCTCCTTCTTCTTCTTCTCATCTTCTCCCATCACATGAGAGTATTCCACCACCAAATTGGAGTGGCGCCTGAGCGCGCGGCGGCGAGAGAGCGAGAGAAGTCGTCGACGGGATGCGACCGCGACAGCCAGGACGACGGGTCTCACGAGCTGTAAATGAGAAAGAAATCTGCATTTTCGCCGCTCTCCGCGTGTTCCACGTGTCTCTCTCGCTTTCGCTGCTGTCCGCCGTCTCGCGCGGCCCGGTTGCCACCGCGCGACGCGGCTTCGAGCCAAAATAGGCAGCAAGGGAGCACAAGTGAAGCTCTTCCTCGCAGAGACGTATACATTCTTCCAGAAGTCCAGAAGAGACAGAAAGATCCTTCCGGAAGCAGCCGCCGATCATAAAAGAATCGAACATGTCCAGGGGACGCCGGTTGTTTTATGACAGCACATAAATACATTTCCGAGTGAGCCTACCCACAACAAGAGTCACTTTTTCGGGTTCCGGCCGGGGCCCCAGAAGCTGATTCGTTATGCACAAAACTCGGTGGAGAGAAGCGGCGAAACCAATTCAAATCGGTCACTAATCCGGATGAGGGAAAGGAAACGGAAAGCGAGATGGGAAGGGAAAGGAGGCGAGAATTTGATGATGATGATGGGATGGGATGGTGATGCGAACGATTGATAACATCTGGGGAAGGAAGGGACTATGATAAGAAGGTGATAACTGATTGGATTAGGTGGTGCTGTCAGCGAAGCTCGGGAACCAAATCACAGAAGGAACAGTGTTAGAGCAGGATTACTGTCAAAATGAAGAGAAAGTAGGTCAGCAACGTGACAGATGGATTTCACTTCATGACTGATCTGTCAGTTCACAACATCACTGTGATGCCGTTTTCGAAGGGAACAAATCAAACTCCGCCAGTTTTCAGAAACTCCCACAACTCGCAGCTTATCAGTCCCATTTATCAGAGTTCAAATTTTATCAAAATTCACAAAACTGACAGAAAAATGTGACCAGACACGCGCTGAAACACAACTTTTCTCTCCAAAAAAGCCACTCACAAGTCCAAATTTCCCCAAATAAACAAAAAAAACTGGCCTCTTGACTCGTCGTGCCACGATTCTTCGCTTCCTTCTCAACACAACAGAATCTTTCGGAGTGACTGTCAATCCGACGAACGCATACTTTCTCCGGTTCGTCTTCCAGAATCGATGCGATATCGTCGAGTTGCTGAAGAATTTCTGACCGGGCGAGGGTGATAACGGTTAGGTGATAAGAATTACCATTTTATGAAACCATTGATTTGTCCGAGATTTGAAAACTGCAATGTGAAGATTCAAAATTTTTGGGAGTTCGATGTATCAGTTTCAAGCGATCGACAGCATCAGATATGGTATAGGTGGAAGGGGAAACGGATACTTTATTGCTTATAAATATAAATAAATATTAGAAATTCGGGAGTTTATGAGAATGTATGAAAATTTTGCAATTTGAGAAGAGAATCAGAAGTAAATAGAGAACAAGTTGGACATTTGTTAATTCATCAGTTGAATCAGAAGTTTTAATTTTCAGGGAATTGTACCCGATCTCTGAGGGACCGTGTCTTTCCTCCGGGCCGCAGTGCGTGAGCAGCAGTCCCCATCCGAGCCACCACATCGTCCTTCTCGTAGTCCTGTCCCTCATCGTTCGTCTTTCTTTTCTTATTCGGAGTCGCGTCGTCAGAAGCAAGAGAACTGCTGCCCTGACCGAACAAGAATCCACATTTCACAGCACCGCGACCCTGAAATAAAGATTTTCATTCGCCAATGATCCCAGGAGACGTCCTACCCGAACTTTGACTCCAGCCGGCAGCTGAATCTTCGGCGCCTTCTCGACCTTGTCCTCCTCATCGTAGAACCGAGTGTCATGCTCGTAATCCCACTCCAGCTCCTTTCCGTTCTTGTCGAACACGTTCAGTCCGCCACGACTCTCCGTCTTGTGCGTCCAGAAATCCTTATTTTCTCGTTTTACAGGAAGTATGACTTCTTCAGAGCGTGAAACGAATCTCTGAAAATTTCAGAGTTGCCGAGTGTTTGGAGCCTCGAGAACTTCATGACCCACCTCGAACTCGGTTCTTGTCGGGAACCGCACAATGACAAACTTGTCGGCTGGCACGTGTTTAGTAACGACCCTCCACTTGCCGTCGGGAATCTTGCGCGCATTCACGTCGACCGTCACAAAGTCGCTCTTCTTGTCACTTGTCACGATGCCCTTCTCTGCAATCGCAGCTAATCAGTCCCAGTTCTCTCCCCATCTCCCCATTACTCTCCTATTTGCCAGCTCATCAAAGACGAAATGTCAAAAGCAGAATAATCGCATAAGTAAACTCGATTACATCCGATCCCTCCGTTCATGCTTGTTTGCCCTCATGCTCATCCCCGACACCTCTCTCTCTCTTTCCCTAGCAGGGCACACAATCAATCAATTCCAAAACATTTGTGTTTTATGTTGAATGGCGAGATGCGGAGCGATCAGTTTATTCCCCTAATCCGTCCCTTATTGGGGGATGAAATCTCTCTCGGGGCCGCCAGTCAACAGTCATTTCTGAACAGCAGGCTTCGCGAGGAGAAACGAATTGACCCAGTATCTTGTTACTTCATTGTGCTCCGCTCCAAACATATCTTCCTCGCACCAAAACATCGGATCGGAGTCTCTAACACGGGCGGTGAGATGGATGACAAAAGAACACGCAAACACGGTGTGAACTGTGTACTCGAGTGTGAGTACGGTAGCCAATAATGACGACGGCGGCTGTGCCCCCCGGCAGTATTAACCGGGCTGAACAACAGGATAGAAACACTAAACTAACACAACACTTGAGTACTATTATTCTTTTGAATCATGTTTGTGTGTGGGTGGGTTGTGGTTTATGGAAGCGATAGAGAAGATCATCTGATCAGATCTTTCTGAATCCCAAGAATCCCTAAACCAGGAAGTGTACCAATGCCTCAATTATAAACACCCTTCACAATTGTTTATACATTCTCCCAGTCGTCCGAATCACCCAAAAATCACCCAATTTGTTCAAACACCCGCCGCTCCAGCTGTGTCAACCGTCACCTACCGTTCGGCTGCAAGCCCTCGATCAGCTCCACGTCGTCGCCCTTCTCCTGCATGATCTGACCCTCTTCCACGTCATCGTCGTCATCGGACATCACTTCGCCTTCCTCGTCGGCCGTCTTCCGGCCACGCACTCGCCGCATCATCTTCGACATGTTCAGCATCATCTGGAATCGGGAAATTGGAATGAAGGGGGAAAATGGGTCCAATACCGCTGCTGCGTCCTTCCATCCTGTAAACTGCACAACTGCATACGGCTCCTTCTTGTAGACTTGCTCCGCTCGGAAATGCCCGAAAATCCTGAAAAACTCTTTCATATTCCCAGTTTCCGTCCTGAATTCCAACTTTTGAATGTCAAACTCGTTCATCGACTCGACTCCGTGTACGATGACCGCCGAGAGAACATGGTCAGCGAGGGCTCCGAGTTCCTTGCGTAGAGCTCGCATCTCCTCGGGCGTCACCTGAAATTCATGACTCCATTCTTGTTCTGCACTCATCCATGTGTGTGGGAGCACGCTTTTTGGAGCGAGCGCTTTTTCGAAACTCCTATTTCATCTCTCTGCCCAAAAAACGTTTCCATATATCCCTCACTCCAATATTGGCTTTCAACAGTGGCTCTGTGCTCGCTTCTGCAGAGCCCAGAGAGAGCATATTGGAGAGTGAACAAAGCACGAAACGTCGACACGCACTGACGGCGGAGGTTACTAATTACATATTATGCTTTGAAAGAGAGTGCGATCCCGGAAAGACGCGTCGCGCATTACCTCATTTGCAGACGACAAAGAGTACACCTTCGGTCAACTACTAATAAGCGTGTCGGTAGGCGTCCTCGTCGGAAAACGAAAAACTAATGGCGACTGAATGGAGGGCTGCCAGGGGCAACACCAACTCGCCAATTACAGTATTGTGTCGGGTGCGTGCAGCGTGTTAATTTGTCGCGGGGCCCAGTCTCTACACAGGAAGGAGTGACACCAGTGACGAGGTCACGTCTTCGAGAGTTGTGTCGAGCCAAGCCAAGCGGCAAACACTTCATTTTATGCATGATACGACTTGTTTCTTTTGCCGCGAGCCGCAACGGAGACCAGTGTGCCGTCGCATCACTCACTTGTTATCTAGGAGGAGCCGGGGATAATTGAGCACTGAAGATGTGCGAGGGAACTCTTGGAATCCCTAAAACTCACTTGAAGATGCTCGTCTTTCGGCTTGTTCAGTCCGAATGCTTCCTCGGTGGCAATCTTCTCCTCATGGTCGATGATCTTGTCCAACTCGTCCTGAAATAAAGATTACGGTATTCGTTGGGAAACTTTCAGGCTCCCAGCTCAATAAACCTGTAGAACGATCATCTTCCCATCCTCATAATTCCCATCTCTTTCCCAATTTCCATCTACGTGTCCCCTTCCACAACCTCGCTCCGCGGCGCTCTTTTTTCTTTTTCCCAACCATTCACCCCTCGTTAAATTTCATGCGTGGATATCAAAATGGGAGAAAATAGAGAGAAAGCGATGGTGGAGAGCGAAGGCGAAGAGGAAGAAGACGAAACGTCGCAGCGAAAAGAGAGCCATTTTCTTCCTCTCCGGACACAAACGCTCTCTTCATTTGAAAGACGAAGGAGGAGGAAAAAACCGAAGACGTCGTCGTCGTCGGACACGGAGGACGGCACCGAAAACGAAACGAGATTCTTCTTCTTTCTCACGATAATCTCTGATTCGTGTTAATCCTGAGCAGAGAGGGCTCGGTCCTTCCGGATGCCACGTCATCCCTGCCCAGATGCGTTTGCAAATTGTTCCCATGATTCTAGTCGTCCTTTCTGTTTTCAAAAATAGCCCCGTTTTGCAAAGCACACCTGAATACGTGATTTAACAAGAAAATATCATAATCACTATTTGTGACTCAACACCACTAGCAATTAGCGCGGGGCGCTGAGCGCAAACCAATTTGGAGTCAGCGTGGCGGATCAAATCATGTCGCGAGTCGCTTTGCAACACCCGAACGTGTCGAAACCTTGTACAAATATGACCAAACACAACATCATCATCATCAATATATAATTGGCGCGCGTGCCAGCAGCAGCATTGTGAATGAGCGCGAAATAACCGCCCCGGGGCCGTCGTCGTCGTCGCCCGGCCGCCGTCACAAATGTACAACACATCGTCGGGCCTGCGCTCGGCCTCCTCCTCTTTCTTCTCCTCCACTTTTCAACATCTTTCCAGCTCTTCTAAATAACATATTCTGCACGGGGCGCAGTTGCCTACAAATGGAGAGACAACGAACAAGAGCCTATTGGGCTCTCCGGCAACACAACAAAGCGTCGGCCCGTCTCCACGGCTTCCCGAGCTGCCCTTTCGCGCCGCGATGCTTCTTCTTCTCCTTTTTTTCAGCTGAACCAACGAACGAGTCGCGGTGGTTTTGCATGCAAACGAGGCCCCGAGAGCGCACATGCATACACACTTCCAACACAAACAACGACGATTTGTTTTATGGTCGTGTGGTCGGTTTTATATCCTCCAGCCAACTAGGAACCCCAAAACGGGCAAAGTTATGAGGGTGTGTTCTTCCGGCACACCTGAAACTTTGCTCACCTACGACATGAAACGCGAGGTTGAGACGAAAGATTCAGGCGGCCGGAAGGCACCGCCTGCGTAAGGCTCCAGAAGCCCGGAATAGTCGGCGCCGATAGATGGGAATAGAGAGCGAGTGGGCACGAGAACACGACTGACGCTGGGCGCGCGCCGTCGGCCCGTCGCACACGCACACACTGAGGCGAGACACATTCGACCGCTCATATTGAGGGTGGAATAGGAGGACGAGGAGCGCCGACGAAGAATGAGGAGGCAGGCCGAGGACGAGCGAGCGAGAGGAGGGCGCGCACAGCCAAAAGGGGGCGGGACACTCCGACCACTCCTCCTCCATTTCAGCATCGGTCGGGGGCTTCGCCCACTTTTGGAAGGATGGATCGATTTGTGCAGAAGAGACAGTATACTGGGTTGAAGGAGAGGGAAAAGATGCAGACTTGGAAGCTTCGAAGATCGGAGAAAACTAGAATTCGGGACATCGGGCATCAGAGATCGGAAAGGAGCAGAGCTGGGAAACAGGAGAAAGCTACGGGTGGCGCCGAGTTGGGTGGAAAATTCAGACGGAAATTCGAAAAGGGTCAAGGAATCAGTATCGCTGGATGTTTCAAAAGGCGAGGATTGTTAGGATCCTAGGACTTGTCGAGTCTAGAGAAACGGATTTTTGAGACGGCTGCCACGTCACTATGCCCACCCAAGCCCACCTACTCCAATTCCAATTCCACAAAGGCCGTTGGCATTGTCGTAAAACTTTTTCTGTGTCATCGAGTTGTTAGACAAATATTTCCGCGGTTCGGGAGACCACCACCACTACCATCATCTCGCAGACCGTATTGAATTGGGGAGCAACAAGGACATGCGATGAATAGCCGCACAATGGGGCTCTCCCGCCGCCGCCGCACCGACCGTCTCTTTCGGGCCGCTCCGGACGTCGTCCCCAGACTGTTTGTGTGTTCAATTACCTGCGCGAGAGATGAGAAGATGAAGAAGGAACACCATCTAATTACGCATCGGGCACTAGCCCCCGTCAACCCAGTAGACAGATATTCCGGACAGAAGAATAGTCACCCGGCGGCGTGTCAACAAGTCGACTCAATTTGTACCATAATTACTCGAAAAGTTGGAGGACGACGCAAGACCTAGTTCTTGAGGTCTCTGAGCAGACGCTTATTCAGGTACCTTTGGCTGTGATTCGTCGTCGCCGTCCGATTGATTATTCCGATTGTTGTCGGCAGCATCGTCGTACTCCAGCAGATCCGAGTAGTCCAATTCGTCGTCCATGATGGTCCTGGAAAATGTTTATAAACAGATGAGAACTGGATACTTTGAAAGACCAGAGAGCAGAGAAACGGGCCGCGGAAAATTGATAGTTTCGGGTTTCTGCAATAATCGCGCCAAATTGCGAGTGAAGTAAACAATCAGAATTCAGAATGCAATCAAAAAGTTTACCCGAAAGTCAGGGGTTGGCGATAAATATGTTCAGGTCTGCACAGGGGATCTAATGTTTTACTGGAAACATCGAAAGGAATTCGAGAAGGGAAAGGAACTTAGTTAGGGAAAACAGAAAACGGTCTCTAATAGAGATACTCTCTAAATATTAGGAATTTTTTGAAGAACAGTTATTTAAAAATAACCTGCAGTTAGCCTATTATTGCGGAAGTTACTGAATAAAAAAGGCATGAGTCTTGGGGGAAAAATTCGATTTTGTTATTGTCTTTGGAATATATGTATGAGAATAAATAAAATATTTTGAAAAATATGTTTTGAATTCAGAGAAAATCATGAATTTTTAGCAGGCGACAAAGTTTTAAGTTGCGGCAACGACACGGGACACAGTTAAGTTAGTTCGTGAATCGATTAATTGAAAATATTGTTGACTTGCTAAAATTAACATTATTTTGACATAATTTGAGAAAAAAAGCTGAAAATTGCGAATGTTTTGAATAAAATAAACAGAAAAATATGAGGAAGTCGATGAGAAAAAAACAAGAAAAAAACTATTTTCAAACACCGCGCCATAAAAAGTGTTCAGTGGAGCGTGTTTGCATCCAGGCTCAATTAAAATTTTCGCGCGGCAACATTTATTTTCGCAACAAGCTTTTTCGTTGTTTTTCACTGCTTTGAGTAAAAAGTTTATTATTTTTGCTTGTAATAAATCAAGTAGTCTCTAAAGTACTAATATCATTCAAAAGTTCCCATTCTAGCCACCAAAATAACGCGCTGACTCAATGTTTCTGTGTTTTTGTTTGAAAATTCCCTGTTTCCAATAGAGCACGTTTACTTGGCTATGCAGAGTGGACTTTTTCTATTGAAATTGCGTTTTTCCCTTGATAAACGTCAGTTTTGGCAAAGAAATAATGTTTCTTGTCAGACATGGCCACCAAAAGACCCGGTGGGAGCTCGTTTCAGCCAGAAGTGAAGCGCAAACGGGAAAGTGACGAGTTCGAGCAGTGTTACGTGGTATGTTCTTTTTCCAGTTGTAGTTAGATAAATACAATTCTGTAATGTTCAGCCGAAATTCGAGAATGATTTGCCTGCGAAGCCAGAAATCGATAAGACCGGATGGGCGAGACCAGCCGTTGACAAGCAGCTCGGAATCAGCAAAAACATTGCTGCACAGGTTGGGAAACTTCAAAATATCGTGAATATTCGGTTTTAAACGTTGTTTATTAAAGGTTCTTGAAGTGGAGACGTATCATGTCGACGGAGCCAGCAACTCGTACGACAGAACCAACGTAAAGCTGTACGGAGTCACAAAAGCAGGCAACTCGATTTGCGTCATCGTCACCGACTATTTTCCCCATTTCTACTTCCAAGCTCCATCTGGATTCGGCGTCGAGCACGTCGGAATCGCCCAAACCGCCATCTGCAACGCGGTCGCCGCCGCGAAACGCCGAGGAGGCAGCGGACAAGCACAACTGTCTGGAAATGTGGTCGACAACCTGGTTCACGTGGAGTTGGTGCGCGGAGAGAACCTCTACTACTACCGCGGAGCCGACACCAAAGTCCCGTTCGTTAAAATCACCGGATCCACAGAAGCTCTCCACAAGGCTCGAATGGAATTGAAGAACGGATTGAATCTGATGGGAAAAGGACAGGTGAACGTGGGAAATCTGTACGAATCGAACATTAACGCGGTTGTGATGTTCCTGGCGAAGACTGGGATTGTCGGATGTGGATGGATTGAGGTAAAGCTTCTATTGTTCTCGGATTGAAAGAGTTTTGTAATTCAGATCCCCGCCGGCAAGTGCTCTATTCTCTCAAACAACGAAAAGTCTTCAAGATGTCAAATCGAAGTTTCTGTCTCTGTCAAGAATCTGATTGTTCATGAAAGTAACGGAGAATTCGCAGGAATCGCTCCGATTCGGTAAGAATTCGAAAATCAAGCAATCAAAAAGTCCGAATTTCAGAACCCTCTCCCTCGATATCGAATGTATCGGAAGACGTGGAGTGTTCCCGGAAGCCAACAAAGACCCCATCATTCAAATCGCGAATCTTGTCAAGATCGAAGGAGAATCCGAGCCGTTCGTCCGGAACTGTTTCGTTCTGGGAACCTGTGCTCCTGTCGTCGGCTCCAACATCATCCAATGCGTCAACGAGAAGGTTCTTCTCGAGAAATGGGCGGAGTTCGTGCGGGAAGTCGATCCGGACATCATCACCGGATACAATATTCTGAATTTCGATCTTCCGTACATTCTGGACCGTGCCAAAGTGCTCTCGCTGCCTCAAGTTTCCCATTTGGGACGCCAACGCGATAAGGGATCCGTGGTCAGGGACGCTGTGCTCTCTTCGAAGCAGATGGGGAGTCGAGTGAATAAGAGTATCGATATCCACGGAAGAATCATTTTCGACGTGCTTCAAGTCGTTCTCCGCGACTACAAACTGAGAAGTTACACGTTGAACAGTGTCTCTTATCAGTTCCTCTCCGAACAGAAAGAAGACGTCGAGCACAATATCATTCCGGATCTTCAGAGAGGCGATGAGCAGACCAGAAGACGTCTGGCGCAGTACTGCTTGAAGGATGCTTATCTTCCACTGAGACTTCTTGATAAACTGATGTCGATTATCAATTACATTGAGATGGCCAGAGTCACGGGAGTCCCGATGAACTTCTTGCTCACCAAGGGACAGCAGATCAAGATTCTTTCAATGATGCTCCGCAGATGCAAAGAGCACAACTACTTCCTCCCCGTCATCGACGCTTCCGGAGGCGACGGCGAGAGTTACGAAGGTGCCACTGTCATCGATCCGATCCGTGGATTCTACAACGAACCGATTGCCACGTTGGATTTCGCCTCCCTGTACCCGTCCATTATGATTGCTCATAACCTGTGCTACACAACGCTTCTGAAATCTCCTCAAGGAGTAGAGAATGAAGATTACATCCGCACGCCTTCCGGACAGCTCTTCGCCACCAAAACTCATCGAAGAGGACTTCTTCCGGAGATTCTGGAGGATCTTCTGGCTGCTAGAAAGCGTGCGAAGAACGATATGAAGAATGAGAAGGACGAGTTCAAGCGGATGGTCTACAATGGAAGACAGCTCGCTCTGAAGATCTCTGCCAACTCGGTCTACGGATTCACTGGAGCCACTGTTGGCAAGCTGCCGTGTCTGGAGATCTCGCAATCTGTCACTGCTTTCGGAAGAAAGATGATTGACATGACCAAGTCGGAAGTGGAGAGGATCTACAAGAAGGGAGCTCTGGATGGGAAGTGTCCGGCAGATGCGAAGGTCATCTACGGAGACACCGACTCTGTCATGGTCAAGTTCGGCGTCGAAACTGTCGCGCAGGCCATGGAAATCGGACTGAGCGCCGCGCAAGAAGTCAGCAAGATCTTCACTCCACCTATCAAGTTGGAGTTCGAGAAAGTCTACTTCCCTTATCTTCTTATCAATAAGAAACGCTACGCCGGTCTCTACTTCACGAAACCTGATGTTCATGATAAGATGGATTGCAAGGGACTGGAAACTGTCAGAAGAGACAACTGTCCACTCGTCGCAAAGGTCCTCGGAGTCTGCCTCGAGAAGCTTCTTATCGAACGAGATCAGCAATCAGCTCTGGATTTCGCAAAACGGACTATTAGTGATCTTTTGTGCAATAAGATTGATATCTCACTACTCATTATCAGTAAGGAACTTACCAAATCTGGAGATGTGAGTTGATTGTGTGTCTTTTCCTCGATGCTTATAGTTGAATCTTCCAGAAATACCAAGCAAAACAAGCTCACGTCGAGTTGGCGGCTCGTATGAAGAAGAGAGATGCTGGAAGTGCTCCTCGACTCGGAGATCGTGTGCCCTACGTGTTCGTAGCTGCTGCCAAGAACGTCCCGGCTTACGAAAGAGCCGAAGACCCGACGTTCGTCCTCCAGAACAACATCCCACTCGACAACAAACACTACCTGACGAATCAGCTCGCCAAGCCACTTGCGAGAATCTTTGAGCCAATCCTGGGAGATCGCGCCGAGAAGATTCTGGTGGAAGGAGAGCACACAAGAGTCCGAACTGTCGTGCAGAGCAAGGTCGGTGGGCTGGCAGCGTTCACGAAAAAGTCGGCGACGTGTCTTGGCTGTAAGAGTGTCCTGCCGAAGATGGAATCGGAAAATGCGGTTTGCAAGCATTGTGAACCCAAGTTGCCGGAGATTTTTGCTGCAAGGTAAGCTCAGTTTTTGTGTCACCTCAATTAACCAATCATTTCCAGAATCACCACAATGCACGAACTTGAAAACCACTTTGGCCGTCTCTGGACCGAATGTCAGAACTGTGCGAAGACGATGCAGGACAAAGTGAACTGCTCGGCCCGCGACTGTCCCATCTACTACATGCGCGAGAAAGTCCGAAACGAACTCGCCGAAGCCAGCGCCGTCATCGATCGATTCGGCGAGCCGTGCTTCAACCCGCCAATGAAATAATTACTCGGTCCATCCTGATTCTCCCCGTTTATTGATTGTTTACCTCTCCACCTGTGAATGATTCTCGTACTATCACAATTACTATCAATCTCACTTTTGATCTATTTACTGGTTTTTTAATTGCTGCTCAATCGTAAACCTTTTCTGCACCTGTATATTCTTAACTTCTCAAATGTAGACGCGAATTTCGCTTTAGATACTTTTCATGCAAATGCAACCTGCATTAAACATCAGATTCAGATGATTATACGAAAAGCAGTATACTTTTTACTGCTCCTCACCACCGCACATTCCAAAGACGATGATGAACCGAATACAAAGTTCACTCCAGAAGTCATCTCCCAGTACCGAGAAAAGGTTCGGAAGATGTTCTACCACGCCTACGACGGCTATCTCAACAACGCCTTCCCCCTCGACGAACTGAAACCAATCACTTGTGTCGGCCAGGACACGTGGGGATCCTTCTCGTTATCACTGATTGACGCATTGGATACACTGCTGGTGATGGGGAATACGACGGAGTTCCGGAGGGCAGTTAGTCTCGTGTTGGAGAAGGTTCGAGACGATGCGAATGTGAATGTGTCGGTTTTCGAGACGAATATTCGAGTTGTTGGCGGACTCATATCGGCGCATATGTTGGCTGGAAGACACAAAGGTAAGAGACTTTTCGTGGCGAGATCTTTGAAGCCTTTTATCAGTTTTTCACAAACCATCACCCAATTTTCAGATATCGTCGCCGACTGGGAGGGCTGGCCGTGCGATGGACCTCTCCTCACACTTGCTGTCAAAATGGCCGATCGCCTGTTGCCTGCCTTCAATTCGGACACGGGAATGCCCTACGGAACTGTCAACTTGAAGTATGGAGTCCACAAAGATGAAACTCCAATCACTTGCACTGCGGGAGTTGGGACTTTTGTCATAGGTACAGATATACTCTCTAGTTTTCCAAAAGTTTCCTTAGATTTATTCCAGAATTCGGCACTCTTTCCCGGTTAACTGGAGATGACAAGTACGAAAAAGTTGCTCTGAAAGCGTTGGATGCTCTCTGGGCGACTCGGTCTCCGATCGGACTCGTCGGGAATCACATCAATGTGCAGAATGGCCAGTGGACTGCCACCGACTCGGGAATCGGAGCCGGCGTCGACAGTTACTTCGAGTACCTTGCCAAAGGAGCCTATCTGTTCCGACGACCCAGTCTGATGAAGCAGTTCCATGAACACGTGACATCGATCAATAAGTACGTGAGAAAGGACGACTGGTTCATGTGGGTTTCCATGGCCAAGGGAACCGTCTCTCTACCCATATTCCAATCACTTGAAGCCTTCTGGCCAGGGACCTTATCGATGGTTGGAGACACTCGGGACGCCTCGAGGATCATGTTGACCTACTCGGAAGTGATCAGAAAGTACGGATTCCCACCGGAATTCTACAACATTCACAACGAAGAACCCGTCGAGAAACGAGCAGCCTTCCCGTTGAGACCCGAGATGGTAGAGTCTCTGATGTACCTGTACAGAGCCACGAAAGACGATATGTTCTTGGAATTGGGTGCGGAGATGGTGGATGCTATCGAGGCTTCGGCAAAGACGAAATGTGGGTATGCGACGATCAATAATGTGAAGGAGCACAGTATCGAGGATCGGATGGAGTCGTTCTTCTTGGCGGAGACTACGAAATACCTCTATCTTCTATTCCATCCACAGAATTTCATTCATTCTGGAGGGGACTCTGCGAGGATTCTGACGAGCTCTAAGAATCTGACTTGTGTGATCTTCGGAGGCGGTTACATCTTCAACACAGAAGCCCATCCAGTCGATCCGGGAATGCTGGATTGTTGTAGTATCCAGGCGAAGAAGGAGCAGGAAGTGAAGGAAGAAGTCAGTAATGGAGATCATCATGAGAAACGGGAACTGACGGAAAGCGGAGGAGAGAAGTATTATGAAAATCAGTATGGAAATGAGAAGGAACTGATTGAGTATGAAGTGGATGAAGAAATGAGGAAAGAGGCGGAGAAGCGGAAGAAGGAGTTGGAGGAACAGAGAAGGAAGGATGACTCGAAGAAGGCGATGGACAAGGTGCGGGCGGTGCTGCTGAAGGCGCATCAGAAGGACGACGAGAAGCATCGCAATGGAGAGACTTCCGATTCAGCGAGACAGCTCATGAATCAGCTGCTGAAGGCCTATCCGAATCACACGAACGAGCTCAACTCTTTGAATCGAGAGGCGATGATCGAGATGTCGGAGCTGCAGCATTTGGCCGAGATTCGAGAGATTGTTCGGGATATGCCGATTCCTGATGCTTACTGTGAAGAGTGCTGCTTTCCGCTTCATGAGATTGTGGATTCGGTGACTTTGAGGATTCTGTTAGCCGATGTTTATGAGTTTCATTTGTATCCGGCGAGAGAGGTAAGAAGTCTTCTACGATTGCTGAAACTAAGCTGTGTTTTCCAGGTCTCATTCCACTACGGCCCTGTATGCTGGATCGCCGACACTCCCCGCATCGAGGACGACTACAAAAACGTGCCGCCCAACGCCAACTGGCACTTTGACAGCGAACTCGTCGTTCTCTCGGACTCTGTCGGCGACGATATCGAAGCGATCCGGAAGTTCGGATTCAAAACTCTCCTCGCTCCTGGATTCAAGACCCTTGACATACTATCCGGTGGTGGAAACGTTGGGCTGAGGAGGAACGTGTCCTGGTATTATCGAACTAACTGAAAACTTGTATATTGTTTCACTTGCCACAAAATTATTGTTTCATATTCTCTGCCTAGTCCTATGGTTTCTTTTCTAATGTGTCTTTTTTTGGTTCAC
Organism: Caenorhabditis becei; assembly: GCA_900536315.3. NCBI lineage: Eukaryota > Metazoa > Nematoda > Chromadorea > Rhabditida > Rhabditidae > Caenorhabditis > Caenorhabditis becei. The sequence continues at coordinate 819,580 of LR539394.1, forward strand.
TCGGGTTTGGTTATTCTGCGATATTTCTGTTCTTGTCTGGTCATAGATTTTTTATGATTTTAAATTTCTAATATTTAAATAGTTGAAATAAATATTCTAAATTTCTAGCTAATCAGTGAAGATTCTTTATCGGATTTTTCCAATATTTCTACATCGTGACTAATCTCTTTCTCTAGTTAATGATTCATTTTTCTAGCATGATATCAATACGATGCACGGCGCGGAGACTTCTTTCCACATCGGCTTATACGGTTCGAACTCACACGTGTGATGAGCTGAATATTTCGAATAAAGGTAGGAGAAAATGCGCTCTATTGAAGCGTTTCGGTAGAGCAAATTTGCAGTGAAATGGTGTGTTTTGCAGACGAAAAGGTCAGTGTGATGGGCTGGTTGTCCCACAAACGAATGGATCGATTCTTCGTCCTCCGCGACGCCTACGGATCCGTTCAAGCCAAGATTCCAGAAAACTCGCAGTTGAGAAGTCTTCTGAAAGAAACACCTTATGAATCTGTGATTCGAGTCGATGGAGTTGTTGTTGATCGAGGAGACAATCAGAATCGGAACATGAAAACTGGAGAGATCGAGATTGACGTCGAGAAGCTCACGATTCTGAATCGAGCAGTCGCCGATATTCCGATGCTTCCCGACGCAAATGCCACGGAAAAGACACGACTGAAGTACCGATATATCGATTTACGATCGGATAAGCTTCAGAGAGCACTTCGGCTTCGATCAGAATTCGTCCACAATCTACGGAAGTTCCTGGTGGAAAAGAGCGGATTTGTGGATGTGGAGACGCCGACGCTATTCCGAAGGACACCTGGAGGAGCCACGGAATTTGTTGTGCCGGCACCACCACCGAACCATGGACTCGCGTATTCCCTCCCTCAAAGCCCCCAGCAGTTCAAACAGCTTCTGATGGTCGGAGGTATTGATCGATACTTCCAGGTAAGAAATAGTGCTGAAGCTCACTGAGATTTCTGTTTCCAGATTGCTCGCTGCTACCGTGACGAAGGATCCAAAGGTGATCGGCAGCCGGAATTCACGCAAGTCGACGTGGAAATGTCGTTTACCACTCAAGAAGGCGTCATGCAACTCATCGAGGACATGATCCTCGCTGCGTGGCCGGAATCCCTGAATCACATCAAACCAACCTCTCCGTTCCCTAGAATACCGTACTCTGAAGCAATGCGGCTCTATGGAATCGACAAGCCGGATATGAGAGTTCCTTGGAAGATTGAAGACGTCGAGGGAGGGATCTTCGATTCTCTCATGAAGGATGGTGATAAGGCGAGAGTGATAATCTGTCGGGGAGCTGCGAAGACCTCGATTTCGAATGGAACGAGGACAGAATGGAAACGGCTGATTCAGATGAACGAGAACGGGCGGAACTTTGCAGTTTGTCAGCCGTCAGCACAGAAGAATTGGTTCAAGACGATTGAGAATCAGCAGATTATTGAAAAGTTCGGGCTGACAGAAGAGGATGTTCTGTTGGTGTGCTGGGGAGAGTCGGAGGGAGTTTATTGGACTTTGGGTAGGTTCGATAGAGCGCATTTCCATCTCTCACTTTTAAATTGCAGGTCAACTCCGCAACTACGTGGCAGAAGCTTGCGGTCTTCGCTCCAAAAACGAGGTCACTGCTCACTGGGTCGTTGATTTCCCGCTTTTCACGGTTGAAGAGGGCAAACTCATGTCAACTCACCATCCATTCACTGCTCCTGCTGACGCTGATAAGGATCTTCTTTATCAGAAGGATCAACTTCTTCAAATCACTGGCCAACACTATGACCTGGTCATCAACGGAGTGGAAATGGGCGGTGGATCGATGAGAATCGAGAATTCTGATGTGCAACGACACGTGCTGGACATTCTCGGAGAGCCGATGAAGGAGATGAACCATTTGTTGAATGCTCTTGCTCACGGAGCACCGCCGCACGGAGGATTCGCATTGGGACTGGATAGATTCGTGGCACTTCTGACTTCAGAAGGCAATCCGATGACACCAGTGAGGGATGTGATCGCGTTTCCGAAGACAAAGAACGGAAAGGATCTGATGAGTGATGCCCCCGCGCCGATGTCCAAGGAGCAGTTGAGCAGATATAGGATTCAGTTGAAGACTTCGACAAGTTGATTGTTATTTTGTTTGTTTTAGGTCATTGTTTAATAAATAATGTAGAGATGCAGAATACAGGAAAACGGCTACATGCTTATCAACATCACAGACTATCCTGGTCGACGACGTCACCGTGCTTCGGACGAGACGGTTTGGGTCACTGATCGAAATGTTTCAGTTCTTCTAGGAGATTCATGTGAGACGCATGGGAAGTGAGAGGGGATCAGGCTACAGATGAGAGGAAAGTTCAGAGGCAATCGACCATTTGACGAATTAGACAAGGGGGTCTTCGGAATGATGACGTAGGGAGTTTAGGAGAGTTGGGTTGGGTGCAAAGTGTTTACGGAAGCAAGGGTTACGGTAGTGTGGGAATAGAAAAGAGGAGAAAAGTTTAATGAATTCTAAAGATTCTGGAGGTTCTGGAGATGTGACAGCTTCAAAATCTGAAATATAGCAAGTATAAAGATGATATCCAAAGGTTTTAGAATTCTGTCTTCAGGAGATTCAGTAAATAGCTCTTGAGATTCTGAAGGTTCTGTGAGCTTGGCTCTATGTTCCAGAATCTTAGAATCCGATTCAGAAGACGTCACAAACGGAATACTCGAACTTTGTGTCCTAACTATAGAGTACTGCGAACGGAAACTTTCACGTCATCTGGCTGCGCTCTTTCCGAATGCACTCAACTCGAGCAGTGTACACTTCCCTTTCACATGCCCATAACCAGTTCAGTTCAGTCTCTGTCACCTCCCACGACCTCATCTAAACAAGCAGACTACAGTAACAAGCAGACGGGCCCTATCATCTCTCTAGTGTAACTGACCACTGGTCAACGCGTCGTCGAGGGTAAAATTTGTTCGGAGAGAGAGATTATTGCGATCAGTTCGGCGCACGGGTCTTTCACGCGGAAAATGGGCGGAGTCTGGGAAGCATACGGTTCGGTTTGGAGAGAATGAAGTACACCAAGGAAACAGAAACAGGTCGGAAGCTCGCTCCATCGAAGCACTGCACAGTACTGACAACACAGTTCTGTTCCGCCTTTCCACAACACAACAAACATATATGTTTTACGACCCCTCCCACCTCCAAAATAATATAAAGTAGGCTGGAATCTCGTCGTATTGTCAGTCACTTTCAGATATGAACCCCGTCAAGAATCGGTTCCGCTACCTCGTCGTCTTCCTCGGTCTCGCATGTCTCACTTCGATCCTTTCCAACTATATTATCATCAACTTCACGTTCATTTGCATGAAAGATGACCCGACTGGAATTGAGATTGGAGAGAATGGAGTGAGTTTTGGAAGAGGTCCGAGCTTTGTAAAGAGACATTGTGATCATTCCAGACCACCTACAATCGCTACGACTACTCTGTCGCCGAGAAATCCGCCATCGTATGGGCCGTCGCCGTCGGAACCATCCTCGGAACCGGTCCCATAAACTACTCCTACGTCCGCTTCGGAGCCCGCATCCCCTTCTTCATTGCCGGAATGGTCTCTGCCCTAGCCACAGTGCTCACCCCGTTCGGTGCCTACCTCGGTCTTCCCTACCTGCTCGCCCTCCGATTCGCCCAGGGCCTCGCCTATTCCGCCGACTTCGCCGCCATCGGAATCGTGTGTGTCCGCTGGGCACCACTGGCCCAAACGGGTCTGTTCATCTCGATTCTGACGAGTTTCAGTCCGGCGGCCACTGTGATGACAAACGCTGCGTCGGGCTGGGTAAGCTGGGATTAAAGTCTCCGGCCTTCAACAAAATAACATCAATTTCAGTTGTGTAAATCGGAATACGGCTGGCAATCGGCGTTCTACGCTCACGCCGTCGTCGGCTTCCTGATCTTCGCCGCCTGGCTCTACTTCTACAACGATGATCCACAATTCAGCAAGAAAGTCTCGGCAAAGGAGCTAACCACAATTCAGAAGGACAAGACACAGGCTCATATCGAAAGAGACTCTTTCGTGCCGTACTGGGAGATCTGCAAGAACCGAGTGATCCTGACCGTCTGGATCAACTCCTTTTTCGAGATGACCACTCTGATCCTTCTGCTCACCTACTCGCCCATCTACTTCCGCAAAGTTCTCGACTTCAGTGTCATCGAAACCGGAATGCTCATCTCCCTATCCGCCGTGGCTCACATGCCAGCGAAACTCATCTCGGGATGGCTTTCCGATCGTCAATTCCTATCGGAAAGGATCCGAATGTGGTTCTTCAACACCTCTTCAGTGGGCCTGGCCGGTTTCATGTGTGTCACACTGGCCTATATCCCGGTGACGTGGAAGTATACAAGTGTCGTCATGTTCAGCATTGTCTACACATTGATGGGAACTAATTGTGGAGGATTCTACAAGTGTGGAACCTTCGCAGCTCGGTAAGCTTCAGAACCTCGGAGCCCTCAGAATACCTCATTCCTTCCAGCCAATACGCCCACTTCGTCTTGGCCATGATCCAATTCATGAAGTGCATCGCCCTCTTCGCCGCTCCTCTCACCGTTGCCATCTTCGTCTCGGACGAATCCTCGCACACCCAATGGGGTCACGTCTACATGCTCAACGGCTCTCTCATGTTCATCGCCAACATTCTCTTCTTCCCAATGGCCACCGATCAGCCACAATCATTCACGTTTATCACTAGAAAATCTGTGGAAGAAGAGAAGAAGAAGCAGCAGACGGCGTGTTGAGAACACGGGCAATCACACTACGATTACATATCAGCTTTACGGTTATGTACATAATGAAGCTTTCGCTTTCTTTATTCAAGAATCGGTTACAAATCAAAGAGGAGGTCTGTAGAAGTCCGTCCAGACTCTGCGACGCGTCGTCATCTGACGCTTCTTAAGATTTCCGCTCCTTCCCAGTATTTGGAGCTACTAGTTCATCAGAAGTTCCCTCCTCATCGTCATCTCCTTTTTAGAAGGTATATTAGGTGAGCACCTATCCGGGAATATCGTCATCGCACCAATCCTATCGAATCAGTGAAAGACAGCTTACCATCAATACGAATCCGGCACATTCTATCTGCAAATTAACAAATGCCCAGTGCACAACTGAAAAACGATCATCTCATCTACAATTGTTTCCAGTTTCTAGTTCTTTCATAGAAAAGTATTCAAATTCTCGTTGCTTTCCTTTCATTTGCAGGTCATCCGCATTCCACTCTCAAGATGCCTTCAACCCACCCTCATTTTACTCTCATTTCACCCGCTGCGTTTCGAAAAGAGCCGCCCATCAGCTTTTACCACTTTCTCTCTCCATTTTTCCGGTTGTTTTTGTCAATTTTCTCATTTTTCCCTTTGAAAATGGACAGTTCTCGAAAAGCCAGTGTTTTCCGGACTCTGCAAAAGGTATATTTCTATAAAATTTCGCCCGCATCAAACATTTTCAGCCCAACATCTCCGGTCTCCCACAAGGAACTGTGCCGAAAAGAGCGAAACACGATGTCGAGCCGTCGAGTGCCGCTCAGGTTGAGACAGCGTAACCCTCCAGATAAACTAAATTTCTTTCAGCGAGACATTGCTAACACGGATGCTCTTGAGAGGGTGTCACCAGCCGAGTTCATGCGACGTGCGTGCATCGATCCATTGACCAACCAAGTCCTTTCTCAAGAGGAGGCTGACAAGAACATTGAAGATCTCTTCAAACACCAGATAGAAGTCGATTACATGGACATGGTGAAGCTCGCTTGCACGAAGGACGTCGTCGGAACTTCAACGGAGAAATTATGTCTCATGACAGCTTACTCTTTGATGCAAGTAAGAGAGTTTTCAAGCTTGACTATTATAAACAGTGGAATTTCAGATAGAACAACAAGCCGAGTCTGAACCAAAGAAGAATCAGAATCCTGCTGAAAAAGACGCTGTCGTGAAGAATGGATTCGATCTCGATCGGGCGATTCAGAAAGATCAAGCTGTGACTCTTCCGGGAGGTCTCGACATCAACATCACGGCCTGCATGACTCCTGCGATGGCTGCAAATTGGACGTACACGGGAGATAAAAACAAAGTCACAGCAGCAATCACGAGATTCTTCGTGCGAGAAGTGAGTCTTTTCCGTATGGAAGTTTCTTAAAACAACTTCTATTCAGCTGAACAAAGTCGAGGATTCGTGTGTCTTCATTTACACGACTCCGTCACCAACCGAGAAAAAGTGCACATACGTGCCACTCGATGAACACTTTTTCAACACTTTCGCAGCCATCATCATCTCCGGATTCAACTGGACTGATTCGAAACAGTTGCGCTCTACGATCATCTCGATAATCAAGTCTACCTTCACCTCGTCCGTGTCGGTATAAAAACCAATCGATCGATAAATCCTTTGTTTTTTAGAGAGAAACTTCGTAAGGCATAAAACGATGTCCACGGCAAAGGAAGTGCGCAGGAATTGGCTAAGGAGTATCTGGAAGAATTGGAAAAGTGAGTGAATTCTTGTTTTATTTTTTCGACAATTTTCCATTTCCAGAGACCCAAACTTCCTCTTCAACCAAATCAACAGCAAGGAAGACAAGGCGGCTCCATAGGAGGATCACGAGGAATTCGTCGAGAACGAGCAGGAATAGGGCTAAATTGTGTTCTTATTTGAATAAAGCGTGTTGTTTTAAAGCAAAAATTTCTTCATTCAAAAATAGGTCACATTCAAATCATTGAGAAGCTCTGTAGAAGTCCGTCTGGACCCTGCGGCGCTTCGTCGTCTGGCGCTTCTTCAGATTCTTCCACTTTTTTGGCACTATCTTCTTCCGATCCTTTTTGGTCTTTGGAGCCACGAATTCCTCATCAGAAGTATCATCCTGTTCATCCTCTTTTTCAAAAGCCTTCTTGGTTTTGGAGGCTGCTGAAAATAGTGATGTTTGTTTCGAAGGCAGACCTTGAACTAACTTTTCTTCGAATAACTCGATTCTTCTCCTTCAGAATCACTGTCACTGCTCGTCGATTTGTCCGGAACCTTGCTCCGTCGTTTATTCCCTATCACAGGTTTCGGAGCCTTCTGAACGGGCTTCTGATTGTCCAGCTGAACTTGGAAAAACGTCTGATAGATGTTCTGGTTTTGCTGGATTTGTTGAACTTGCTGGTGAACTTGTTGGTAGCGAATGTGCTCGGAAGTGATTTGAGCTGGAAAAGGAAAGAATGGACGATTCAGAAAAGTTCAGGAGTTTGTACCAAGCTCGTTTGGAGTCGATGGTCCTGCGATTCCCGTCTGGGAAGATGATGGAAGCGCAGGGATCGTATTTCGGCCTCTGGGCTCCATGATCTTGCACAGTTCCTCCAGAATCGCTCGCGGAGGAGTTCCGTTCGCAGCCATCTGAAACAAGAATTCTGATTCTGAGATTCTGGAACTCGGCACTGACCTGCTCAACAACCCTCACCATCTTCATTCCGAACACGCAGCCTTGCATGAATTCCGAACGATCCGAAGTGTCGGGATCCCAGCGGAAGTCCGCGAAGGGCATGTCGGTCTGAGTCTCCTTATCCATCAGATTCCGTTCCGTCTGCACTTCGACAGTGTTCCCATCCCCGTCCCCATTCTGATTCCATCCACCTCTTCCGAACGGATCCGTCCAATTCTGCAGCACGTATTCCATTCCAATCGATAGACTATCCGCATGTACTTCTCCGACCGGAACTGGGGCATCGGGAAGAACTTCAGAAGGACCGGATGGATTATCGATTGATTCAGCAGCTTGTTCCTCTTCCATCGGCTCTTCCTTGATACATAAATCTGCAAATCTTTGAATAAAACCCGAAAGTTTCGGGAAATTCTGATACCGAGAGGTCTTGTTTGGATGTATGCCATCAGGGATGCCTTGTTTTCTTGATCCATTCGCAAGAGTTGACAATTGGAAGCTCACTAGTAAAAAAACGTAGAAAATAATACAAAGTTGCAGAATTGCCAAGACGATTTCGTTTTTATAACCCGGTCGCTTTGGGGTCACACTTTAACACTTTTCTCCCGTTTCTTTTGTGCATCAGCAATCGGCTGGCGGCTTTTATCAAAATTGAACTTGTGATCTAGACAGTTGCAATGTCTTCATTTCAATAGAAATTGTAGAACGAATAAAACACGGGTTTGGGAAGAAATGGGAATTTCTTGTAGACAGAGAGAATCTGCTCAATAAGATGAGCGAACAAAGCAGTTGCAAAACGGTAACATGATAACTTTGAGTAACGGGTGAGGCACTTGTGAAGTGACACTCTAATGGGGACAACAAAACTAACAAGGTTCGGAACAAATTTCAATAAAAGATTGAACTACAACAACAAATAAACTAAAACTCTCATTTTTTGGGGGCTTTATAAAAGTCACGAGACGAGCGTTTTTTGCGAGTCTCGTTGGCTGGTTGTTGTCCGTGCATGTCTATGCGGAGACGGTCCACTTTACTGCTCCTGCGTTTGGTCGGTGTAGAAGCCGAACGGGACGGTGCCTCTTCTTGATCGGAATCGGAGTTATCTTCGTTGACGACTCGAGGAGTCTGAGTTTTCGGACGACCGCGACGGCTGCTCTTTGGGGTATCCGACTGCTTCGCTTTTTTGGAAGCTACTTTTGGTGTTCTGGCAGCTGGAGTCGATGAAGCTAAAAAATGCATTGTTTATAAAATCTAATTTCATAATCAACGTACCACTTTTCTGTGAAGTCTTCTCGGAACGACTTCTCTTGACTGGAACTTCTTCTTCTCCAGATGAACAGTCGCTACTGCCATCGTTGACCGGAGCTGGCGCAGTGTTCTTTTGGTGAACTCGCTTCTTGGAAGCAGATTGAGTCGAAGAACCTGGAGTGTCCGAAGTGGACGTCTCTTTGATGGAGGTGTTTCTGGAGGAGTTTCGGTCCTCGTTCGACGTGTCAATGGTCTCTTCGAAATGAACTGTTCTGCTCGACTTTCCGGTCGGCGTCGACGGAGGCTCTCGACAAACAAGAATGCTTCTCCCCGGCCTTTCTTCCTGGACTGGGATTACTGGAACTTCCCGTTGGACGGTGTCGCTTGTTTGCACTGGAGGTTGTTGCGAAACAGGAGTGAACGTTCCAACATCTGAAAGTTTTCAGACTGAAACCCATCCAATGCATTGATAAATTAATTTAAAGTACCAATTATCTCCTCATCGAGAGGCTGAGGATCTTGAGCTCTCTGCGCATTTGGGTCGGTGGGATTCTGCTGCGGGGTTCCTCCCGGTGTATTCATCATACGCTGCTGTTGTTGTGGAAGCAGAAGATTGTTGATGTTCGGGAACATGAACGGATTCATTGATTGTCCCATCGGCATTTGAGTCATTGCTGGATAGTAACGTTGACTTTGCAGCATCTGATTGTACTGCGCTTGAGACATTTGGAGCGCGAGAGCTGAAAAATAAAAAAATAATTTGGAGAGAAAATGAACAAACCATAATCGTTACTCATAAACTGTTGGGATTCTGGCTGGGCATTGAATGGGGGGATTCCGTACGGACTTGCTTGTGGTCCGAAAGCAGTTTGCGGAGTCGATTGGTTAGATGGACCAGCACATGGATTAGTAGGCTGGGCTGGTTGATATGCAAGTGCTGGGTAGGTGGTTGGTATGGCCGGCTGCTGTGGGCCTCTCTGTTCCATGATACTGAACAGTTCAGTCAAGACCGTTCTCGGAAGCGATCCGTTTGAAGCCATCTGGAAAATAAACTAATTGTGGGAGTGACGGTTTAGGAACGAACCTTCTCGATGGCAGCAGCCATTTTCATTCCAAACACACAACCTTGCATGAATTCTGGCTGACTCGCCGCTTCGGGACCGAAGCGGAAATTCGAGAACGAGGGCGTCTTGTCGGTTTGCGTCTCGTTGTCGGTCAGCTTTGTTTCCGGTGTCTGCACGCCGACACTTCCGACGTCCGCGACGTATTGCACTTCCTTCTCTGCTGTCGAATTCGAAAGTGTCGACGATTCCCGGTGAACTTCAGTGTCAACCAGCAGATACGGCGGCTGCTCGATTGCACGTCTGCTTGATTGATTTGGCACGCTTGAGCTCGATTCAACAACATTGACGTTGCTCGCAGAAACTTGTTGTGTGCGTTCACGTGCCAAAGCAGTGGCTGCTAGTCGTCGTTGCTGCTCGTGATAAAAAGCAGTGGCGTGAGCGGCCGCCGCTGCGACGTGATCGAAAGTTTGGCTAGTCTGGGTGGTCTCCGATTCCGAATGGCGAGGAGGAGTTTTCCAATTTCCCATCAGGAAGTCCATATCACGGTACTCTGTTCTGTTGCCCTGCCTACTTCCTGGTATCACATCAACATAGTCCGGTCTTTCTGCTTCGTTGTCATCAAAAAATAAATTTTGATCACGACGAAAATGCGAAACTTCGTTTCCACTCTGACTTCCCTGAAAATTGCATGCTTTGTCAAATTTTCGATGAATATTCACCGGCACAGAATCCGGTAATCCGTTTGCATCGTCAGGTGCATCTATGGTTGGCGCTGGTGACAATTCGGTCGATGGGTTGGTGGCATCGGCTGCTTCTTGTCCTGGTGTTGGTGTGGGTGGTCTTGACGAACTAGTATCGCCATCAGATTCTCCTGAATTTATCACTTTCGTTACTGAAATTTCATCTACTGACCTGAGCCGTTTCTACGAGATATGAGGTTCTCTATGCTATACATCGATTGACCGAAGATTTCCGGAACGCTTCGTCTCGGCGACTTTTTTTGCTGCTTTTTGTCGTCCGCCATCTAAATGTATAACAAAAGACTGTCAAAAACGATGTGCGGCGCCGAAAAAAACGGCAAAAATGGTTCAAAAGTGGGAAAGATGAGGTGAAGATAAAATTTTTGAGGCGAAATTCGAAATGAACCGCCCGTCTGTACCGTATTCCCGAGTAAAGGCGCATGCTGGTTGTGACTGGGTCTCGACACGAAATAGTGTTCGTAGGTCTGTTTTTCTTCGAATTGGTTGTAGAAAAACCCATTTTTCGTTCAAACTCGGAAAATTTAATTTATAGAAATTAACTGAAAAAAAAATGAAAGGCAGGAATCACAATTTATTGATACAAGTATAATTCTCATGGCATTTGGAACGGGACAAAGTAATACTCAAAGTACAAATAACTGTCAAAACTACATAAAAATGGAAATCTTTTCAAGATTCAGAGATATAAAGTTCTTCAACATGGTACTCGTGGTTGCGGCGTCGCTCACGGAATCTGGCGACGTCTTTTCGAGTGATTACTCCACGGAGCTGAAAAATCGGAAACTTCAGTTAACGTTTGAGAATATGTGTGTCTTACGTGGTTATCATCATTGACAACAAACAGATAACGGAGTCCTAGACCACGGAAAAGACGGAATATGAACGGGAGAGAAGTATTGAGTGGGACACGATGGGGGTGCGGGTGCATGTAGGGTTCGATATTCAGCCAGCAAGACTCATCATAAGCAGTCAATCCCAAATCGGCCAGCGACTTCATTTGACTGGAAAAACAAAACATTTCTTATCAGTAATTATACAAAAACTCACTCATCATCATCCTGACACTCGTAAAAATCTGCAGGAAGATTCGACGACAATGATCCTTCCTCTTCGAAAATGCGATTCTCGAGAAGTTTGAAAAGTTGTGACCTCAGAATGTATCCCTTGAGTCGTCCGTAATCCGGCAATGTTTGCACTGGGGATTCCTCGATTCTGTCGACAACGGGAAAGCCGTGGTGGAGAGTGGATCGGAGAATCTCGACGATTCTGGAGACACGTTCGCGACGTTCCAGAGCGACGACGTCTTTTCGCATTACTCGGCTGAAAATGCTAATTGTATTGTGACAAGGTCAGTTCACCAACTCTGCCAGAATGTTCCTGCTCATCTTGGGCGGATTCCATCCGAGAATCGGAACTTCAGCCAGGTCAATGTGAGAATCGTAGAGTCCCTCGTTGAACATGTCGCCGACCCACTTCGTGACCATCAGAACCAGCATGATCGGCAGTCCGAAAGTGATGTCTTTAGTGGCTTCCATGATGATTGCCGTGAGGGAGATGGTCATCCGAACGACGCCTCCCAGCTGAGCTGCTGCTCCCGCAAGGGCATACTTTCCAGGGTCTATTCCAGTGACCGACGGGAAGAGTCTCTCGACGAAAATTCCGAAGAGTCGACCCCACGCCGCACCAGTTAGAATGGCTGGGATGAAGACGCCGGAAGGGACAGAGATTCCGAAGGTCCAGAGGGTCAGCAGGAAGTACTCGATGCCAAAGATGATCAGAGTTGGGACACCGAAAGAATCTGAAATAGGAAATGTGCTTTAGAAACAAGGGAATACTTACTAATCGGACTGTGGAACAAGCTCTTCACACTTTCTTCTGGGTTCTGGAAGAATAGACTGGCAACTGCCGAGTATTCTCCTTTCCGACACCACATTTGATTGATCTGGGTGGAGGTGGCAGTGGGATTCGCTCCGATTGGCTGGCAGTCGTCGATGGCGAAGATGGTCAGGAAGGCCAAGAATCCGGAGACGGCGGCGACGAGGAGACACTCGAAAAGACGGCCGACCTTGCTGCAAACGTACTTCTTCCGGAATTCGGTGAGTCTTGTGTTCATGTAGTTGAACAGAGCTCCCAGACATCCTCCGATCACTCCGACGAGCAGGAACAACGGGATCTCCCAGACATTGTAATCCTTGTTCTCGAAGATTCCGAAATTGGCGAGTCCGGTCCAGGAGAGCCATCCGCTGCGGCCGTTGAACCAACTGAGAATCCAGTTGACAGTGAACGAGGAGATCATCGCCGAGAAGAACATTCTCCACGTCAGATTCTGATTCCAGAAGCTGGCGCCTTCTTCCAAAGAGAACAGTACTCCTCCGATTGGGGCTCCGAAGGCGGCGGCGACTCCAGCGGCTGCTCCAGCAGACACAAAGTCTCGTCGTTCCCGATCATTCCGGAACTCTTTGAACACTCCGAAATCGATACCGAGGGAGTAACTCTTGCCCTGCGAGATTCCCGCTCCAACAGCCGCTCCAGAATGAATCATCGGACCTTCCTTTCCAGCACACAAGCCTCCTCCCACTGAACACGCCACTCCGATCGCTTTGGAAACAAGGGTCTTGAGACGAACGACTTCCGGAATGGCGATTCCATTGAGGTAGCACTTGATCTGCGGGATGCCGGATCCGCCGGAAATCGGAGCGACGTAGATGACAAGGATGGCGGCGATGGTGACCAGGACGCAGTTGTAGCCGATCCACGCGATCATCACAGTCCACATACAACCAGCAGTGGTGCCTCGCTGCTCTTCGCCGCATTTTGAGATCACTGAACGCCGCTTTTTGATAAGGGGTGATAAGAAGTGATAAACTTACAATACTTGAGAATCCAGTTAAACTTGATATCCTTACTGTAGTGCACCATAATATCGATGAATGCGGCGACAAGAGCAGTGAACACTCCTATCAAGAAGCACACGAGCCATCGATTTCTAGAGATTCTCCACAACGTCATCTGGAATTCAGGAGATACTAAATGGTTGATGGAAGTAGATGGACACATACCTGATGAGAATCCTTGTATTCTGCGTCTCGATACAGTCGATTCTCGGAAACTTCATAGTTCAGACTCTCGTATCTCGCCGACAATGCCTCGTGGCTGTCCGTCCTCGACGAATCCGTGAACTGTCTCGAGAACAGCGCCTCCTCTTCTTGACGTCTTCTCCGTCGAGCCGTCTGCTCCAGATTCGGATTCGACATTACCCTTTCCAGACCACTGACCGGATCTTCGTTCGGGTCGATGCTGAAGGTTACTCTGCTTTCGGTGAGCTTCACCTGTTCCAGAACGCTTACCTGTTCGACGAGGTTCGAACCCTGCCTCGTGTCGTCATCTGGAAGACGAGTTTTCGAATTCTGTGTTCTAGAGCTATGTAAAGTATTGAAACGATGGAAGTAGGCACATTTATTGAAAACAAAGGGGAGAGGGAGGGAATAAATTATGTCCGATTCATTATAGTATTTCATTATATCAGGTGGATAAAAGTTGACAAGAGTTTCAAAAACGTCCATGCGGGAGAATTTAAAGTATACAGATTTGAGTATCCTTGGCTGGACTAGGGCTGCGTTTTGGGTTTAGAAGGCGCGGAATCCACGGCCACGAGTAGAGACGACGCGCTCCGTGACGTACTGGACTGGCTGGTAGCGCTCGACCTGGAACATGAGATATAGAACTTTGAAGATAAAGTTGGCTGAATTACCTGCTGAACGACAGTTCTTCTCTGTTGCTGTGGCGCCGGTCTGTTCACGTACCGCACGTTTCTTTGGACTTGTTGTGGCTGTCTTTGGACATGTTGTTGTCTTTGGAACTGCTGCTGCGGACGTGCGACTTGAACTCTCTGCACAACTTGCTCGTACTAAAATATTAGTTTTCTAAGTAATTATAGTTGAAGTGCTCAGTTATCTACCTGTGGAACGCGTCTCGGTGCCTGCTGAACAACTTGACGACGGATGACAGTCGGACGGTCGTTGCCGTTTCTGTTGTTCTGCTGACGGAACCGTCTTCCTTGCTGGATCTGCTGGACGACGACGGTGCGCTGCTGCTGTTGCTGGCGGTTGCGACGAGCTTGTTGTTGTGGTGGAGGTCCTCTGCGAATCACGCGGTTGTCGACTGGTGGAGCAGTGATAACTTGGCGGACGACGCGGACCGGAACAGGTTGGACGTGCTGCACGATGGTGCGGACTGGTTGTCTGACCACGGTCGGTCTCTGGACGATAGTCTGGACTGGCTGGATGGCTTGAGCGGCGACGTTCCTTCTAATGACGAGGTTCCTTCTGGCGGCCAGAGTCGAAGCAGCAACACCCTGTAACCATTATGCTTACCTCCAGTCACGAACTGAGTACTCGATGCGAGAGCAAGAGCGAAAGCACGCCGACCGAAGTTTGATGTCCTGTCTCCCTCAGAACTGGTCTCTTTTTCTCTGTTTTTCCTGGCTTTCTATCGGGTTTTCAATAGTTTCCAACTATTCATCGCGGTTTCTCAAGAGAGTCGCATCTTCAGAGATGATGCACACGCGACACGAGAGGCTCCGGATGGTAGCAGCCTCTCGACCCGATCTATAGCCGTTCCTAGTCAAAGTTGGACTGGTTTTTCTCAAGTCAGGAGCTTGGAGTGGGTTCTCTGTGCCTCAGCAACTTGCATCGGTTCGCACACGTAATTCAGGAAGCTAAGAAGAAGGGAAAAACGTACTCCGCGCTTGCGAACGACTTGAGCAGTCGTGATGTTCGTTCTCTTGCGAAGGGCGTTCTGAAAAATGGGAGAATATGATGAGATTGTATATAAGGTAAGTTTTACCTTGACGAGCTTGTTCACCAGCTTCTTGGTGGCCACAGTGCTGAGTCCGGCTGCAGCAACTGGTCGGCGCACACCAAGACCTCGTCTTTGAGCAAGGGCAGCTCTCTGAGCACCAGCTCGGTTAGCAATCGCCTTCGACTTCTTCAGCACCTTGTTGGCAAGAACCACATTAGCCTTTTTGGCTGGTGGACCTTTGCGGCCAGCTCCAAGGCGCGCTCCTTTCGCTCCAGCACGACCCTGAAATTAGAAATATGAGAAATGCTCTATGCATTTGAATAAATACCTTGTTTCCAGCGTTTTGGTTGCTTGAACCTGGGGTTGGACCCTTCACTGGCTGTTTCTTAGCATTTTTCTTCAACTTGATGATTTCATCCAGCGACATGTTGATTTTGTCAGCCATTGTTCACGAATTGAGCGGGCAGAAAGAATGCACTGTAAAAAGTGGTGGTGAACGAAGAAGAATGGAGGGGAGCAGTGTAAAAAGAGGCCGTGAGAGAACGAAGGGGAGTGGTCGCGTCGTGGCAGTGTACGAACGGCAACAATGGTCGCGTCGCGGTTATCGATCGATGACGCATAAAAAGGAAGAGTGAGCAAGAAAGATTATGATTGAGATCTAGGTGTATTGATACTGTTGCGAATCTGCACGATACACTTTTGTTATACTCACTAAATTACTCAAATGTGAAAGAATGTGAACAGACAGGTTCTGCGCGAGGTGGAGCGAGCAGCTGCTCAGTTTATTTGCCAAGTCAGTAAGAACCACTCAGTAGGGCAGCTGTCGAAAGAGTGTGGGAGAAGTTTAATGAACAGGAACTAACAGGAAAAAAGCTACATTGTGGAAGAAATCAATGTTTTAACAAAATTTTCGAAACATTTCGAACGAACATGGCGATATGCGTGGTAGATTTGGAGTTTTGGAACATGAATTTGGGTATTCGCTAATACCAGTTGTTCACACAATAAAATAATAACTTTAATACAAAATAGGAACAGAAACAAACTGACATCGGTGAGTCAGAATCACATGACAGCGTCCCCGAACCGAATTGAAAAACGTGCATTCCAAGTTACGACAATTTGCGGCCACTCAGTGTTTGCACAGAAATGATCACCGTAGTTGACGCGCAAATTCCTGAGGGGTGCGACGAATCAGAAAAAAAAATGAATCAGAAAAAAGTGTATCAGAAAACAGTGAACTAGAAAAAAGGATCGTGAAACAGAAAAAAAATACAGTAAACCGGAAAAATAAAGTCTGCGAATCAGAACACCGTTTTCGATTAAAAATTGTGAAATCACAAAATTTTCAAGCCAAAATGAGATATTTCGCAATTTTTTTCTGGTTCGCAGTCCTTTTTTGTTCTGGTTCGCGATATATTTTTTCTGGTTCGCAATTTTTTTGTTTCTGATTCGCAGGCTTTCATTTCTGATTCGCTAGCTTTTTTTCAGGTTCACTGTTTTCGGGTTCTTTCTTTTCTGATTCATTTTTTTTTCTGATTCGTCGCACCCCTCCAAATTCCTCGTCGTCTATAGCGAGGCGCCGAAAACTCGCATAAATTACCAGGAACATGTTGCCAATTTATTCTTCTGGGTAAAAATAAAAAATAGGTTTTGTCTTAAATTTAGAAAACTATCGTTTTTCAAAAAAGAAAATAAACAAAAACGAGAAAGGCCTGCATAATAAACACAACGAGAACAGTGATAAACAAATTGTCGACTGTTTTCTGTTGTTGGTCGAGTAGTTCGGATATCTGAGAGTACGGCATGCGAGAGAATGTTGTGAGAAGATGAGGAGAGTCGAGGAAGCGATGGATGTAAGCTTTGAAGCAATTCTGCACCATCCCAATATATCCACTTTTTCTATTATAAACCATGTTTTCGAGCTGGAATTAAAACACTAAAACTTGAAATTTCAAAGTATCCTAACCGCCATATTCCCCTTCCAAGCCATTTCATTCATTGCATTCGCATCTTCCGTGCGTTTCTTCGAGTACTTCCTGGCTGCTTCTCTCAGATTCCCGTGCTCCTCGAGCATCTCCTGCAGCACCAGACAGTCTTCAAGTCCACAATTGACACCCTGTCCACTGAACGGAACCATGGCATGTGCCGCGTCTCCCATCAGAACCAATTTGTCGAAGAACGAGTGTTGCGAGCATCGGACACTGATGATTGCCTGCGGTTTGTTACGGGAGAACGAGGAGGAGATGTGTTTTCTAGAGGGAAATTGAACTAATTCCATGGAAAAAATGATGGGAAAACATACTCTCCAAGAATCGCCAGCAGTTCCGGGAAGTTTTGCTTAAAAAATTCGATTCTGCCTTCAGAATCCGAAAGATTCCGTTCAAAGTCTTCAAATTTTCCGAAAACTGAAACAGTCAAAGAAAAGTCCCGGTTGACCAGTGCCACAATGATAAATCCAGCTCTCATCCATGTGTTGTGAACTCCGAGTTCCAGATCGCTTTGAACAGCTGACAAGCTCAAATCCATATACCCAAAACCAATGAATTTCTGCTCGAAGTTGAATCTGGGAACTTTTAGAAGGCTTCGGCGGATGGAAGAATGGGCTCCATCGCAGGCGAGAATCAGGTCAGCATCAAGGGAGACTTCCTCTCCGGAAGGGCTGCTGGAGATGAGTTGCTGGGTGTTTAAGTTGAATCCGACGGTTTTCCAGCCAAAGTTGAATCTGAAAAGATATGATTTGGAAGTTCAGAATTCAGATGACCCACTTCACCGTCGGGAACTTCTCCGCTTCACTGATGAGAAGATCTCCCAGCTTCTTTCGGCTTACAGTCAACACGAACTGAGATAAACCTTAACGATGAAAATGTGCTCTACTTCATCTCAACTCACATCTCCATCCCTTATCACTGGAAGCTTCTCAACTTCCCCTCCACCACCTTCTCTATACAATCGCCGCTTGGTCACTGGCACTCCGACTGCAATCACTGCCTCCTTCACTCCGATCCTCTCCAATGTCTCCATCGCTCGGAATCCCAGAGCCAAGTTGATGCTCTTCCCGGGCTCTAGCAGCTTTCCACGTGGATCTTCACGGGACTCAAGAACCCGAACATTCCATCCTTTTTGAGCAAAGAGACAAGCGTTGGCAGACCCGACGAGACCGCCACCGGCGATCAGAACGGAAGGCATTGGCAATGAGATCAGGGCTTATCATCGTCATCTCGTGGATTTATCACTGATAAGGTGATAAGAGAGGCACACGTGAGAAAAAACAAAAGTCATCTTCTGTGATATCTTATCGTATATGATATCAGATAAAGAAACATAAACAGGTCTCTTGATAAGTCAAATATTCATTTTGATCAGAAGAATAGAGTCTATTTAAAATGAGAATCACAATCCGAACCTTCCCTTATTCAAGTACATCCCCACCATTGCTCCAACCACTGCCAACGTCGAAGTGGTCCCCAGCACCCGGGACAATATCAGATCCTGCCGCTTCCTTCTCTCGACGACATCTGAATACGGTATCCGAGAGAATGTGACCATGGAGTACAGCGGAATCCACGACTCGGGGAACAGCCGGTTCATGAACGTGTCGAACTTCTTCCGAAGCTTGTAAGAGTTCTTATTCACAAGGTCCTTGAGCTCTTCGTAGTTGTACATGGCCAGGTCATTGATGGTATGCGCGTCTTTGACTCGTCGATCCGAATATGCTCTGATGGCTTCCGAAATGTCGTTGTTGAACTCCTCGAGTGTCTCACTGAACACCAAGCAATCCTCGAATCCGCAGTTCATGCCCTGACCGTAAAACGGAACCATTGCGTGAGCAGCATCTCCCATTAGAACCAAGTTGTCGAAGAATGAGTGAGGAGAGCATTTCACAGAGACGAGGGGCTGTGGTTTGACTCTGTTGAAGGTTTCGGTGATGTGTTCCCTGGAATGAAAGGAATCTTTAGGAGGAATCACCGGGGGGCCACTCACTTTCCGAGTAACAAGTATGCATCTGGGAAGTTCTCCTCGAAGAACGAAAGAACATCTTCTGTATTCGACATGTGTTTCTCAAATTCTTCGAAGGGGGCAAAGATTGTGACTGAAAAGAAAAAAGGAAACATTTCAGGTGACACATCAATCACTCACCAGTGAAAGTCTTATCCTTATTTGCGAGAGCGATAAGAGTGAAGTGACCACGTGGCCACAGGTGGAAGACGTTCTTCTCGAAGGCAAACTCGTTGTTGTTGGCCATGATGTTGAGTTCGACGTAGCCGTGAGCGATGTATTCCTGGGAGAAGTCGAAGCGGGGAATGGTCATGAGGCTTCGGCGGACTGCGGAGTACGCTCCGTCGCACGCCAGGATCAAGTCGGCTTCCACGTGGATTTCCGGGTGCTCTTGTCTGGAAAATCAGCTTTTTTTAGATTCTGGGTTCTTGTGTCAATAGGTGACTCACTGTACTGGAGCTGCCTTGTTCCCGAAAGTCGGGATTCTTGACGGAGCCGTCGTGCACTGAACCACCAGCTGCTTCTTCTCATAATCCACACTTTTCACTTTGTGCTCGAAGAAGAACTTGACGTTCGGACACTTTTCTGCCTGGCTGATCATGACCTCGTTCAGATGGCGACGGTTGATTGAGACAATGTGCTGAAGGTCTAGGTGGCAAAGATTCTGGAGCTGGCACTCACCTCTCCGGGTTGTCCGTAGGGCTGTCTGCTGTAGGTCTTGCCATCTTTGTTGTGGACAAGTCTCGCGAACATCGGAACTCCCTGATTCACAATGTAGTCCTTCAATCCGACAGCTTCAAGTGCGGACTTTCCCCGTTGGCTCAGTGCCAGGTTGATACTCCTTCCCTGGACGTGCTGCATCGTTCGGATGTCTCTTCGGAACTCGTAAACCGACACATCCCATCCTTTCTGCGCGAAGAAGCATGCGTTCAAAGCGCCGACAAGTCCCGCTCCAGCGATTGCAACGGACGGCATCTGCAGAAGAAGACGATGAGAATTGGAAGTGATAAGAGGGGAACAAGTGGGTGATTAGAATGAGAAGAGAAGAGGAGGAAGGACAGGTACCACGTGGGAAGGAGGCGACGAAAGACTGACTGCGTGCGTCGGCGACGAGCGGGCCGATGGAGGACGCAGATATGGTCTCTGATTTCCGAAGGCCTTTTTCGTCGCCATTTTGATTAGGAGAAGTTGCAAAAACCACTGGCTTTGAGGGGAGGGGGGAGAACTGGGTTTGGAACGTGTGATAGGTGATAAGGGGAGTGACAGAAGAGGTGATAAGGACCCGTATGGTCCGTGTGTGTTTTGTTGTTTATCAGTCCACTTTTTATCACTCTTGATCTTCCGCTCTGTGATTTTACGATTTCACTGAGAAGGTGGAGGAGGCGGAAATGTTTGTAATACACACGGACAACATGTTTACTAGGAAATGAGAAATTTGGAATTTGACCTAGCCAAGTTATTAGGGTCAACTGGTGTTTTTGGGCCGAGGTATGAACTTCGGCACCTGGAGACAGGTTATGGGGAGTTCATGTGAACTATGAAAGTGGAGACATCTTCAAAGATCAAGGAAAACAGGATCAGACTGACTTTTCCAATCTTGACCTGCTGCTAAGAAGGGAAAGTTTCACGTCTTCTAAGGTCACGTCATCTGATGACAGCCTAAAGATAGGCCGTGAAAAACTGCTGAGGCGTACAAGACCCGCGTTTTCTCATGTTACGGCAAACTTTGGGAAAGGATCTTCTGACAGTGTTTGCGTGACCTTCTAAAGCTTCAGGTGGTGCTAGTGGAGCACAACTTCTATATTCTGAAACCAATTAAGAAAGCCCCGAAACGAAGCGGGAAACGGATAACTAACAGACTGTTTATCAGATGATTCTGTTTGAAAACTGTATTTGTCAACAGGGGGCGTCTTCTCAAATGACCGACTCCAGACTCCAATTAGTTAGCACATTTCTTATCACCCAGTGTTATCACTAGTACTTTGGTGATTTGCAAGGAGGGAGCATCAACAAGATCATTTGGACGAGTCTGATTTTCGAAAATTAACGAAATTTGAATGGATTGGCTAGATTGGTTGAAGCTCGAGAGGCAAAAACAGAAATATTGGACAATGACGTGGAATTAGGCAACTGACCTACTTTCAGAGTTCAGGAATACCATCTGAAACACCTGAACTCTTTGGAAAAAAACTGTTCTCTAGTCACGAAAAGAACCATTTTTAGAATAGAAACAGCGAAAAAAGCAACAATAAATATCACCACCAACAGCTCGTTTATTGTCAAAACCGCCCGTTTTCCCACTTTCTAATCAACAATCAAACTTGGTCTTATCGTAGGTGCCGGCCGCTTTTAATTGCATTTCTCGAAACTGAAACAGTCATTGTTCGGGGGAGGAGTCTGGAGTATGAACCTGTGGGAACCACTGCAGTTTCTGGGCATTTGGAACTGGAGCTGTGGTGTTGTTCTTGATCATTTCGCGAGTGCAGATGATGGTTCCAAAGTCGAAAGTTGACATGACTTTGTTGGCTGGAACAAGATGATCTTTCGATTAATTGACCTCTCGAACTCACCAATCAAACTTTGACTCTTGGAAATGTCATGAAGATACTCGACTCCAAAGATACAAACTCCGTGTCTTTTCCATTTTGACTTGCACTTCAGATCATAACCATCTTCACCAATCCACCGGAATATTGTCCATCTGAAACGCACGAATGAGGTTTTCATTTCCGATTCTATTTCACCTTGTCATATCATCCCACCGATCCTTGGTACAATTCGATTCCATCTGTCCTTCCAGCCCCAGAAAGTTCTCGTAGAGAGTTGGCATCAGCATTTCGTCGACTCCGTAGTACTGTAAACTACATGCCAAAACTTTGCTTATCTATTTGACCTACATTATTCTCATCGAACAACTTCAAAATATTCGTCATATTCAGCTTGTCGAACATTGACTTTACAAAGATCTTCGACACCATCACTTCATTCAAACTCTTCCGAACCGTCAGGTTTTTGTGGAGTATTTCGTGAGGGACACCAGTTGCGTTTTTGAACAGTCTCATTCCAGCAGGCGTCCAGTCCGCTTTGAAGTTGTACCTGTACGTAAAGCCGTACTCTGAACCCATTGTGCTCGTGTAGTTGAGAGTTTCACTGAGGTCGGAGAGTTGATAAGGTGTCTTGATGATAAGGTCGTAGTTCTGAAAGCCACTTACAAAGTTTAAGAGAGCCAGACAAACCTGAAGGATAACTGCATGATCCCATTTCTTCTCTAGAATTCGCTCCAGACAATCAAAATGCGCGGGATCCTGACCATGACCCCCACTAGTCAAGTTATACTCCTTCTCCAATACTACCACATTCTTGAAGCACTTGCTCATGACCCTCATTGATTTCTTCAGCTTATCAGTGCTCTTCGAGTCCATCACATAACAGAATACATTGTCCGGGTGATAAGACATCGAGAACAAGGCTTCTTGCAGTTCATACATCTTGTAAATAGTTCGTACCAAAGCAATCGGTCGTTTGAGTGGTTTGAAAGGGGGCATGTCCCCGTAGACCCTTTCTCGGATCGAGCCACAGTCCATCGGAAGATCAAACACTCGTTCCTTGTCCAACTTCATCCGTCCGTTATTGACATAGAGATCAGTGGCATTCTGGTTACCCTTGATGAATTCCGAACAATTGAGGAACATGCCTTCGTCTCTAAATCATCTGAATTTAGGAATTCTTCAGAACTTTCTCACTCTGTGAAATAATGACTCCAAAACTTTGAAACATTCCTCACTGGAACTCCTGTTAGATTGATTCTGACTTTTCCTTCCACTAAATCACTCTGAACAAAGTTAAGTAGATGTTTGTTTATGATTTTCCATCTCTGATTACCGGATCTACAACATTGAAAAATGCTAGGTAAACGAAACATCCGATGTATGTCAGGGCGATCGAAACAATGGAGACAGTGGTGACAAGAACACTGGGCTTTTCGGGAATCTGAAGTTTGAGAAACTTCTGACACTTTCAACGTTGTCACTTACATATTCAGTTGCCTTAAATTCTTTTGGATCTTCCTCTGAATCCGTCATATCTTCTTCAGAATTCAATAGACTTGTGTATCTGATATCTTTTCTCATTTCGAGAGGAACAGGGAGCTTTTGAGGGTTAGAGAACAAGGAAACACATCGTGTCAATTGGGAGAGAAGTCTGTCGGCTTCTGATAGCTTATTGCAAAAACGGTAAGAAAGGTTATTGCACCTCCGAGAGAGCCATAAAATCTCTGACGGAGGACGAATAGTATTGTCGGTTTCGCAAGGATAGTTCAAACACTTTGATAATGTAAACTTTATTTTTATAAAGCCATGCACCTTGTTCTGTTCATAATATGAAACACAATACAATTATAACATCAGATATTGAGAAACCAGCATGTTCATGTGCCCGTATCTTTTCCAGAAACCCTGTCTCGCTAACAATCAAACTTTGTCTTATCGTACGTTCCATTGGCTTTCAATTGCATTTCTCGGAACTAAAATTCAGATTTTAAGATTCTAGGCATCAGGATTTTAAAGTCATCTACCTGTGGGAATGAAGAAAGCCAATTGGTGTCTGGAGTGGCTCCCGTCACATTCTTCTTGATCATTTCCCGGGTGCAGATGATGGTTCCGAAGTCGAAGGTTGACATCACTTTGTTTGCTAGAACCAGAAAATCAAGAACTCCCCTGAATCCAGAGTCTTACCCATAACTTGTTGACTTTTGGCTAATTCTCTCAAGTACTCAACTCCAAGAATACAGATTCCATGTCTCTTCCATTTCGATTGACACCATGAATCATAGCCATCCCACGGTTTAGACCAATGCCAATATGTCAATCTAAAAACTGGTTGATAAACGTATCTCAACACTGCCAAACCTTGTCAAAGTATCAATATGGATCCTTTTACAGTCCGATTCCATTTGTCCTTCCAGACCCAGATAATTCTCATAGACGGTTTGAATCATCATTTCGTCGACTCCGTAGTACTGAAATCGGAATAGAAATAAAGAAATCATTCAAAAACTGACATTTTTCTTATCGAACAGCTTCAGAACGATTTTCATATTCAGCTTGTCAAACATAGATTTCACAAAGATCTTGGACAGGATCACCTCGTTCAAACTCTTTCGAACTTTCAATTTTCTATGTAGGATCTCATCAGGGACTTCGCTCTCTGAAGAGACATGTTTTGGGAGGTTCTTCCAACAGTCACTCACCATCCTTGAACAGTTTCATCCCAGCTGGAGTCCAATCTGCTGTCACATTGTATCGATACTTCCTTCCGAATTCAAAGCCCATGATGCTGGTGTGATTAAGAGATTCACTGAGGTCGGAAAGTTGGTAAGGCGACTTGATGATCAGGTCTGAGTCCTAAAAGTGACTAAAATAGTCAAAATCCTTCAGAGAACCTGACAAACCTGAAGGATAACTGCGTGGTCCCATTTTCTCCCCAGGATCTGTTCCAGACAATCGAAATGTGCGGGATCCTGACCATGACCTCCACTCGTCAAGTTATACTCTTTCTCCATTACGACCACATTTTCGAAGCACTTGCTCATGACTCTCATCGAGCTCTTCAGCTTATCAGTGCTCTTTGAGTCCGTCACATAACAGAACACATTGTCTGGGTGATAAGACATCGAGAAGAGTACCTCTTGTAATTGGTACATCGTGTAAATCGTTCTAACAAGAGCAATCGATCGTTTCAGTGGACTGAAAGGTGGCATATCCCCGTAGACCCGTTCCCGGATCGAGTCGCAGTCCATCGGAAGATCGAACACTCGCTCCTTGTCTAGCTTCATTCTACCGTTGTTTACATAGAGAGCGATGGCATCCTTATCACCTTTTATAAGCGCAGAGCAGTTCAAGAAGCGGCTCTCGTCTCTGAAATCTTTGAAATGTGGAATCCGCGTCTTCAGAACCAGTACAATTGGAAACTCACTCCGTGAAATAGTAGTCTCTATACTTGCTAATGTTTCTATTGCTTTTTCCACTTGCTCGTAGTGACACGGAATCCTGAAAACGTAAATGTGTCTGTGACTTAGTTTGTAACACCTACCAGGTGTCCCTGTACTCTTGTCAAGAAGATCATGCAGGCAACAAATGCAAACCATAACAGGAAATTGGCAAGAGTGGATGAGACCGAGAGTTTCCATGTTTTGAGCTTGCTCAGAGATATTAATATTCTGCGCAGAAAGTACCGTAACTCGGATACAATCTGTACGAATCTCCGACCAACACGCATCTTCAAAGATACATTAATCGCTGATCAAAATGAAGTTACTGCGAGAGAAAAGGGAAACAAAACAGACAATCCCAGTTTGGAAGACGACTTCAGGTATCCACTAGAAGTGGAGAAACAAGATGTGGACTCGGGTTTCTCTGCGTCTTCCACTTTTTCGGGATCCTTTTCCACGATTCCCACCCAGAATAGATTGACATCTTCTCTAATCTAGAAAATATCAAATGTTCGCAGATTTTTCAATTTCTCCACCCACTCTAGGATAGGGATTTCAAAAATACACCTCCAAAAGAATTCCTTCAAAACGATATAGTAGATCCACTGAAAACAGGAAACCTTTCGGAACCTGGTGGGTCCTATACCGAGAAAGGTTATCTTGATGGTTGTAAGGTAACTGTATCTACCCATTTGGTTTGCCACGATACTGTGAAAGTTGGAGTACGGGCTCTTTCGGAGACACTAGAAATCAAGAGATGAGCAACTTTGATCTAGATCGCGTAACCTCGCATACGCTTTTCTGTGGTTAGTAGAGAAAAGACACACTGCGGGTACTCCGAAGGCGATAAGCCAGCCGATAACACCTACAATTCAGTGAAGCCTGATCCTTCGCTTTTTGAAGTTCGCGAGATCCGAGGGAGGCCGATCAGATACGGCGTACACCTGATCCACGGTTTTTGATGCTTCCGAATTTGAGTAGACTTTTGGAGAGGAAAGAAATCGTATTCAGGGCCTATGCAATTTCATCCTGTTCTTTTCATGAATATAGAAAATACTGTTTGAAATAAAAATTAAATAATAATCACAGCTGACCAATGAAACATAACATCAGATATTGAGAAACCAGCATGTTCATGTGCCCGTATCTTTTCCAGAAACCCTGCCTCGCTAACAATCAAACTTTGTCTTATCGTACGTTCCATTGGCTTTCAATTGCATTTCTCGGAACTGAAATTCAGGTTTTAAGATTCTAGGCATCGGGATTCTGAAGTCATGTACCTGTGGGAATGAAGAAAGCCAATTGGTGTCTGGAGTGGCTCCTGTCACATTCTTCTTGATCATTTCCCGGGTGCAGATGATGGTTCCGAAGTCAAAAGTTGGCAAGGGTTTGTTGGCTGAAACAGGAAAGATTACAAGTGTTGCTAAACTTTGATTATTACCAATAACCATCTTACTTTCAGCCAGTTCTTTCAAGTATTCAACTCCAAGAACACAGATTGAATGCCGTTTCCATTTTGATTGACACAGTTCATGATAGCCAGAATAAGGTCCCGAATAGTCCCAATGGGTCAGTCTGATGAAGGATTTGATTAAGATTACTCAACTGATCATCTTATTACCTTGTCAGAATATCGTCTTGATACTTTTTACAATCCGATTCCATCTGTCCTTCCAGACCCAGATAGTTCTCATAGAGGGTTGGAACCATCATTTCGTCGACTCCGTAGAACTGAAAAACCAGGGTTTTCATTCACATTAACTTGTTCGATACTCACCTTCTTCTCATTGAATAATTTCATAATATTTTCAATATTCAGCTTGTCAAATATAGATTTCACAAAGATCTTGGACAAGATCACCTCATTCAAACTCTTTCGAACTTTCAGTTTCCTATGTAGGATCTCGTCAGGAACTCCGGTTTCTGGAGCAGCTCTTTTCGTTTCCTGTCTTTGAAACGAGTGAAAATTTACCGTTTTTAAACAGTTTTATGCCTGCTGGGGTCCAATCTGCTGTTCTATTGTAGCGGTCTCGCATGCCAAGGTCGAAGCCCATGATACTGGTGTAGTTGAGTGATTCACTGATGTCGGAGAGTTGGTATGGCGACTTGATGATCAGGTCGTGGTTCTGAAGATTCAAAACGTTTCAGGATGCTATAGAGACTCTAAAAACCTGAAGGATAACTGCGTGGTCCCATTTTCTCCCCAGAATCTGTTCCAGACAATCGAAATGTGCGGTGTCTTGTCCATGTCCTTCACTGTCAAAATTATACTCTTTCTCCATTACGACCACATTCTCAAAGCACTTGCTCATGACTCTCATTGAGCTCTTCAGCTTATCAGTGCTCTTCGAATCCATCACATAACAGAACACACTATCTGGGTGATAAGAAATCGAGAACAAGGTCTCCTGCAGTTCATACGTCGTGTATATCGTTCTAACAAGAGCAATCGGGCGTTTGAGTGGTTTGAAAGGTGGCATGTCCCCGTAGACCCTTTCTCGAATCGAGTCACAATCCATCGGAAGGTCGAACACCCGCTCCTTGTCAAATTTCATCCGTCCATCATTCACGTAGAGTGCGATAGCATCCTTATCACCTTTGATAAACGCAGGGCAGTTCAAGAATCGGCTCTCGTCTCTGAAACCTTTGAAATGTGGAATCCGTGTCTTCAGAAATAGTAAAGCTGGAGGAAACTCACTCACTCTGTGAAATAGTAGTCCTTATACTTGGTAATGTTATTTTTCTGCTTTTTCTCGATCACCGGACTATTCTTTTCATCAACTCTTATCGACACGGAGGCCTAGAACACCATTATTTGTTAGTGACCTCGTTCGTCGACTTTACCGGGAGTGATTGAGCACTTGTCGAGAAGAACATGCAGGCGACAAATGCGAATAACAATAGAAAACCTACAAGAGTCAAGCTAACTGAGTTCCTTTCTTCGGAAATCTGAAAGCAACGAACTGATAAGGATTCTAACTTTACTAGGGTTACACCACGCCCATCGGGATCTTTGTTCACATTCGACAACTTCTTGTATCTGGCTCCCTTCATGTCGACGAAATTTATGTCCGAAACTAAACACGGTACGCAGACCATCGGACGATAAAAAGACATCCACTGCACTGACACTCATTATAATTTCCATCAGAGAAAATTTACATAATAAATCAATATGTATCGGGATGTAGAAGCTGTTCTAAAAGATCGAATACTTCAATCACAATGACTTTATTAACTTGTACCCAAAGCTCATCAAATAAAAGTCGTACCCTGTTCTTCCATAAATGTAAAAAATACTGTTTGAAATAAAATTAAACAAAATCACAGTTAACAAATGAAATATACCATCAGATAATGAGAAACCAGCATGTTCATGTGCCCGTATCCTTTCCAGAAACCCTTCTTTGCTAACAATCAAACTTTGTCTTATCATACGTTCCATTGGCTTTTAATTGCATTTCTCGGAACTGAAATTCGGGTTTTCAGCTTTTGGGCACCGGGATTCTGCTGTCAGGTACCTGTGGGAATGAAGAAAGCCAATTGGCGTCTGGAGTGGCTCCTGTCACATTCTTCCTGATCATTTCGCGGGTGCAGATGATGGTTCCGAAGTCGAAAGTTGACATCACTTTGTTGGCTGAAACAAGAAAAATGATAAAGTATTCCTGAATCTCGATTCGTACCAATAACCATCCTACTTTTGGCCAATTCCCTCAAGTACTCAACTCCAAGAATACAGATTCCATGTCTCTTCCACTTTGATTGACACGATGTGTCGTAGCCATTCGGTCCAGACCAATCCCAGTGTGTCAGTCTGAATAAAAGCTCGAGTTCCTTAACTCAATAAGGAATTTATGCACCTGGTCAGAATATCGTAATGATTCCTTTTACAACCCGATTCCATCTGCCCTTCCAACCCCAGATAGTTCTCATAGAGAGTTGGCATCAGCATTTCGTCGACTCCGTAGTACTGTAAACTGCATGCCAATACTTCATTTGTCCATTTGACCTACATTATTCTCATCGAACAATCTCAGTATATTCTTCAAATTCAGTTTGTCAAACATTGACTCCACAAAGATCTTGGACACGATCACTTCATTCAAGCTCTTCCGAACTGTCAGGTTTTTGTGGAGTATTTCGTGAGGGACACCAGTTGCGTTTTTGAACAGTCTCATTCCAGCTGGCGTCCAGTCCGCTTTGACGTTATACCTGTACGTATGGCCGTGCTCTAAACCCATTGTGCTCGTGTAGTTGAGAGTTTCACTAATGTCGGAGAGTTGATAAGGTGTCTTGATGATAAGGTCGTAGTTCTAAAAGCCACTTAGAAAGTTTCAGAGACCCTAACGAACCTGAAGGATAACTGCATGATCCCACTCTCTCCCCAGGATCCGTTCCAGACAATCGAAGTGTGCAGGATCCTGACCATGACCTCCACTCGTCAAATTATACTCCTTCTCCATTACGACCACATTTTCGAAGCACTTGCTCATGACCCTCATTGATTTCTTCAGCTTATCAGTGCTCTTCGAGTCCATCACATAACAGAATACATTATCCGGGTGATAAGACATCGAGAACAAGGCCTCCTGCAGTTCGTACATCTTGTAAATCGTTCGTACCAGAGCAATCGGTCTCTTGAGTGATTTGAAAGGGGGCATATCCCCGTAGACCCGTTCTCGGATCGAGTCACAGTCCATCGGAAGATCGAACACTCGTTCCTTATCCAGCTTCATTCTACCGTTATTGACATAGAGGGCGATAGAGTCCTGATCGCCTTTGATAAGCGCAGAGCAGTTTAAGAATCGGCTCTCGTCTCTGAAACCTTTGAAACGTGGAATCCGTGTCTTCAGAACGAGTACAACTGAGAACTCACTCTGTGAAATAGTAGTCCCTGTATGTCGTAATGTTCCTCTTCTGCTTTTTCTCGATTAACGGACTGTTCTCCCCACTTGCTCGTAGAGAAACAGAACCCTAAAACACCTACACGTGTCTGTGACCTAGTTTGTTTACACTTACCGGGAGTGATTGTGCACTTGTCGAGAAGAACATGCATGCGACAAATGCGAATAACAATAGTAAACAAAAAAGAGTCAAGCCAACCGAGTTTCGTTCTTCGGAAATCTAGAAGTAACGAACTGATAAGGATTCTAACTTCTCTCGAGTTACCAAATGCAAATCGGGGTCCTCGTCCACAACATCCGGCAACCTCTTGTACCTGCCTTTCATGTCGACGAAATTCATGTCCGAAACTAAACACGGTACGCAGACCATCGGACGATAAAAAGACATCCACTGCACTGACACTAATTATAATTTCCATCAGAGAAAATTTACATAATAGATCAATATGTATCGGGATGTAGAAGCTGTTCTAAAAGATCGAATACTTCAATCACAATGACTTTATTAACTTGTACCCAAAGCTCATCAAATAAAAGTCGTACCCTGTTCTTTCATAAATGTAAAAAATACTGTTTGAAAAAATTAAATAAAATCACAGATGACTGATGAAATATAACATCAGATATTGAGAAACCAGCATGTTCATGTGCCCGTATCCTTTCCAGAAACCCTGCTTAGCTAACAATCAAACTTTGTCTTATCGTACGTTCCATTGGCTTTTAATTGCATTTCTCGGAACTGAATTGCAGATTTTGAGATTCGAGGAATCGTGATTCTGAAGTCACCTGTGGGAATGAAGAAAGCCAATTGGTGTCTGGAGTGGCTCCTGTCACATTCTTCTTGATCATTTCCCGGGTGCAGATGATGGTTCCGAAGTCGAAAGTTGACATGACTTTGTTGGCTGAAACAAAGAAAATCAACAGAAGTTTCTAAACCTCGATTCATACCAATAACTTTCTGACTTTTGGCCAATTCCCTCAAGTACTCAACTCCAAGAATACAGATTCCATGTCTCTTCCACTTTGATTGACATGTCGTGTCGTAGCCATTTGGTCCAGACCAATCCCAGTGTGTCATTCTGAAAAACGCTCGAGTTCCTTAACTCAACAAGGAGTTTGAGCACCTTGTCAGAATATCATCATGATTCCTTTTACAATCCGATTCCATTTGTCCTTCTAGACCCAGATAGTTTTCGTAAAGAGTTTGAACCATCATTTCGTCGACTCCGTAGAACTGAAAGTTGGAATCTCCATCGATCACTTTCATAAAAAACTCACCTTATTTTCATCGAACAATCTCAAAATATTCTTCATATTCAGCTTGTCAAACATTGATTTCACGAAGATCTTGGACATGATCACCTCGTTCAAACTTTTTCGAACTTTCAGTTTTCTATGTAGGATTTCGTCAGGTACTCCAGTTTCTGAAATGGATTTCTTTGAATTTGATGCTCAAAACTCAACTGAAATCACCATTCTTGAACAGCTTTATTCCAGCTGGAGTCCAATCTGCCTTCACATTGTAGCGGTACTGAAAACCAAAGTCGAAACCCATGATGCTGGTGTAGTTGAGAGATTCACTGATGTCGGAGAGTTGGTATGGCGACTTGATGATAAGGTCGTAGTTCTGAAGATTCAAGACATTTCAGAAGGCTAGAGGGACCCTAACAAACCTGAAGGATGACTGCGTGGTCCCATTTTCTCCCCAAAATCTGCTCCAGACAGTCAAAGTGTGCGGGATCCTGACCATGACCCCCACTCGTCAAGTTATACTCCTTCTCAATCACGACCACATTCTCAAAGCACTTGCTCATGACCCTCATTGATTTCTTCAGCTTATCAGTGCTCTTTGAGTCCATCACATAACAGAATACATTATCCGGGTGATAAGACATCGAGAACAAGGCCTCTTGCAGTTCGTACATCTTGTAGATAGTCCTAACCAGGGCGATCGGTCTCTTGAGTGGTTTGAAAGGTGGCATGTCCCCGTAGACTCGTTCTCGGATCGAGTCACAGTCCATCGGAAGTTCGAACACTCTCTCCTTGTCCAACTTCATCCGTCCGTTATTGACATAGAGGGCGATGGCATCTTTATCACCTTTGATAAGTTCCGAGCAGTTCAAGAATCGGCTCTCGTCTCTGAAACTTTCTAACTTTAGATATGACTCGAAGTTTCCAAGAAGACTCACGCTGTGAAGTAGTAGTCCCTGTACTTGGTAATGTTCCTCTTTGGCTTCTTCTCGATTACCGGACTGTTTTTTCCACTTGCTCGTAGTGAAACAGAACCCTAAAACACCTTCACGTGTCTGTGACCTACTTGTTTACACTTACCGGGTGTGATTGTACACTCGTCAAAAAGATCATGCAGGCGACAAACGCAAACAACAACAGGAAACCGGCAAGGGTGGAGCAGACCGAGTTTCGTTCTTCAGATATCTAAAAGTTATCAGTTGATAGTGACCCTAGCGTCTTCCGAGTTACCCTATACACATCAGGATCCTCGTCCAAATCCGGCAACCTCTTATACCTGGCTCCTTTCATGTCTGAAATAGAGTCTATCAATAGATCAAGAACTATCATTGTATCAATAAGAGAAGTTCGCCTGTACTCGCATCAACACTATCATTATCATTTCGACCAGAGAATAAAATTTTGAGGGGAATTTTTAATCTGTTTCAGCGAGAAGGAGCAACAAAACATAGAATGTTGCGGATGTTTTGTTTCGAAAAAAGAGGAATGAATAATTTCTTTTCGAAAAAAGGAAGAATATTGGAGGATGGAGAAACGGATGTCATGGTCATGGTCTATGGATTGTGTTCAGTCTGGAGCACAAAGTTATGCGGTTAGAACTTCAGAATCCCGTCGGTCACACGGTGAAGTGTTACTAGACCGTCCGAGCCCGACTAAAATGTGTTATTTATTACAATCCTTTGAGGAACTATTGGGTTTGTTTTTCCTAACAGTCTGATGTCCTCAGAGAGTTTGACAGACGGCGCGGGGAGATAAATAAGGAAGAAAGCCCGGGAAAGCCTAAAGAAGCCTACAAATGTCCTGGACAACTCATTGATTCTTGTGAGAAAATATTGAAAACCCTCAAAAATTGGATGAATTTCATGGCTCTTTCTCATATTTTCTCAAAAAATCAGCCGTTTTATTATGAGAAACAAACCCCGATTTCGTTGTGAGCAAATAAATGATCAAAGTCATCCGTTCAACTAGAAAAGCAGCTAAAAAAGGAGAAAAACACACAAAAAAAAAAACGGCCTATTCTCACAATAAAACATAGAACATGCAACTTTGTTTGACCAGAAAAAGGTTGAAACGCACTCACTTCCGCTATTGATAATGGGCGTTGTTTGGGTGAATGCGGCTAGCGGCATAGTTAGTTAGTAGCTAGGCGACGGAAATGAGCAGCTGGCCGAGAGCACCACTAATTCACGCGGCAGACTGGGGGTGGCATAACTTGTTGGACTGTTTCACTGGCTTGTCAATATGATCAAGACCTTTTCCCCCCACAAGAGTGTTGCGGTTCTTTACACTGCATGTGCTCTTCGCATGCATCTCAATTCAAACTGCAGCGAGTCATGGGTCTCGAAGCGAAAAGGGCTGAAACTATGTAACAGAATAATGACATCAAAATCTCTGAATCAAATCATTTTCGTGGCGGGACCCAGTAATAATAGAAGCCCGAACAACGGGGGGAAACCATAGAGATGCGTTGGCCGGAAAGGACGAAAAGCCCGCTTTTCCGTTTTTTTTGTTGAAAAGCTATTGTCAAGAATCGAATATTGCGAGGGTGGAGCCGTGGGATATATCGTTGAAACGTTTTGTGTTCTGTACACGTATGTCAATAAAACTTTTGATTTGGTTCAACGTTGAAAGACCATTTTTGGGGAATCAAAGGAGAAAAGGGATGAAGAAGATTTGGGTGCATTTGGAATATGTAGTTGAACATTGGAAATTTGATATCTCTTCCCAGGTATTCTTTCTATTTTAGGTCGTTTCGATGGAAACTGCGCTCTATTAGACTAAAAGTATGGTATATCAAAAGAACCTATTCTAGGCCAAGCAACCGCGCTCTATTGAACTGAAGGTCAAAGTTTCAAACGGCACGTTTTTGACGAACAGACATGAGCAAACATGAACAGAATCTATAGAAAGTCTGGAAGCAGATTTTTAGAAAAACGCACTCAAGAGCATATTTAAATCGATAACTTTGCCCTCAAAACTTTGAAACTTTGAAAGGAAACAAATAAAAAATGCATAGGTGCCAATCACACGGAACCAGACTCCTCTACGGGGGGCTCTCTCCAATGACGATAACAATGGAGAAGCTGCTCAAATAGTGCCGAAGTGTGTTCGATGAAACGGCTGGGGGCATTTGGAAACTAAACTGAACAAATTGGGGAGGGGAGATCCGCTTATGACGATTTGTGACACGGCAGATTTCTGTCTGACGGTTTCGATGGGTTGCGAGAGCGAAATGTTTCAATGTTTACCGTGTTGCGCTGGAAGTTGATGACTGGAAGGACGAAACGGAAAAATGTTTGATTTATGGTAGTCGAGTTTTCTTGTCGATTACATGCTTCCTTCCTGTTTCCAACAGTCTTATCATAGAGTTTTTCTGAAAATCGGCGACTCATAGAGACAATCGGCGACTTCTAATCACCGCATACAACTCAAAACTCCGCCTTTTTCGTCTTCTCTACCAACGCCTTCCGTTCCCCAGCTTGACCGAATGAGATTCGAACTTCAGCTCATCTTGCTGGCCCGACGGTTGTACAGTTTGAATGTCCTCTGGCTTCCCAGTCACTCTTTTGGCCCTGGCCGCCTTCTTGGCGTCCGCCAGAAGCTTGACAGCCTTCAGAGCTGCGGATTCGAAGCAGGGACTCGTTTTGTAATCTTCCCCCAGCTCCCCCTGTTACTGTTACAACACAGTACGAGAAGCATATTGAAGTAGACCTCAGAAAGAGTGTGTTGTAAAGTTGCAGTTGATTGCGAATGAAAAACTGAAGATAACATATGGAACGGTTCATATTGCACTGGAAATCGAGAAAAAAAAACGGGGAAGAAGCAAGAAAACAAGCTTTGAAATGGAATCATGTATATTATAAAGTGGAATTATGTAATAAAGCCGTTTGACCCGAAGCCTTCTCGGCAATTCTGAATGCGACGCTCAATTGCTGTTTCCGATTGTCTTGATGAAGGAGTTCTTCTCATCTAGCTCGAAGATCTGCGGACTCGTGTCTCCCAGTTCCGCCTTCTTCGTCTTCTGTCCGACCGGCTCGAACAGATTTCTCCAGATCTGCTTGGCAAGGATTCCGTGGCCCAACTTGCTCAGATGGAAGAGATCCGGGGCGTAGAAGCTGGAGTTGTACGAGCCGATTCTCTGAAAATAAGAATATCCTATGAGAAGAGAGCTTCAGAAGTCACTTACATCAACGTAAACCGAAGTGTATTCGGTTGCGAATGGCTGGACCACCACTGTGAACTCCTTCGAATCAAACTTCTTCTCATTTTGAATCTCATACACAGCGCTTCTGTATCCATCGGACAGCTCATCGATTTTCTTCTGATTCTCCGGATCCTTGGCTCTCTTTCCCTCAAGCAGAATCGACTGTGCTTCCTGGAGCAGCTGAGCAGGGAACATGGCAATGACGGAGACGATGGTTCTCGGGAGGTTGTCTTTCAAGTATCCGATCGCCTGCTCGATGGACTTCTTGTACTCCGGAACGGGTACCGGTGGGACGTCTCCGTAGCCGAGGTTTCCGACATCGTTGGTTCCGACCCACAGAGAGACGAGCTTCCAGTCCTTGGCGATGTCGACTTCTTTGGTGGCCTTGATGCGAGCGACCAGATCTTTGGCTTGGTCGAGCATCTCGAAGCTTTTCTTGCCTCCGATGGCGACGTTGTACCCAGTATTCGGTCCGTAGTCGATACCAGTGCTTCCTCCGTAGATCTTCGAACCGGTCTTCTTGGCGATGATCAAGAAGAGCTCTGGAAATCAACATTTTATTTGCTGGAACGAATCAAGAACTCACTGTAAACCGTCAGATGCTCATCGACTTCCGTATCGTTTCCAGTGAAGAACGCGTTTCCGGGATACCGATTCCTGGCTTCATCTTGATAGTTGGTTGCGAAGGATCCGATGGTCAGCGAGTCACCCATGGCTCCGATCACCCGAATGTGATGAGGCTTCAGTTCATTGACGTTGTCTGGATACGGAGCCGTCGGATCGATGGAAGAGGTGTATTTCTCGATGCTCTGTTCGACGACGGATTTGGGGACTCCGAGAGTTTGGGCTTCTGGAAAAACAGACTAGTTCATAAAAGTTTGCCCCATTGAGACTCACTAATTCTAGCAGCAGGATCCACGGACGTCGGGGGTTGCTCCATTTTCGTGTAGACTTGAGTCTCTAAACTTGAGAAATTGAGAAGAAAAAGGTAGAATAGGAAAGATTGAAGAGTGCGTAGTTGCTGAAATTTTCGCGCCGTGGGCGGAAGATCAAAAATATTTTAGCGGTGATGAATTTGAAAATGTTTCAACTGTTTATTCTAGAGGTTTCAGCAAAGAAAACGCGCTCCACTGCTCTCATCTTGGAGGGAAAAAACATTTTCAAATTCTGAAAGAGAAAGGAACGGGGCCGCGGAGTTTCTAGTCCTTTGGCCTAGAATACTCCTGTCGGAAACTCGGCCGAGCAAATTTCTCTTTCAGCTTTTGAAAGTTTATTTTCCCGTCAAGATGAGAGCAGTGGAGCGCATCCTCGCTGCAACGTCTAGAATACTGTTCACTATAAAAACGCAACAATTCGTGAAGTTTAGCCGAATGAGCGGGGGGTAGATTGCAAAAATCGCGATATTGAAACAGTACAGCTAAGCCAGCTCTGACCGGCGTGGCGACACGTAGTGCAAACGTGTCTGCGTCTCTTCCCTCTAATGCTCTGCGTCTCTCACCCTTGTTGCCACGGAACATTAACAGGAGCAGAAGAAAAAGGCAGAAAACGGCGAATACGAGGAAGATGAAGGATCTGTTGCGTGGGCGGAAGAAGTAGGAGATGGATGGGAACTCCGCCACGGAATAGTACTCTCTGTGCATGTGGTAGTCCTGGAAAATAGAATGATTCGATGGGAAGCTCTTCATGTTTTCACCTCCTCATAGTCTCTGTCCATGTTCGTCGGCACTCTGTGATACGGATTCTTCTTGTTGAGCTGATAAGGAACATCATTCGAAACGGAAGTGACCATCTAGAAACTCACAAAGATCTGAAGGTTCGGGTTCATGGCGTAGCGGGGGAAGAGGGGAGTTCTCTCGTTGTGCTGCATGGTAAAGGGACGGTCAGAGAGAGTGTAAACACGATTTTGAATTGGAAAAGGAAGAGAGAGAGAGGAGACAATAGGCATTGGAAAGATTCGGATCTGTCAGCGGACAACAGATGCTATCAAAAGCTAAGGAGGCCTATATATGAGGTGCATTTTTGAGAGGAAAAGCGTTGGAAGATGCGTTGGAAACGTACCGCAAAACAGTAAAACTTTGCAAGACACTTTTGTTGCTGTCCTCCAGTTTTGTGTCATTTTGCTCGCCCTCGATGTCACGTGAAAGTGAATTACAAACTTTAGAGAAATGTTGTTCATGTTGCTAGGGGTTCCTGGACGTTCACAAATGCTTTCCGTTGGCCTAAAATGCGCTCTTCTTGAAAATTCCATAGAGCGCACTTCCACTTTCCAATTTTCCACAAGCGTTCTGTTGCACACTGTCAGTATCATCCATCATCTTTCCCATTGCCTAATTGTTTTCTCTCTCCGCCTGCGTCTCTTCCCTCAACACTATGTCTCCATTACAGCCATTCGTGTATGATATGTTCTATCGATTCGGGTAATCTTTGTCCAATTGTGCAGTCGCCTTCTCTTATCACTTATCAGTTCATGCACTAACCAACCTATCTCGTATTCCCTTTTCGTGTCATTTTTCCAAACTATGTACGCCGATTTCATTGCCGGATGGGCTGCTGGTGAGCTAACAAAGGGGTTTGAATAGAGTTTATGACCTAGATTTCAGGAGGAGCTGGTCTCCTAGTAGGTCATCCGCTTGACACTGTCAAGGCAAGACTTCAAACCATGAATGTGTACAAAGGAATTGTGGATTGCATGGTGAAGACTATGAAGCAGGAATCCGTAGGCGACAAAGTTTCTTATCACTGTTATCATTTCCTTATCATCAGATCTACGGCTTGTACAAAGGAATGTTCGTTCCATTCATCTCCACGGGTGCTCTACACTCCCTGCTCTTCGCTGGTTATGGAGCTGGTCTCCGATTCCTTCATCCGGGAGATTCGAATGTTCTGGCAAGGAAGGATCTTCCGATGAGTGATGTAAGTGGGAAAGTTATCCTTCTGAATATCAGGCACGTATTCAGATACTGATCGCTTCGATTTGTGGCACCCTAGTGCAAGTTGGACCAGTTATCCCAGTGGAGTTGTTGAAAACTAAGCTTCAGGTAGGTTCCCTGACCTTCGGAGTCTTCATAGGTTCCTTTCTTCCAGGTTCAACGAGAAACCGTCGGTCACTTCTCAAAACACTCCAAAAATCTGTACGCTGGTCCAATGGAATGTGCCAGAGAAACAGTCCGAATCGAAGGAGTTCGAGGGCTGTTCAAGGGAGGAAGTGTCATTTTCTTCCGGGATAACATTGGATACCTCTTTTACATTCCGGTTTATGAAGGGATGAGCAGATATTTCAGAAGTCACAATCTGGAGAATACGTGGACACAGGTAGTTGGAAACGGTCAAAGAGATTCTGAACTTTCGGGTTTCAGCTGTTTGCGGGTGGATGTGCTGGAGTGAGTGGATGGATTTCAGTATGTCCGTTGGAAGTGGTGAAGAATCGGATTCAAGCAGATAAGAGCAATAAGACATTGTAAGTTGGAAACCTAGAAGGTTAAGACCTGAAAGACCCAAATGTCAATTGGCTGGAAATCTCGAAAGCCTAGACATTGACGCTCTCCTGAAGATTGCAAGCCGAAGCCTAAAACCCTCCAATCCTTCAACTTTTCCAGATCTCCCAAACAAATGACGCTGAAAATCTACCGCGAGGACGGTCTTCGTGCCTTTTACCGCGGCGGCTGGGCAATCTCTCTGCGCGGATTCGTCGTCAATGCCGTCATTTTTGTGGTCTACGAGAATACATTCGCAATGTTTGATTGATCATAAACGTGTTCTTGCCTTTCCCACGGGCTCACAAAAGTGTTTGCACAATTCAAGGTCCTGGCAGACTACACACACTGGGAGGTTATCTAATCTTCCCTTATCTTATCAGAGTGTCTAGGGTACCAGTTACCTTCTTCTCAAAGACATTTCAATCCTTTCCTTCTCTCTCAACCTTTTCTTTTACAATTCCCCTGCCTGCCAATGACCCAGAAAACATCTCATCCATCTTACCTTCCTATCCGTTTTTCCGATTTTCAAGGCACTTCTCCCCGCCGTTCAAACCACCATTACACACGTTGGCAGCGGGTCATTTGATGACCGACAACTGCTAAGACTCATCTTTTTTCTCGTTTTCCTTCAGCTGTACACTTCAGAATCCTTGCCCCTGATCCGAGTTTGCCCCCGAAAGAAACCACGTGTGCCACCTCGATTCCACGGTGGTCTGAACACAGTTTTTGTTAGTTGTTTGTTCCGCGGCTTTTTGCTTCTTCGTATCAATGTATTTATCAATTTATCAACCAGTGTGTCAAAAATAAACTCTACCAAACTGATACTACATTTAGCCATGCTTCTGCTCCTGCTCCTTGTCGTCGGGGCTTCTGGTCTCGACAATGGCCTCGCGAGGCTTCCGCCGATGGGATGGATGTCGTGGACGGCGTTTTACTGCGAAGTGGATTGTGTGAAGCATCCGAATGATTGCATCAATGAGATGTTGTACATGCAGATGGCTAGTGCGCTAGGTGAGTTTAAGCCTGGGAGACTAGAGGGTCAGAAGCAATTCTGAACCTAGAAGCGTCTAGTCCTGGTAACCTGTAGTCTTCAAAGTCTTTGAGCTCAGAAGCCTGAAAGATCAGACATTCCGGACAACCTAATCCTAACCTTCAACCCACTATTTCCAGTGCTCGATGGCTACGACCTCCTTGGCTACAAGTCAGTTCACATCGACGACTGCTGGTCTGAGATGGAACGAGACACTGACGGAAGGCTCGTTGCCAATAAGACCAGGTTCCCGCAAGGAATGAAGGAACTTGCGAAATATGTAAGCCGCCTGTGCTCATATAATTGGAATCTTATTGTCACTTTCAGGTCCATATGCTTGGCCTCAAGTTCGGAATCTATGAAGATTACGGTACCAAGACGTGTGCCGGCTATCCTGGAAGTTACCAACACTTGAAGACCGACGCGCAGACATTTGCGGATTGGGACGTGGATTATCTGAAACTGGACGGCTGCAACATTGATGAGTCGCTCTACCCAGTGGGTTATCCTCAAATGGAACGGGAGCTGAATGCCACGGGACGTCCGATTATGTACTCGTGCAGCTGGCCAGCGTACCTTATCAACCGTCCGGATCTTGTCGACTACGATGTGATCGGCAAGTCGTGCAACACTTGGAGAAACTTTGATGATATCAACTCGTCCTGGAAGTCGATCATTTCGATCATTTCGTATTATGATAA
The DNA here is from genome assembly GCA_900536315.3 of Caenorhabditis becei. NCBI lineage: Eukaryota > Metazoa > Nematoda > Chromadorea > Rhabditida > Rhabditidae > Caenorhabditis > Caenorhabditis becei. The sequence continues at coordinate 860,448 of LR539394.1, forward strand.
GATGCAGGACAAGCACATTCCGACTCATGGGCCTGGAAAATGGCATGACCCGGATATGTTGGTGATTGGAAACAAGGGAATCACAGATGATATGGGAATCTCGCAAATGACAATTTGGTGCATTTGGTCAGCGCCATTGATTATGTCGAATGATCTGAGGAAACTGGATGGAGAGTCCAAGTGGATTCTTCAGAATGCTCAGGCTATCGCTGTGAATCAGGATCCTCTGGGTATCATGGGACGGCTTATCAAGAATGTGAGTGATAACGTTATGATAAGAAAGAACTGAATGCTTGTAGACCACTGACATTGGAACGTACGTCAAGCAGATCACGCCGTCGCAAGGAGACAAGAAGTCGTACGCGTTTGCGCTGCTCAATAGGAATGAGTCGAAGAGATATGTGAGTGACACGCAAGATTTTTGGGATTCTAAAGTTCTAACGTCATCTATTTCTTTTCCAGGACCGCGTCGAAATCCGTCTTGACTCCCTTGGTCTCACTGACCCCGTCGGCTACTTCGTCCACGACATCTGGGCAGTCCAGGACCTCGGAGTCCTTCGGCCCTCCGACTCCATTATCACCTCCATCGAAGCAGCCGGAAGTGTCTTCTTCACAGCCCACGTCACCTCTCTCGTCCGTCCAAAACCCTTCAGAAAGTTCCCATTCAACAACAGCAAGGTGCTCTACGACTACGAGCGCGCCCAGATCGCCAGTGAAGCTGACCTTCTCGACTACCTCAAAACCAACCGTGTTCCGTTCTAATCTCATTTTTATGTTGTTTGCTGTATAATTTAAACATACATGTCTTTCTGCTAGATCCACATAAAACTCGTGTTATCGTGTTTCACAATCGCTTCTTCCAATGTTCAAGTACACCTTTCAGGCAGAGACAAGCCAAATTCTGGACCTGCCGAGAGACTTTTTAAATCAAATTGTTGGATCTCCGCCTAGGGCAGGTCTTGACGATTAGCCGGGTTGTCTTTTTTGAACAGAATACACATCGCCATCTGAAGATCGCTGACGAAGGGCGGGCCGTGAGAAATTGTTGTTCAGACGGTTCTTCCATTAGCTGATGCTTGCCGAATGTCTTCCGGATTGCCGTTTTATCAGGAGCGGTTTCAGAAGGCCTACTTTGCAGTTTACTGTTACTTATGGGTGAGTAAAACACTAGAAAGTAGTATGGTTTTGATGTTTGGTTTCTGGAACCTTCTAGACTTCTGAAGTGCTTGAATACCAGAATTCATTTCCAGACGTGCCGCAACCGAACCCCTCTAACAGTCCTCGCTGTCTTCGCCTTCTCCCTCGTCCTCTGCACAATCTACCTGAACGTCAAGTTATACGGAACCCACCGGATCTCTTCTCCTTATGAAGTCACGGGAGTCCATAACAAGAGCCCCTTCAATCACACTCACGCATTCATCACATCTGCCTATTACTATGAGAACTCGAAATCGTAAGTCTTTTGGGTCTCGACACGAAGAGAATCTCGCTTTTCAGACTAGGAGAGAACGCCCTTGCAATGGTTGTGGTGATGAGCCAAAGAACTTATAAAGATTTGGAGAGATACGAGTTGAACATTGTGGGGACTAGGTCGAATAGGAGTCACAAGGCAAGAGCAACTATCAAGAAGGAGACAGCGGAAGACATGTCTTGTGAATATGTGATGGTTCTGGTTCAAGCTCAAACACTTGCGAATCCGGAAAAGTTGGAGATTGAGTCAGGGGGACGGTCTGTGGAGGTAGGCCCCTACTCTTTATCAATTCTTATCAATTATCACTTTAGATTCCATTCCGCAGACCCCGCACCTGGTCCCATTCCCCTGTCATCATGTGCATTTCTCCCCAATTCGTCGCCGAGAAGTGGCAAGTATTCCTAATGAACATCCACGTCATCCGGAGATATGGCGGTCACATGCATCTCTACATAACCAGTGTCGTCGAGGAACTCTTTGAGACGCTGAAAGTCTATGAGAGTTGGGGCAGTTTGACACTGGATTACTGGGTGAGGATGAAGTTCAAGGAAACGCTGACGCCGTATGCGGATCCGATGAAGAACGTGGAGTGGAGGAATCAGGCGGGGGCACAGACGGATTGTTTGTTGCAGTATAAGGTGAGAGAATTCTGAAAGTGAATCTGTGACGTCTTCTGACTCTCCAGAAACTTGACTAGGGGTCACGTGCTAGCTTTTCCTAACTTGAGAAAGCGATCCTGCAGAATTTGTGTCATCGTCCCGACGCGATCCTGTAGGGTTTCTGCCAAAACCTGACCAACCGACCACCTATCTCCCTGTTCCATCAATTCCCTGTTTCCAGGAAGTCGCCGACTTCGTCGCCTTCTTCGACATCGACGACATCCTCATCCCCCGACTCTCCCACAACTACCATCAAGAGTTCTCGAGCCACTTCTCGGCCTTCCCCTCTTATCACTCAATCTTCTATCAGAAGCGTGACGTTGCCGTGCAGACGGTGCAGAATGTGGCGGATCTTTCGTTCCGTCGATTGTTCTCGACGATGCGCATTCGCAACGAAACCGGCTATGGAAAGTCGATTGTGGACCCGCGGAAATACAATTCCACGTGGATTCATCACTCGTTCCAGCTGCCCAGGGATAAGATGTACAAGGTTCTGAATACGGAAATCATTCATGTGAAGGATGTGTTGGAGGAAGAACTGGACAAGAAGGCTGCATTCAAACTGCCAAAAGTGTTCAATACAGTGTCGGATCCACTGATAAGAGAAGCTGATTTGAACTCTCTTGATAAAGATTTCCAGGAGTAAGTTCCCAAGACCCTTCTGAAACTGATCTTCCAATTTCCAGTGCCTTCGGAAACGATCAATACCAAGAAGCTTCTGTGAAGATGATCGATCACAACTTCTTCAGTCCGATCGTCTTCCAGTGCTACAACGAATCCTTCTATCATCCATTTTTCAATGAAAAGAAGAGCTTTGATGTGTTGTGCCCGAATGCGGATTCTTGCATTGTAAGTTTGAGTAGATCAAAAGAACAAAATCTGAGGGAAGAATCTCCGAGACAGTCTTGACAGGGAGATTTTCAAAAGCTGAGGGAATGTTTTGCTTATTCATTTGTCTGTCTCTTTTGGAAACTTGGCTCCTTAAAAGGAGGTCACAAAATAAGAATGAAAAAGTGACTCTGATTTGTGAGGTGTTCACGAGTCGGAGCCACCTTGATCAAGCTTGATCTTTCTCAATGACAACAAACCCTTGACCGCATCACTTTGTTGTCAAGAGGGCTGAATTGTCGGCTCTGTTCGGGAAAAGAGGACCCTTCCAGAAAAAGAGGACCCAGGAGGACCCATGAAAAATTAAGAGGACCCGTAATAACAAAAAAGAGGACCCAAAAAATAAAAAGGACCCAAAAAAAAATAAAGAGGACCCAAAAAATAAAAAGGACCCCAAAAAAAATTAAGAGGACCCAAACTCAAAAAATCATTATTATTGCACTGGAATAAATGAAATTTTGGATTTGGGTCCTTTTACTTTTTTTTGGGTCCTCTTTATTTTTTGGGGGTCTCTTCAATTTTTTTTGGGTCCTTTTAATTTTTTTTGGGTCCTCTTTATTTTTTTTGGGTCCTTTTTATTTCATGGAATGGGTCCTCTTTTTCGGTAGGTCCTCTTAATTTTTCATGGGTCCTCCTGGGTCCTCTTTTTTCCGAAGGGTCCTCTTTTCCCGAACAGAGCCGAATTGTCAATACTGAACTCATGGTTTGAAGATTTGGGTTACTGTAGCCACTCTTGAAACTTTGAATCCCATCTTTTCCAAACCCCTAATTTCCAGCTGCCCCAACGCGATGACATCAAATGTGTCCACTCGGACGCCGAGTACGTTTCAGGTCCCGAGATGTTCCCCATCACCTTCCACTACGCAGTCAAACCATACTGGTCCAGAGAAATAGGTTGCTTTCAGTAGTCATGTACAAATTGTTCCCCCTTGCTTTAATAATAAACTATTGTTCCTTCGTTTGTTCCAGCACGTCCTCGGTCACAAACTTTTGTGTTTCCCTACTTTTTCTGCGTCTCTCCGTCGAGACAAACAAAATATTGAACTTTGTTGAACGATAACATCAAACAGTTAGAGATAGATAGAGGTGGAGAGACATATTGCGCGGCGGGCTGATGATTAGTAGTGGCCAGCAGAGGGAACGTGTCAAAACACACTCCAGTCTACTTCAATGGCTGATAATCCTTCGACGTCCGACGAAGTTCTTCCTGATATTATTGTAATCAATATTCAAATCGGTAAATGGTAATGAAATTTGAATAGTTTCAGGCGGAGAAGAAGAGAGTTCCAGCTGTGAGAAAGTCACGGAAGACCACGATAACAAGTGTGTTGCCAGCGAAATGCAGTATTTGTCAGAACGCGGCGGTGGGATTTCATTATGATGTGAGTAGTTTTCTATGATAAGTTGATAGATATTGACCTCCTGAACTATTCTCCAATCCATCATTTATGGCACAGAAGCCTTCAGAGGGCATCCGAGAACACAGAAGTTTTCTGGTTTTCTGTAGCGCTTTCCCGATGCTTCTTTTGACAAAAACGCTGAATTGAGACTAAACTTTTGAAAACCAAAAAGCTATTGTTCTCAACAATAAACAGTAAACTGAAGCTAGGTGAATAATGGACTTGTTTTGTTATCCCTGAGCATCGAAACAAATGCGCAACCAATGAATCACTCAGCTAGAGTCTCATTTTCAGTAGAGCGCGTTTCCCTTTTCTTCCGAATTCCTCGTCCTTCCAGGTCGCCACTTGCAATGGCTGTAAAGCATTTTTCCGTCGAACCGTTATCACTGGAAGACGGTACAGATGTCACTACGGAAACAACTGTATGGATGAAAAAGCTCTTCTGGCTGCTTCAGAAGACCCCAATAACAAGAGAACTTGTGGAGCATGCCGATTCTCAAAATGTGAAGAGATGGGCATGAACCCGCTATCGATTCAAGAGGAATTACTGTCAGATAAGGGAAAGTTGGTGAAGGCGGAAATGTTGAGGAAAAGGAATATAGAGCCAATGCCAGCTCAGGTGGGATTGTGAGTCTTGGAATCTAGGTCAAGTTTTGATTTCCAGAAGATCAATGTTGATGATGAGTTGAGCAGAGCCCTCCAGAAGCTCACGATTGCTGAAAATCAGCTGCAAAAGCTTCACAACTCCAACCTCCCCGATCACCACGTGGATCTCCGCCCTCTTTCTGATCTTCTGGCTTCCCATCCGATTTTTGAAATCGACAAGATCCCCAAGTTGTCCCCAATGGAATACCAAGTGTTTCCGGACCATGGTGGCTACATTCACAACTGTTTCTTGGGAATTGTGGAGCATGTGAAGCTGTTCAACTTCTTCCATCTAATTGATCCCGAGTCAGCGAAGAAGTTGGTGATTCATGGGTCACTGATCTGTCGGAACATGATAATGTCTTATCAGTCGATTCAAGACTTTCATTCGGATATTGTTCGAAGACAGGATGGGTCTATTGCGGGGAAACCGTTGAAGAATTACAATGGAGTGTGGGTGGAGCAGCGGAAGATAATTCAGAAGACGTTGCACGCATTCATAAGAAACCGGTTGGACCACGTGGAGTACATGCTCCTGAAAGCTATTGTATTCTGTAATCCAGGTGATTCTTGACCTACTTTGCCTCTTACAAAATTCGAATTCCAGCAGTCCCCGGACTCCCTGCAGCTGACCAAAAAATAATCGAAACAGAAAGAATCAGATACGCCCGATGCCTCCTGACCTATTGCCTCCAGCAACACGGAAAGTTACACGGACCGAACAGATATGGATCCATCCTGTCAACTGTACCAATCATGGTGAATCAGGCCAGAGAACTGAAGGATTTCCATGTGATTCTGAGAGCTTTTCACGAGAAAGCTCCGCTTCTTGTCAGTCCGTTGTATGATGAGATTATGGAGAATTCGTGAATGAGTCAGTGTAAATAAAGTGCATTAAACATTACTGTTTCTTGTGTTGATTTACGGGGAGTGGGTCTCGCAGCGAAAATGTCAGGGTGACCTAAACTATTTGAAATTCGCGGATTTGCATTTTCTTGGAGGTCATCGAACTTTGACTTTGGGATCATCACAAAGACCTTCAAAGTACGTTTTTTTCACAAGAAGACCTCAAAACACGAAGATTTTCTAGAAAGATAAAGATTCTGTTTCTACGGAAGAAAGATTACAAGCTACCCGAATGTTGCTGTACTATTCACGCCATTGAACAAATATAGAAACACAGTGTCTCTCTCCCCGAAGAGACATTAGATAAGCATACAACCACTTCTCTTTCTTTCTCTCCGTCCGCAAAGTTCCGTCTCTCGTCATGTACGATGCTGATTATCCATCAACAAGTCAGGAATCTTTACCAGACGTGAAATTAGAAGATGTGGTAGGCTAGTTGCAAAGGATTCTCCGTTTTGAATTGAAATTTCAGGACATCAAACCCGTGAAGCTTCACAAGAAGCTCCCGAAGAACCAATGTCCCTCGACTTGTTTGGTTTGTCGGAATCCAGCTGTTGGGTATCATTATGATGTGAGTCCAGTTATCATTGATAAACAGTTATCACTGTCTGGATTCAGATTCCCTCTTGCAACGGCTGCAAAACCTTTTTCCGGAGAACCATCCTCTCCGGACTTGAATTGAAATGCTCCAGAGACTCTGACTGTTTCGATGGATGGTTTCCAGTTGGTAAGTGATCACATTTTACTTTTACATGCTTTATCTCTTCAGACATGTCCCGAAGAACCTGTCGATCTTGTCGATTCGAGAAATGTATCCAAGTGGGGATGAATCCCTTGGCAATCAGTTGCGGGGAAGTTCCAGAAGGGGCGAGGAAACTGATGGAAGAGATTATGGAAAAGAGGGCGAGTAGAGGGTTTGTGGCTAGTACGGTGAGTGGCTTTTCTAGAAAGTAAAAGTGAATAAAGTTTCAGGGAATAGTAACTCAGGAAGACAAGATCAATAAGATAATCTCCAAATTGAGCATTGTCGAGACAAAGATAGACAGAGTTCACACTGATGGGATTCCTGATGGGTTCGACGACATGAGAAGCTTAAAGGAAGTGCTCATTTCAAAGCCTATGTTTTGCAACAAAGACATTCCAAATCTAGTGAAACGGATTGATCAGTAAGTTCTGTTCCAACAAAATAGCTTCCAAGTCTTATTCAGCAACCGTCCCAAAACCATGGACTACGCTCACTCGAGCTTCCTCGCAGCTCTTGAATATTCGAAGACCTTCGAATTCTCGAAGAAACTGAATCTGGAAGACAAACTGATACTCGCGAGACATGTCACTGCATTGTGTTCCAATATGATGAATGCTTTCTTCACGATATCAAATTATCAGTCTGATAGGTTGATGCTTCCGGATGGAACTATTGCCGGGAAGAATATGCCAGAGTTCACAAAATTCTACAATGCAAAGCCGGATATCATTCAACGGACCCTTCAGATAATCATGAGAAACAAGGTGGATCGGGTGGAATACATGCTGCTAAAAACCATTGTTATGTGTAATCCAGGTGATCTCAACAAATCGTAAACTTCTCAACCATCCACTTTCAGCTGTCTCCTGTCTCTCCGAAAGAACCCAATCAATCCTGGATTCCGAACGTCAGAGCTATGCATTCTGTCTTCTGAAGTACTGCAGACTGCAGCATGGAGCTTCCGGAGGTCCCACGAGATATGCAGAGTTGCTGGCGATGGTTCCCGGGATGGAATACGAAGTTAACAGGCAGAAGAGCTTCCATGCGTACATCAAGACAATCTATCACACAGCACAGTTCAAGGAGTTGTTGCCAGTTCCAGTCATTTTGACAAACGTTTTTGATGAGGTGTTGGATTCATGAATTGAATAAAAGTTAACGACCTTTACCTTGACTTGTTGGAGGCAACTTTATAAACCAAAAGTTAGATCCTGCCACAAAATTTGTGACTAGATGAGTCAAAACACACACCGCTCCCCTTTGTCATCATTTCTCCTCTCGCTCGAGACAACTTTTCGGTCTCGGTGAACTATGAGAGACGCAGAAGGAAAGAGAAAACGTACTTTTGCGGGTAGCTAGTCAAAACAGATTGACACTCCATTTCTACTCAAAATGGCTGATATTCCCTCAACAAGCGATACTTCTGATCTTCTTCCTGACATCATTTCGGACTCCAAAAGAGTCTCACATTCTCATTTCTTGCCCTCGAAATGCAGTATCTGTACGAATCCAGCAGTTGGATATCACTACGATGTAAGCTTTTCCTTTTCTTTTATCAGTTCCATGTTCCTGTTCCAGGTAGCCTCTTGCAACGGCTGCAAAGCATTCTTCCGTCGAACCATCATCACCGGCAGGCGGTACCAATGCTCTTTGAGAAGACGTTGCATGGATGACCCGGAGCTGCTGAAAAACATTCAAAGGTCTAACAAAAGATTTTGTGGTGCCTGTAGATTTGCAAAGTGTGAGAAGATGGGCATGAATCCAATGTCGATCCAAGCGGAATTACTGACGGAAGACGGGAAACGGATGAAGGAGGATATTCTGAAAAGGCAGCGTCGGACGGTTTCAGCCCCAATGCAGGTGAGGGTTCTGATAGCTCTCCTAGCCTATTTCTAAGTTCCAGGTCATCAGTTCCTCTGATGAATTGACAACAGTACTCCAGAAACTGAAAGTTTCCGAAGAGCAGCTCGACATTCTGCACAACTCAACTCTTCCCGAATACTATGGAGACCTTCGCCCTTTATCAGATCTCCTCGCCATGTTCCCCATCTTTGAAGCTGATAAGATTCCGAACCTCTCGTTCCTCAAAGATCAAATGTATCCAGCACATGCAGGTTATGCTCACAACAGCCTACTTTCCATTGTGGAACACGCCAAGACCCTCGATTTCTTTAGTCAACTGACTCCCGATTCTGCAAGAAAAATTATCATTCAAGGAGCAGTGATCTGTCGGAATATGATAATGTCTTATCACTCGATTCAAAAGTTCCACTCGGATATTATCAGAAGACCTGATGGGTCAATTGCTGGGAAGCCGATGAGAAACTACAATGGAGTGTGGGTAGAGCATCGGAAGATCATTCAGAAGACGTTGCACGCATTCATGAGGAACCGGATGGACCACGTGGAGTACATGCTCCTGAAGATGATTGTCTTTCGTAATCCAGGTAATTCTAGACCTACTTTCGCTCTTACGAAGTTCAAATTTCAGCAATCCCCGGTCTCCCGGCCACTGATCAAAAAATAATCGAAACCGAACGAATCCGATATGCCAGATGCCTCCTGAAGTACTGTTTTCACCAACACGGGCAGTTACACGGACCGAATCGATATGGATCAATCCTCTCGATAGTCTCAATCATGGAGGATCAGCAGAGGGAGCAGAAGAGCTTCTATGTGCTTTTGAGATCCTTTCACAGAGAAGCTTTGTTCTTTGTCAGTCCATTGTATGATGAGATTATGGAATGTGCCTAATGAATCTTTTTTGGTTTTTTCCCCTCAAAACTATTGTTTTCTGAAACTTGAAACTCTGATCCTTGATTCAGTACATATCATATTTCGATGCTAATAAAGCAGATGACTGAATATTCTCAACTCCAGACGTATTTGTCATCAAATCTTCAAAAAGGACACCTAGACCATAGAGTTCAGTCGGCAAACACGGCGAGAGACGCAGCAGGTCACACACAACTTGCCTCGTTCTCATTGATTGTTTCTTGGCAAAATGAGTTTCATGATGCTTCCTTTTTATTTAATGAGGTAACTTTTCTCAAGAAATATGGAAAATAAATTCGGTTTAGTGATGACACAGATCTTCCAACTCCCAGTGGAACCAGTGAGAGTTCAACTGAAAAAGAGGGGTCACCAATTCAAAAACCTTACCAACTACTTGCGAAAAACCAGTTTCCGGACAAATGTGCAGTTTGTCGGAATCCATCGATTGGTTATAGCTATACTGTAAGATCTCTGAGTTCAGAAACAAAAACTGTACTGATTTGTGCTCCAGGTCCCGTCGTGCAGTGGCTGTAAAACATTCTTCCGAAGGACTATCGTTGAGGGAAAAAGGTTCATCTGTATGAGTGGAAGGAACTGTTTGGAAGGAGACGGACCCATGGGTAATCTAAGTTTTGGAGTTATTTTTCAATGTTAAGTTTAGATTTGAGCAAACGAATGTGCAGATCGTGTAGATTTGCGAAATGCGTCGAAGTTGGAATGGATCCGACTGCGATTCGTGCCGCCGTCAAAACTGCGGAGGGAAGTTTCTTGTTGGAGGAAGTTGTGAAGAAGCAGAAGAGTCGAGGGGTTGATAGTGTGGTGAGTTGACTCTTTCTGGAAAAGAAGACAGTAATCTTCAGATGACATCAAATGAAGACTTCCTGGCAAAGATGATTGGGAAGTTGACCCTACTTGAAGATGAAACTGACAAGTTGAACTTCCATGGAATCCCTCTGGAGTTTGAAGATCTCAGGACTCTATCCGAAGTGCTATCTCACCCAGTGCCAACTTTCAATTCTCATCAGATTCCAAACCTAACACATGCACCAGAGAGGTACCTAATACCACAAGACACTATTCCATTCCCTCTTTAGGACGACCCGTCAAGCCTGCAAGACCTACATGCATAGTGGAGTACTTGCCATTGTTGAATACTCAAAAACCTTTGAATTCTCCTCAAAACTCGACTTGGAAACACGGATCACACTTATCAAACACGTGGCCCTCCTTGGCTCTATCATGGCCAGTGCCTCTTTCTCAATGCATCTCCGCAGATCCGATCACTTGTTGTATCCGGATGGAAGTGTTGCTGGATTCACTTTCGACTGTCTAACTGGAAGCCATTGGTCCAGGTACACCACGCAGTTGCAGAAAACCCTGAAGGCGTTTCTGAGTAACAAGGTGGATCGAGTCGAGTACATGCTTCTGAAGGCGATCACAATCAGCAATCCAGCGATTTCCGGGATGTCGAGAGAAGATCAGGAAGTGATTGAAATGGAGAGGAATATCTATGGGAAGGCGTTGTTTGACTACTGTATCCTCCAACACGGAATCACCAACGGTCCGGCCAGACTTGCAGCTCTTCTCGGGTTGATATCAGTGGTAGAGATGCAGTCGAAGAGGCAGAAGGACTTCTATGTAATGATGAAGGCGACGGCGACAGAGCGGAATTGTAAGGCGCCGGCGAGGAATTCGTTTGACGAAATCATGGATCCCTAGATGATATATTTTTACTTTTGATATTGAATCCTCTTGTTGATCTTCATCTGTATGCCCTCTTTCTTACTGATCTAATAAACTTTCGTACAAAATGACATCACTGTTGCTAATTAGCCCGTCGCGTACTTTACCTCTCCTTTCCAAACACAATTGTGTCGGGAAACGAAGGGAAACGTGAAAAATCGCAGACCAACAGCAAAGATCGGCCGAAGTGAACAAACGAAGAGACTTAGACGGCGCAAGGGCCCCTGGGGCGCACTCTCCGTTGTATTTCGCAATCTTTTCGTCGCGCTTTATGAAAGACAGAGTTTCATCTATTGATTCTGGAACATTCTGATGATTTTTGAAGAATTTCAAAACTTGGAAAATTCCAGAATGACGTCTTTTCATCAAACACCTGATTTTTACGAACTTCCATCTACAAGTTTCGAACAGAATACGTGAGTTTTTACAAACATCTTGTCACAAAGACATCCAACTTTCCAGCTTCATCCCCTACTTCGAAGACTCCCCAGTCCATCAGCTGCCGGCCCCTAGCTCCAATTCACAGGAGGCGTCAAGTCCCCCGGATATAGCGGTGAGTGCATGGAGCACGTGTTTGTTTCGTTGAACCCTGTGTACTCAGCATATGTAATTAGGCGATTTGGTTAATGTATTGTGTGTTGTTGCAGAGTCCGTTCTCCGACGGGAAGGTGTACAAAAGTCTGCCGAGGAACAAGTGTCCTTCGAAGTGTCTCGTGTGTCGGAACCCGGCGATTGGGTATCATTATGATGTGAGTGGAGGGGGAAATGGTCCGAACTGACTGGCCTAAACGGCCTGATTTGTAAGCCCAGTATTAGGCCAAATAGAGGGAGAAGCCTGACAAACATGCATCTTTTGACATACTTTGGAAAAGAAAAAGACACGAATTTCTTGATGACTCTGAAAAGTTTCTACCTGATAAATCCATATCACTAACTCTTCCCTTTCTTCTTCCAATCCTCAACCCCATTTTACAGGTCCCTTCCTGCAATGGCTGCAAAACTTTCTTCCGTCGAACCATCATCACTGGCCGCAAGTTCACTTGCCTCAAGAATAACAACTGCATGGATGGAACGGAGCCTATCGGTATTTGAACCTTTTTTTTCCCTTTTTTCACCGAACCCTTCCAATCTTCCAGACATGTCGAAACGTCTCTGCCGAGCTTGCCGATTCGCAAAGTGCGTCGAAGCCGGCATGAACCCATTGGCCATCCAGGCAGAAGTCAAAAGTTCCGAAGGAAAAGTGTTGAGGAACGAGGTGATCAGTCAGAGACAATCCACTGGAATCGTGTCTTCGCTGATGTTCACAGAGGAGGATCTGTTGAATCGAATGATTGAGAAGTTGACTTTGGTGGAGAGCAAGATTGAGCCACTGCACAGATCTGGAATTCCGCCCGGTTATAGAGTGAGTTATCAGTTTGGCAAATATTGATTTTACCTCGGTTTGGGTTGCAGGACGTGAGAAAACTTGAAGAAATCTTGGACTCCAAGCCGGTTTTCGTAGTCAATGAGATCCCAAACCTACAGTTCTTTCCATCGCCTTGCAAGGAAGGAAAGTAAGTTGAAATCTGGCTCTTGGGTCTCGCAACGAAATCTTGTTCCAGTCCCCGCCGTCGTTGCGTCAACTATGTCCACAGTTCCTTCCTGGCTTCCGTTGAGTCCTCAAAGATGTTCGACTTCTCCTCTCAACTGGAACTGGACAGCAAGATGCTTCTGATGAAGCACGCAACAATTGTCTGCTCGAACATGATGAACGCCTTCTTCTCGATACACAACATGAATTCCGACGTGTTGCTTCATCCAGATGGGTCTATTTCTGGTCCAATGAGGAAGCGGGATCGGGAGAACAACGTATGGACGGATCACACGCACATGCTTCAGAAGACGTTGATTGCGTTCTTGAGCAACAAGGTGGACAAGATTGAGTACTTGCTCTTCAAAGCCATCATGCTCTGCAATCCAGGTGAACACTTTCACTCTTTTGTGGCGAGACCTAAACTCTGCACGCTTCGCTGCAAACTTCTCGTTCAGCAAACACCTAATAACCACCCAAATTTCAGCCGTTCCGGGATTATCAATATTTGACCAAACAGTCATCGAAAAGGAGCGAAACCAGTACATGCGAGCCCTGCTCAACTACTGTCTGCTGCAACACGGAACCCTCAACGGCCCCGCCCGTTTCGCCGCAATCATTGCTCTGGCTCCGACTATCGAGGGACAGTCCAAGGGTCAGAAGGACTTCCACGTGTATTTGAAGGCGAAACATTTCCAAAAGCACAAAGAAATGGGTCGTGAAATGCGAAAGTGTGTCAGTGGCATGTTTGATCAGATCATGGAGTCATAAATTGTATTTATTTTCTGTTGATACAATGTACATACATACCATACGTCTGGCTTCACATAAGCAAAACTCAGCTCTTCTGAATCTCGAAAAATCAAATCAGAACCACCCGAGCGTGTTTACAAGCTCCTTGTGCCGTGTTTTGTTCATTTGAAGTCAGGTGTCTTATGTCTTCTACCTCCTTATAAATATGTTTAATAAAGGATTTATGAAGCCTCTAAAACTTGTCCAATGAACCAATCAAGCTGGGATTTATGATCAGTGATAAGAATTGATAAGGCTTCTCGTCTTATCAGCGATCTTTTGCTTTTTCTATGTCATCTAAACCAGCAAACCTTGCGGGAACTATCAAAAAACAGACCATAGACAAACTTTCTCCGTTATCCAAATCTGTTTGCGACCCAGTGACCAACTGGAGATCATCTTCGCCCATTGCCACGTCATCCCCTCTAAAACCTTTGGCCTACTACTGCGCGTGGGCTTACTGAATGAAATAGTCGTGCGGCGGCGACGATTTGAAACAATAATACGGGTGTTATGGTGGCGGGAGGGGTCTTTTCCATGGCACGGTAGAGAACAAATAGTGATAGGATCGGGGCGAGACGCACGAGACGCAGACCCAACCCACCTTTTCTCTCTGTTTCTCTCGTTCCGATTCTCTAGACGATGTTTGACATAGACGCGAAATATTCGAAAGTTTAGAAAACTTCCATGGATCTAACTAGAGACTCTTCGTCGTCAAACGAAAGGTAACTTGAGAACTTGGACTTAACTGAACTAAACAAGTTTTTGCAGAATCTCCTCTGACACTGATATCGTCGAATTGTGCACTGATATGGTGAAAGAACCGGCAAAGACACCAGCAAAGCCAAGAAGAAACCGACGCTCCAAGGTCTACAAGAACCTGCCTCAGAATCAGTGCCCGTCGATCTGTCGGATTTGCAGAAATCCAGCGATTGGGTATCATTATGAAGTAAGAGAACTGTCAGGAGGCATTCTATCCTTGTTTCAATTCCAGGTACCATCTTGCAATGGCTGTAAGACATTCTTCCGCAGAACCATAATCACTGGAAGGAAGTTCAAGTGCTACAAAGTCAGCAATTGCCTTGATGGGGAGGAAGTTATCGGTGAGTGTTTGAGAACTTTTGATTGATGGATTTGTCTGAAACCTGGCTTATCAACTGATAATATCAAAGTCAGAGTCTAGCGAAAGTTTCCTTGAGATCCATCAGCTTGAGTTCCTTCCAATTACCTCAAACGCCTAGGTCTCCCACGCTTGCCCGCATCAGCCTTATCGCATGACTACGTATTGTTTTCGAAACTTCCCCATATTCTCGTTGTTTCAGATACCACAAAACGCGTGTGCCGTGCGTGTCGATTCGAGAAATGCGTGCAGGCTGGGATGAACCCGATGGCCATCCAGGCAGAAGTCAAATCCGACGAAGGAGAGCAGCTGCGAAAGCAAATTGCAGAGAAGCGCGCAAGCGGCGAGAAATTCGATAGTGTCATGTTCTTCAATGTGGAGGAAAAAGTCAACCAGGTTATCGGGAAGCTGACTATGGTAGAGGGGAAGATCGACGGAATTCATAATGGTGGGATGCCGATGGGATTCAAGGATACCAGAGACTTGAGGAGTGTGTTGGGGGCCAAGGTGATATTCAACAACATGGAGATACCGTCGATGAGTTACACACCAGTGAAGTACTCGAAGCATACAGGATTGTAAGAACTTGGAGAAGAAGCCCAGCCAATTCCAAACTTTCAGACCCAAACGCAGAAGCCGAAACTTTGTTCACTCCAGCTGTCTTGCCTCCATCGAATACTCAAAGACTTTCGACTTTGCAAGTGCGATTCAGATCGACAGTAAGGTCCGTTTTGACGTCACACTGTAGATGCATCTAATTGCACTCCAAAGATTGCGATTCTTGATGTTTCCGAAGATGTCACGGAGATAATGTGTCTTGCAGGTCCTTCTGGCCAAGCACACTACATTGATGTGCGCGAACTTGACGAATGCATTCACGACGTTCAGCAAGTTGAAATCGGACAAGTTGCTCTACCCGGATGGAAGTATTTACGGGCCGCCGACACGGAAGAAGGGGCCGTTGATCGAGAAGCAGAGGGAGTTCCTGCAGAAGACGTTGGTGGCGTTTATGGAGAACAACGTGGATCGGACGGAGTACACTTTGCTGAAAGCGATTGTTTTGTGCAATCCGGGTAAGCCTCGTTGTCAAGACTTTCCGGAACAATCTCTGACGCATTTTGCTTTCAGCGATAGACGGGTTGCCTGTCGACGACATGAAGCATCTCCAGCGGGAACGCGAAGTCTACGCCCAGTGTCTCCTTCGCTACTGCCTCCTTCAGCACGGGATCCTGAACGGCCCGGCGCGATTCTCTTCGCTTCTTTCCATTTGCAACGTCATCGAGAGTCAGCAGATGGCCCAGAAAGACTATCATTTGTATATAAAAGCGATCCACACGCAGAAGCACAAGGATCCAGCTGAGCTGACGAAGAAGTGTATAAGTGTACTGTATGATCAGATCATGGAAGCTTGACTATTGTTTCAAAATGAAATATGAATCACAAATTGACATCCATGCAAATAAATGTACAACAGATTGAATAAACTCTGGTTCGATGCTTGCTTGTGCAACAGATCTAACGCCTGCGCACCGGCAAATGCACGCGGAAAGATCGCTGCCAAAACTCTGCCCTTCTCCTGTCTCTCCTACCTCTATACAGCTTTCACGCGGCGGGAATAGGGAGTGAGGGAGCGAGAGACGCAGCCCGACAAAGACTCCAAAGAAACAAAGATGCGTTGATCGTTAGTGCGAAAGACACGACGAGGCAGAATCGGGTATTGTGTCCGGGACAGAACCGTGAGTGCCACGTGACATGCTCCCCGAGTTCACCACAGTACTGCTGCCGTCCACTAGTGCAAAGTGAGTTCCCCGCTCCTTCTTCTTCTTCTTCTTTTTTGGTCAACGAACTTCCCATTGTTTACACAGAAAATCGATAAACTTGCATATCATGTTTCTGCGGTCTTTCAGATGCTTTCCCTCAGAAGTGATGCTCCCGGATATCGGAAGTCCATCCATAAAACCGCAGATGTCCCAGAAACCTGCTCCAACCCGGGGAGCCTGCCCTTCTCTTTGCAAAGTTTGTCGACATCCTGCAACCGGATATCATTATGATGTTCCATCCTGTAACGGCTGCAAGACCTTCTTCCGAAGATCCATCCTGGACGGAAGGAAGTATACGTGTCTGAAAATGAGGAAGTGTATGAGTGGGGATGAACCTGTCGGTGAGTATTTCAACTTCAAAGATCTACAAAATTAGTTCTTCTGTTCAAGATCTAACAAGAAGGATGTGTCGAGCTTGTCGATTCGATAAATGTGTCGAGGGAGGCATGAATCCAGAAGCGATACAAGCAGAAGTCAAGAACTCGGAGGGCGAGAATCTGAAGAATGAGATCCTGTTGAAGAGACAGACATCTGATGGGCTCAATACAAAAACAGTGAGTATTTTGTTATCACGGTCTCTCTTGACCTATAAGCTTCTTTCAGGTTCTTGCCAGCTTCAATGACCAAGTTGAGAAGATAATCGATCAGCTAACCATGATTGAGATGAAAGTGGAGCCCCTGTACACAGGAGGCCTTCCTCCGGGATTCCGAGACACCAGAAAGCTAGAAGACATTATCAACTCCCCGCTGATCCTCAATTTTGATGAGATTCCGAACCCATCTTATGGACCAATGTGTGTGGATAAGACAACTGGAGAGTGAGTTTTTATCAAAGTTTTATCAAATTCTGAATATTTACTGTTAGAATAAAATCCGGCTCTGGCTGCTACATCCACACGAGTCTTCTCGCCAGTCTCGAGTACTCAAAAATGTTCGATTTCGGTCACAAAATCGACTATGAAAGCAAGTTGCTCCTTCTGAAACATGCAACGTACATGTGTGCTGATATGATGACTGCGTTCTATTCTTATGATCAGCTGAAGTCAGACAAGTTGCTTCATCCGAACAGGACCATCTCGGGACCTCCGAAACAAAAGTGAGCATTTTCAAATCATAAGATCTTGTTGACAATGAAAGTTTCAGATACGGAGAAGCCGGTGTAACCCACACAATTCGAAAGCAGAAGACGTTGATATCAGTTCTCCGGATCCAATTGAATCGAGTGGAGTACCTGCTACTCAAAGCGATTGTCTTGTGCAATTCGGGTAAGGGTTTCTGGTTTTGAAGTTTCCAAAACTGGCAGAACTGTGAAGTTTGCTGACGTCAAAAGAGTCAGAAAAACAGAATTCAAAAAGCAACACGATACTTTACGAGTTTCTTTCCTATCAGTTAACGGAAATGGTTTCTTGAAGTGCTGATAATACAGTATCAGTTACAAAGTTGTTGCCATGTGACTTCACATGTGATTCTAGGAAGTTGAGAAATCTGTCATAGTCTTTGAATTCCAGCCAATCCAGAAACCGAGAATAAAGGTCAACTACAGTATCCTCAGTTTTAAAACTGCTCCAGAACACATAATAGAATCCCCCAGTAGCCTTCACAAATTGACCTTCGCAGAACCCATAACTCCAAAAGAAGACAGTTCCGAAGTGTGCTATCTCCTGAATCTTGTTGTCTTTAGACTTGCCCTTCCGAAGATGGGCGGTTGAGATCAAGAAGGTTTTCTAGTGAAAGAGTGAATGATCCCTTCCAAATCCTTTGTTCCGATGATCTCTCGGCTCCGAGATTTCACTTTCCATTTCTGTATAGTCGAATAGGTGTTCCGGTGGTAGCAATTAGCGACTTATAGGCTATTCAAGTTCATAAAAGGCCGTGAAACTGGGTCAACTTTGCAAAGAGAGAAGACCCCTACCTCTATGTAGTTCGAGGGATCCCAACGTTCTGTTTCCAGCGGTCTGCGGTTTGCCCCCTCTCGTCCAGCAAATCATCGGCAAGGAACGAGAGCTCTACGTGCGCTCGCTGCTCACCTACTGTCTTCTGAATCACGGCTCCGTCCACGGCCCGTCTCGCTTCTCAGCTCTGCTTGCCCTGCCGGCAGTTCTCGAATTTCAACAGAAAAACGAGAAAGACTTTCATCACTTGGCCAAAGCGACACTTCTCAAAGGCGTCGGGGCCGACTACAAAAGGATAAGCCCGCTTTTCGAGCAGCTCATCGAGTCATGACCTAGTCCAAAATGTTCCATTTCTCCTCATTCTCTTGCCCTCTCAGGTTGTCTTTCTCCACCAAAACGTACTTTATTTCTCTTTTTCTGTGATTTATGGGATCAAATTCATTTATTTATTTATTACTTTTTTTACAAAAACAAGTTTTAATTTATTATACTGTCGGTTTGGCACATTTCATCTGTTATTTGCAAATAAATTACTAGTATTACACTTATTTCAGGCGGCTCAGAACAAGTTACAAAGAGAAAGTTAAAGCTCTGGGGTCACTCTGCACATACAAGTTTTCGTTCAGTTCGTTAGAGGTCCTTCTGGGGTCTTCTGGGGGCGTTCAAGGAGGAATCAATTACAACCGGAATCCGTTATCAGCAATCAGTTTGACAGCATCGTAGAGGCAGTCGGTGGTGAGGTCGGGTTTGACGGGAAGCTTCTCGAAGTCTGGACGCCACTTCCCGGTTCTGACTTGGATGCCGCGCATTCCACACGCCTGAGCACCGCCCACGTCCGACAACAGATCGTCACCGACCATCACAATCTGGAATTCGGACTGTTCAGTAGAGCAAACTTGCATTGGGACTCACCTCCTCTGGTTTCAGCCCGAGAGCATTGATCCCTTGCTCGAAGTAGAACCGACTCGGCTTTCCGATGTTGAGCACCTCGCAGTTCGTCGAGAACTTCAACGCGGCGGCAAACGCTCCGACATCGATACACGGACCATCAACTCTTTGGAAGAACTTCCTGAAAGTAGGCAACACGTGAGAGACACCGCCGAAACGGGAAGCAATTATTACCCGTTTCCCATTGTTATGAGCAGCGGTTTGGGCATGTCGATGAGGACGCGGAAGGCGCGGTTGATGCGCTCGAACGAGAAGCCCTCCTCGACCTCGCCCATCACGACGCAGTTCGGCGAGGCAGTGTCGATGCCGTCGAAGTACTCGAGCACATCTTGAGAGAAAGTAAGATCGGTGTCGGGGATGGAAAGGAAGGGAGGTGTCTACCGTCTCTGACGAAAAGATGCGGACGGAGTTCGTTCTCACGGCAGTACTGGGCGACGACTGGGGCCGGAGTGATCACGTCTTCTTCGCGGACACTGGAAATGGATTAGAAGTTCAACCTGGAAAAAAGGAAAGACTCACTCAATTCCGAGTCTCTGAAGGCGTCTCGCCACGTTTCTGTTCGTGTTTCCCTTGGCATTGCTGAGGAATTTCACTTTTGAGTGTTTGTAGAGACTGAAATAGGAATTTGACCTGATTTTGTAAAAACAAAATTGTAATTCTCAAGAAGATGCTTTTTTGTTTTTTTTTTCAGAATTCAAATTTTAAATTCCCGCCATTCTTCATTCAGCATCAGTTTCACAATGCGACCTGGATTACTGTAATTCGTACAGAACTATTGCGAAATATTAATACTCTACTCCTTTTTTCCAATTTCTCCACATTTTTTTTCATTTGAAAAAGTTGCCAACACAAATGTTCTTTGTTCCGTTGTAAAAAAAACGGGAAAAACAATTGTGTCTTCCTACACAAGAGATATTTTTAGAGGAGAGAGAAGACAAAAAACTCACAAATTGACAGCCTCGGCGGACATTGGAATGGCTGCTCCGTCGGACTTGTAGATGCTGTTGTACAAGACGCCGGTGATGTCGAGCAGGAATCCGTTGACCGCCCTTCCATTGGCCATTCTGAACGGGAAAACGAAAAAGTTTTGAAAATGAAGAAGGAGAAGGAAAAGGGAATTTCAGTGAAGGGGAAGAAGAGGCGCTTTCTCGGCGTGGCCGTATATGACCAGAATGGGTCCCCCGTTTAGATGTTCTTGTGTGCGTCTCTGCGTCTCTGCTCCTCTCCACACCGCTCGCAGTCTCTCGTCGTCTCCAGCTGCCCGGCACCCCGTGCTCTAGGTGCCCTAGAGAGCCTTCCTTCTCACTGTTCACATCAATTATTATGCTATAGTTGACAAGAACGAACATGCAGATGGTGTGGACAGGTGAGAGATGAGTACACTAGATATGCTGGGAGAATGCAAGAACAAGACGCAGCAATCAAAAGAATAAGTGAAGAGGAGGCAACAAAAAAACGGCGGGAAAAAGTATGGACGAAACGGGCAACGTTTGAAATCTGCAGTCACGCGGGCTTCTGACTAATGACGTGTTTTACGCAAACACAAGCACGACACATTGCGGGTGCCAACTACCTTTGGGAATATGAAACAAAAATGTTGGCGGGAAGCATTTTTGAAAGCTTTTTCTCGAAGCACACAAGGGCAGGAGGAGCCAAAACTGACAGAGTTTCCAGGAGGAAAGAGGTGATTTGTTTTCCGAATGGATTCCTCACAGTCACTATCATATAAGCAAATGGAAATGTTGCGTAACATTCTGTTGCGAAATCTGATAAAATTCTAGAAGGTTTGTGATAAAAAAAACTCTGCAAGCTGTAAGTGGAAGGCACTTCGACTCATATCCAAATTCATAGTTTTGACCTAGTTTTCAGGGGTAAAATGAACGTTTTCAAATTTGAAATAAATTTTTTCAATTTGAAAATTTACTCTAGTTTATTTTGTCAGTTGACCACTTTTTGGTAGCTTCTACCGTAATCCTAGGAAAATTCGAAACGTGGTAGGCACTTGGTTTCGACGTGGCAGCTAGCGCTTTCAAGAATAGCTCAAAAAGATTCCGGAAAACCGTCAACTGGGCAAATGTTCATCATAACAAAATCAATCACTTTATGATAAGAATCCAGGTCAAAAAGTTCATAAACCAGTGGAAAACAGGGAAACACACAGGTCTCTAGGTCACTTCCGAGTAAAACACATGTACAACTCCTGTCAGAAAAACCGTCAGAGAATGAAGAAATCCATGGGAAAGATGAGATAAGAGAGATAAGATAAAGAACACGAGAACTCAATGTATTGAATGAAACAACGCGGAAATGAAAAAGGGACAGATTGAAAAATCTCTATGGGATGTGGAATGCAATGAATTTTCAATCAGGTACCGAATGTTCTTCGGAATAAGAACAATATTGAACAGTAAAGTTTTTTCAGGATAAACAGTTGTCAACACGATGACATCATCTCAAGTGACCGTCAACCACATCTTCTCCTCTTTTTTCCATCCATGTCGATTCGGCCTCCCTGATCGTCTCGTTCTCACCTTTCGCGCCTCATCTATTTGCTTTCCCGATTTTCGCAACTCGGTTTCCACCAATAAATCTGTCTCATACTTCTTGGTTTCTTATCACAGTTCCCTCCTATCATAATCTTCTTGTCCTTTCCTTTAGGAATGCGCGAAAGCCAAACTGTGTAGTGGTTCATGATGCATTTGTGTATGTAAACTTGCAGTTTTTCCGTGATACTATCTTTCCGACTGATAAGAGACGAGGGAAAAGCGTGTCGAAGTTATGCTAGAGAACAGAATATCAGACCCACATCTGATTCAGAGTCTGGCTCTATATTTCCGGTTTTCAACTTCAGATGTTCATGTTTTTGCTTTTTCGGGATGCTTGTGTTAGTCATATGAATGCAAGGCTGCTGAAAAAATATTTCTGTTTCCATATTTCGATAAAACAAAAGCGTCACTGTAAAACTATAAAACCCGTTTTCCCATCATTCGAGGCTTTTTCACGATTGTGAACTGTGACTGGCGGTTTCAGGCTAATCTAGGCATTTATCAGCCTATTCTGATCCAAATTACACATTTTAAAGCTTTCCGACGTTCATTTGGGTCAAATGAGGCTCATATAGTATAGATAGAGGTGGTACAGTTAGTAAAGTTTCGTTATGCTCAATTAGGCTTGTTCAGGCCTGTTTGTTGGCCCAGCCAGGCCAATTTCCTGCACTTTCCTTCTGACCGTTTTCCAAATTCTAGCCTCTGAATCCATCTATAAAACCGGTTTCCTCAACTATACAGCCTTCTCCTTCAGATCATAATCCCCTCTCTTCGACCCTATTCGCCACTTTTTCTCCTTCTCCTGTCAATCGTTTTTGGTAGCGCCCGCGCGCTCCTTTGCGACATGTCATAAATATGTGTGCTTATCAGTCGACCAACTTATCATCATGCAACCAATTCTCCAATCCTCAGACCAAAGACAAATAACTGTAGAAGGGAATTGACTATATACACAGGGGGCGGCCATCAGTGAAAGTGCATTCGGCCCGCCGACACACTTCTTCTCCTCCGAATCGATCTGTTTCCGCCAATGTTTTGTTCGTTTCCTGGTTTCATATAACACATTCCGTTCCCTTTTGAATCATCGCATTGTCCGGTACTGGTACAAATGAGTGCGCCATTTCGCATTCCCGCAGCTACGTGGTCGGCACGCGCTCTCCGGGGTGATAAGGCCGAGACGACAAGGCTTGTAAAATGGTTTTTGCATCTACCTCCCGTTACTTCTGACCTTTCAGAACTACCCTTTCGAAACAGTTATTTTGGGCCAATTTTGGCCATTTTTGTTAGTCAGTTTTGTTTTGAACTCAATCGTTCAGTTTGTTCTGTCCTCTTTGATGTGTTCCGACCTCACTAGAAATAGGCCGACCTGAGTAGGTTTTCGACCTAGCCAGCCCAAAATGACCTTGTCATCATTAACTCTGCAGAAGCAGCCTCAAATTATAAAAATCTAAAAATCAGGCGATTCTCGCAAAAAATCTCTGTCTCTCGCCACTTTTTTTCTGATAAAACCTGACGTGTAGGCTCTATCGATAAAGCCGATTAAAACATTCTGTTCCTGTTTCCCTGCTGCCCGTTTGTACGTGTCCTCTGCTCCCTATCCTTGACACTTTCGCAAGTTTCCACGTCGAAGGTCACTCCCCAGACGAACATATAAACACCGTCTCGTAGTCCTCAACAAGTCATAATTTGAAGCGAGATGGCCAGAAACAAAGTGGCACCGTTGGAGGATGGCGCCAAGGTGCAGAAGTTCGAAGGATCCTCCGCACGGCCTTCGACAGTGTCCAGGGAACCGTCGCCGTCTCCAGAATCCCGAGGACCTTCTGAATCCCAGAGCACAAGAGCTTCTCAGCCAGAGTTCCAAGGATGCTGGACAGTGGTGGTGGTGTCGATTCTGTTCATCATCAACCTGCTGAACTACATGGATCGGTACACAATTGCAGGTCAGTTGCCTTTTTCTGTTAGATGTAGCCAAAAAACCATAACTTCTCCATGCAAAAAAGCACATGTCAGAATACATACACATTTACGAAAACGATGACTCCAAAACTCCAAGACTAGAATGTCAAAGAAACCGCCTCGCCTTGATCAGAGACCATCTTTTGCTCCTGATAAGAACCAAAGCGATCATATCACCACGTGTGTTCAACCGTTCCAATGACCTATTTCAGGAGTGCTCGACGATGTCCAAGCCTACTACGACATCAACAATGCGTGGGCGGGGCTTATCCAGACGACGTTCATGGTGTTCTTCATCATCTTCTCTCCAATTTGCGGTTTCCTCGGCGACCGTTACAACAGGAAATGGATCTTTGTCGTCGGAATCGCCATCTGGGTATCTGCAGTCTTCGCGTCGACCTTCATCCCGGCTGACAAGTTCTGGCTCTTCCTGCTCTTCCGTGGAATCGTTGGAATCGGAGAAGCCTCCTACGCGATCATCTCCCCGACAGTCATCGCCGACATGTTCACCGGTGTCCTCCGCTCCAGAATGCTCATGGTCTTCTACTTTGCGATTCCCTTCGGTTGCGGTCTCGGATTCGTCGTCGGATCAGCAGTGGACAGTTGGACAGGCCACTGGCAATGGGGAGTTCGAGTGACCGGAGTCTTCGGAATCATCTGCCTCGCCCTGATCATCTTCTTTGTCAGAGAGCCAGAACGTGGGAGAGCCGAGCGAGAGAAAGGAGAGATCAATGCTTCCGTTGAGGCTACGAGTTACTGGGACGACATGAAGTACCTGCTCACCAATGCCACCTACGTCACCAGTTCTCTCGGCTACACCGCCACAGTCTTCATGGTCGGAACCTTGGCCTGGTGGGCTCCGATCACAATTCAGTATGCCGAGGCAGCTCGTAAAGGACTACCGGATCTATCCAAAGGTGAAAAGGCAAGGATCAACTTGGTGTTCGGTGCAATCACGTGTGTCGGAGGAATTCTCGGAGTGGCGATTGGAACAGTCGTGTCAAATGTAAGCCTTCCCTCAACTCAAGATTCTACAACTCTTTTTACAGCTGTGGTCCCGCGGAGTCGGTCCCTTCAAATACATCCAAACCCCACGAGCGGACTGTCTGATCTGTGCCATCGGAGCTCTGATCTGCATCCCAACACTGATCCTCGCTATCCAGAACATCGAGGACAACATGAACTTCGCTTGGGTCATGCTCTTCATCTGTATCGTCGCCAGTAGTTTCAACTGGGCAACTAACGTGGATTTGTTATTGGTGAGTCAAGGTATTCTGAATTCAGAATCCTCATTCTTGTTTTCCAGAGCGTCGTCATTCCGCAACGCAGAAGTTCTGCCTCCTCCTGGCAGATCCTGATCTCTCACATGTTCGGAGACGCCTCCGGTCCCTACATCCTCGGAGCTGTCTCTGATGCAATCCGTGGAAAGGACGAGAGCTCTCAGGCCTACTACTCGTCGCTTGTCAAGTCCTTCTGGATCTGCGTTGGCACCCTTGTCATCTCTGTGATCCTTTTTGGAATATCTGCGATCACAATCACCTATGATAAAAAGAAGTTCAATGAGATCATGGGTAAGTTCTTTTGATGCACATGGTTTTCACTGTGATTTTGCTTCAGGAGCTCAAGAAAAGATGACAGACTCCACGTCCACAGGATCCGTGCCTCTGGAGAGTAAAAAAGAAGACGAAGAGGACGTTTCGCAAGTGCAACACCTCTAAACGACACTCCATTCTTCCTTTTCTGCTCAACTCCTTTCATTTTTCTCACATTTTTTGCGGGTCTGGTCTCTTATTGTGAATGTATTTGTGTTCCGCATAAATTTGCGCATCCACGTCTTTCCAATGTGTTGTGGCTTTACGGTTAGTCGGTCAGTCAGATGCTAGTCACTGACTTGATCGTGAAGGTTTTCGGAGGAATCCTCCGGAAACAAGAGAATAAGTTTGTGTTGGCTGCTTTCTTCTGGAGTATTCTAGTTGTCGGCAAGAAGAAAAGAGACGGAACTTGGGAAGATGGTGAGTTAGAAATTGGTTATTTGCCCAAATAGGACACCCTTGTTCAGATGCCATAAGCCTTCTTGACATCATCCGATGCCTTTCCATCCCCCTCTTTCATCAGAATCCAGTGCACTGGATCTTGATCTTCGCTACTTCATCTCTTTTCTCTTTCATGCTTCAGAGTTTGTCCAAGTCCCCCGAAACCCAATCAACCGTATCCATTTCAGAGAAGCATTTCATCGGTCTCCTCCTGCTCGCCACTCTTCAAACTGTTCTCTATTTCCTGCTCCTCGGGCTCTCTCCAATGACATATTGGAACTTTGGAAAGCAATTCTTCAACCTCGTCGTCTGGCCTGATGATCCTAGACAGCTCGCGTTGGAAATGGGAATGCACTTGGCTGTTGCGCTCATCCTTCTTCATGTTATAGTCACCATTGGCTCTAAACTTCTGGATCTTGTTCCGATAGGTAAAGCTCCAAGATCTTATCACTTATCACCCAACCAACCTTCCAGATTACCTGCTCATCTCTCTACTCCTCAACCCTGCCCTAACCATCTACTTCTTTCCGTCTCACTGGGCTCTGTGCTCTCTCGCCCTCTGGTTTTCTGCTCTTCTTATCACTATCAAGTACCAAAAGAAGACATTCTCAATCGGTTTAGGAGTTCTCATTTTGTACTATTATGTCAAAACTTTGTCTGTGAGATGATGGGAGAGAGGAAGCAAAATATTTTATGGAAAAATAAAATGTAGCATGGTTGGCAGGTTGCAAACTAGACACTCTTATCACTCATCGTCATCACTTTTGTCATCCACAGTTCCTCCGCTGTTTCGGACAATGTCATCGTATCGGAGATAGCTTCTTCTCTCTGCGGATGGTGGTCCCGGACGGACACAGTCGGCGTAACGGAGACGATGGAACTTGGTGGCGTAGGTCGGAGGGTCTCTGGAAATCGGATGATCTCCTAAGGATTCTGAATCTTTCATCCTACCTGTAGTGCAGAATCCACTTGTCGAAGATTCCCTCGAAACACGCCTCGGTATCGGAATTCAGAAGCAGCACCTGAAAATCACGCATTCTTATCAGCAATGTTCACTCTACTCACCCAATTGACACACCAAGACTGGCTCAAACTGAATCCCGGCCACCAGAACAAGCCCATATTCACAATATCCGATTGCTTGAAAAATATCTTGAAGTGGTCCCGGGACCCTTGTTCAAAGTCGTTTCTGCCTGGATTGTCGAGATGGAAGGTCTCGGAATCATGGCCAGATTCGTAGAAGATCTTCAGGTAGGCCGCGGCATCAGTACCAGCCCCATCTTTGTCGCAGGTCTCGATGACAACGTCCCAGAGACGACCATCGTCTGAAAATCGTGGTAACCTTCGGAACAACTATTAAGAACTTACGGTGCACCACTGTCTCATTATTCGATGCAAATTGCGCAATCACCAGAGTGATAAAAGATAAGCTGATCAGAAATGAGAACATTATCGAGAGAAGAAAAGCGCTGCAAAGAGTGAGAAGACGCCTTGTGTTCTGGATCTTTCGAATCGATTGACAGGTGATTGATGGGTCGGGATCATATGCTCGTGGACCCAGAGACAAAGAGTGTGGGTGGGGAAAATAGAGGAAGCCGAGAGTTCAAATTCGCAGTTTATTCGGAAAATAAAGTGATTCAATATTTACAAATAGTGATTTCAGATTCCCTAATCGACGTCTCGGTCTGCTGAGCTTCCTCTTCCATTTCCAGTCTGTTGTAACGAGGTTTCAAGAAGACAAGAGCCACGAAACAGTTGATCACTGATATGGCGACCCAGAAATCCAATGATACTGAAATGTAGGTTTACACTTCAATTGAGAGGCACATTTTTACATTCCCAACTCCCGCCTTTTCCAGTATTCTTGTAGATCCAGTTGGCATCTTGTAATGCGTAGAGGATGAAGTAAAAAGCGAATAGCCAGAGTTGTCTGGAAAAGATCTGACTTGATTGGGATGACCTGTTTTCGAAACCAACCCGAAAGTGTTCAAAACGCCAGTGGAGATCGACTCCTGAACCGGATAAGTGGTCTCTACTCCCATTTCGTTTCCAATCGGCGTATGGATCGCGCAACCGGACACTGAAAGTGGATGGCATTTATAAATGTTTTGCCATATCCAAACTCACTTATAATGCTCAACAGAGCGCAAACGATCACGGAATCGTACCAAGCTGTGTAGGTTTTTATGAGGTACTGCAAGAGAATAGGGAGTTCAACTCAAAGTGTTGGCTTACCAATCGAAGCCCCAGAACTGATATCGCTATCACTGCTGTGTTTATCACTGCAATTGTCTTGAATTTCCGTGTCCGATCGGCAATGATCCCAACAAAGTAGGCAGAGAACATGCAGACCAAAGTGGCAATGGCTATTGGATACCTGGAAGGCTATCCTTATCAGTGAACTTTGTGTCATTCTCTTACCCTTTCAAGTTGTACCCCCTGTAGTTGATGGCGTTTGAAGTGTAGATGATCCCATTTGCAATTGCGAAATTGATAGAGTACACGAACACCTGGACCAGAAATTGAGGATCTCTGAACTATGAAAAGCATTGAAAAAGTGGAAGATGATAACGAATACTTGAGACATTTCCAGATTCCCATGGTGACAGCAACATTAGATTCGTGTTGAGAAGAAGGGGATGGAGGTGTCTTTGGGATGCTCCGATGGCAGAGGATGAACAGGAGGAAGAGCGGGATTATCGTGACGACGGTGACAATGGAGTCCATCCAGAAGAAGCTCCAGGAGCTGATGATACTGTCGGTTAGAGTTGACGGGATGATGATGGAAGGGAGGAATGTTCCGAGGACAACACCGAGTTCCAGACCTGCAGAGGTTCATGGAGACATGGGTCTCACCACGAAGAACTCACTGTTCGAACAAGCAACATTGGCGGAAGCTCTGTGTCTTGGGAAGAACCAGCTCTCGGCGATCTTCGAGAATACTACAAAGTACATCTGGGAAGCGGCAGCAATGCAAGTCCCTGTCATAAGGAGAACTTGTCTAAAGACAAAGCTTTGGATGTTTGGGATGGAAGAAACAAGGCGGATGACAGCTCCGACAATGTTGAACACAGCGGCGAGGCGGAGCTGAATAGGTGGCCTAGTTCTAGTTTCAAAATGAAGACTTACAGTAGGCAAGATCCCGAAAACCGTTGCGAAATACATTCCAATTATGCTCACAAGAACCGCAATGATCTGGTAGATCTGGTTAGACATGAAGGCAGCGGTGCAGTCTTTGAAGCCATCGGGACCGCAGAAGAACATGTTGGTCTGGTCGATTTGGGCAGAGAAGCTTACCCATTGCTGGAAATCATATTAGGGACATACTCCTGAATAGAATACCATAATATTCGACCAGATGAGTGTAGTGGTTGCTAGAAGGATGTACCATCGTTCTTTGTAGACCTGAAGCTTGACTTCAAAATTCTCATTAGAGCGCACTTACCCGATACTCTTTCTCGCTTCCTTCCGTCATTTTTGACCTATTTCCAGTCAGTGGGAACTATATCGACAGTCGTTTTTCGTCGGCCGCCACGCCAACATAAATCTTGTTTTTGCAAACACAAAACGAACCAGTGTCAATGTTTATTTCCCTGTTTTTATGCGGTTCTTCATATGAAAAATAGGAAAAAATGTGTTCGGGCGAATGTGAACATCAAATTTTGGAAAACGGGAAAGAAGGAAATGTTATGTTGTATAGGCGGAAAAAGGAAAAGCGGAGGTTCTATTCCGTTGTGTGAGCTACAGGTAAATGAGGGCGGGTGTACGAACACAAAATACGAAAACCCGAAAAAAATAATTTATCACTTTGGGTCTCGCAGCGATCACGATGTTTGACGAATAAACGATTTTTCATGAACGATTATGATTTCATGATTTTTCAGGTTTTCGGCCATCGATTTTTCTCCCCACATTTTCAGATTTTCGCTGCGAGACCCAAACCCCAAATTTCAGAAACCCCACAAAATATGAAAAAAAAAACTCTTCCACCATCAAGTTCTCCGCAAAAGAGTGAAGATTAAAAAGTGCCTTATCACTGATTTTTCGGTTGCTGCATCACCATATCACATGGGGGTGTCTCCCGTTTATTTTCTTCTCCCGGGAGCACGTTTGATTCTCTTATCAGCTATCAGTTTGCTGAACATGTTGAACAAGAATTTGGGAGTTTATCGGAAATTGGTGACAAAAGAGGAAAAGAGACAAATAAAATGGAAAATTGAAATCAAACTGCGATATGAAAAGGGGAGAAGCCGGGGAGAGACTAGGGATGCAATGGCATGAGAATGGCTGCGGGGAAGATAAATACATTGCCAATTGAGCCTATAGTACATAGAAGATAATGTGAGTTAGTGCAGCTCGATGTCGGACCCCCGGGCTACCACGGGTTCTGTCTTCTCGGCGGATCGCGGAGTGTTTGCGATTTCGAGCTCTAGTCGACGATACCTGAAAAAGACACAGAGTTACTGTGGATTTACGGGGAGAAATCTTACCTTGGCTTCAAAAACACGAGAGAAAGAATGACAGAGACCAGTGACAAGCCGCATGTAACATCAAGAGCAACTGAAACATTCGAATCTTGATTTGGTTTTTTGGCTTGACTCACATTTCCAAGACTGTGCATAGAACAGTTTCATGCTTTCAGTGATATTTTGTACGAATGGGATAATGAACATGAAGAGGGATCCGAATATGACGAGGACTCCAGAAGACGTGGCCTCCATCACGGGGAACGTTGTCTCGACGCCCAGCTCCACTCCGATCGGGAACTGCGGTATTGAGAAGGCGCCGAGGCAGCCGCACAGGATGTAGACGATGATGGTGTCAAGGGTGCCGGTGTTGGTCTTGTTCAGGAACATCCGGAGAGTGATCACGGAGCACGAGAAGCCGACGGTGCAGACTCGGATGATCTCCTGGGAACAGTTCGGTAGAGCGCGCTTGCCTGATCTCTTACCTTGAACTTTCTTGTTTTGTCGGCGATGTGTCCTGCAAGCAACGAGGTCATCGTGCCCACCACCGCGCAAACAGCAGTCGGGTATCTGGAACATCAATTATTCATATTCCGAGAAGACCTCTTTTCGCACCCGGCCAAGTTGTAGCCCTGATCTTTGAGAGGCCCGTCGAGGAAGATCATGAGACTCCAAAGCAGCGAGAAGGCGAACGCGAAGAGGGTCATTTGGATGAAGAATTGCAGGTTTCTGAGTTAAGAAATTGGAAGTTGGAAGTTACAATAGGTGCTAAGACTTACAAAATACATTGAAGAATCGACTTTACGAAGCCGATGTTGTTCTGATGAGCTGCAGAAGAAGCGGATGGCGGTGTCGGCGGGAGTTTGGTTCGGACGAATAGGGCAAGAACGAATGGGAACAAAGCGAGACATTCCATTCCGAGGGTCTGAACGAAAATTGTTTTGTAGAGCAGTAGAGCATGATTACTAACAAAGAAAAAGAAAATCCAATGTTGAGAATTGAGGTCAGTGTAGTGCTTGAACAAGATTGATGGTACAATAGTGCCGAGAGCCACGCCGGCTGGATTTGCTGCAACGAACACAAATCTTACGGCGGTCTTCCCGTTTTTAACTCACCGACAAAAGAAAGTACATTGGCGATAGCTCTCTGATCTGCCGGGAACCAACATTCAGCGATTTTCGACGGGAGAACTAGGAAAAAGGCTTGTGCGGAGGCGGCGATAAAACTTCCAGTGTGAAGAAGCATCTCTCGAATGACAAGAGACTCGATGTATGGCACAGAAGAAATCATTCGGACAGTGGCTCCGATCACGTTCAGACTTGTGCCGATCATCCCGGCAGTTTTGATTCCCCTGTTATCTGTTATGTACATTCCGCCGAATCCAGTGAACACTGCTACGAACTGAAGGAGGATGAGTTGGGATATGAAATTATGAATCAGAATGATGACTCACCTGGAAGATCTGATTCGTGACCAGCGAGACATCCCACCGTGTGTGCTCCGTCGCGTTTCCTCGATAGTACATCTGGACTTCGTCGGAAAGCGAACTGAAGCTTATCCATTGCTGAAAAACTTAAATTATTGGATAGTTGCTCTGCAGAGTTACCATTGCATTGGAAAGAGCCAGAAAGCAGCAGACGGCGAGCACGAGCCACCTCTCCGGGTAGACCTGATAAACGACGCTGGTCTCGAGGGTTCCGTTCGCCGCTTCTGCTTCTTTATCGGCTTCCTTCTTGTTCGCCGACCCCATCAGAAGCTGCAAAAGTACTAATGAAATGGTTGCAGCCGATCTCTTCCCCTCTTTGCCGCAGCCGCCTTTCATCTTTTTTGATTAATTCTACCTCGAATCGGAAACAAAAAGGCGTCAAAGGAACCGTCAACAATAGTCTGAGAATCAATTACTTTTTGCAATTGTACATGTTCGCTGACTGTACATGTACTTTTTTCAGTTGGATCGTTCGTTCAAAGTAAGTTTGTCTTTCTTGACGATAAAACACGAACGGTTGAACGTTTTGGAATACTTTACGATGGGAACGGACTAAGAATGATAGGAAAATACAAATATTTCACAGGAATTCGCCAAAAACTGGGAGAAAATTAGAAAATTAGGACGAAATTGAGAGAGAAATCGAAAAAATCTGACGAGGAGCTTACTGTAGGTTTAAAGGCGCATCGCAGAAAACTGTCGCGGGTCTCACCACGATACAGTTTTATTTTGCTTTTGAGCGCATTTCTGCAGCTTCTGCTGAAGTTTCGAAACGTTCAATAGGAAAACATTCTTCAAAAAAAATGTTTGTTGAAACTTATCAATTCGTAATCCAGATATATCCCTCCTTTCTCCAAAAACAATGTGTCATACGGTACCGAAATGACTCACCGGCTCGTCGACACCGTCTTTCTCCATGGTTCACAGAATTTTTCAGAATAAAAAAAGACAGAGGGCGGGCGGCCGGGAACGATTTATCGATACGAGTGGAAGGAATATGTGTGTTCTCTTCGAAGAATCGTGTGCCAGAAGGGTGGGCGCCAAACCACAACAATTCTGCTTGTTTCGTGCCGTCTCCGTTTTTTTTCAGGAAATATTGGAGGAACGGGAACGAAAAGAGTAGCCCAGGAGAGTGGAGTGAGGGGCCAAGAGGTGCCAATAAAGATGCATCCTCTTCTTCGTCTTTTTATGATT
Organism: Caenorhabditis becei; assembly: GCA_900536315.3. NCBI lineage: Eukaryota > Metazoa > Nematoda > Chromadorea > Rhabditida > Rhabditidae > Caenorhabditis > Caenorhabditis becei. Next base: position 893,503 of record LR539394.1, read on the forward strand.
TCTGGTGGTCCCATAATTTATGTGGAAGATGATGACTCGTGTGTGTCGTGTATGTGTCTCTTCGAACGCTTCGCCTAGTCGTTCGCCGGCACATTAAATCAGTTTTTAATGGGAAAAAGAAACAAGAAAACGCAGAGGATTCGGGAGAAAAAGAAGATGAAGAAGAAGAAGTTCTTTTCGCCAAGTACAATGGGGCTATGACTCGTCGGCGCGACATTCATAAACATTTCAGTATCGTTGAACCTCCGGCGCACAAAAAAAACAGAGAGAGAAACAAAAAAGAATCGAGTAAAACTGTGAAAGTGTCAATCGCTCCAACCAAATCCCAACTATTCATCCTCTTGTACTTTCTTTTTCTTTTTGCATTTATCAACTGTTTCAAGGACCCTCGAACGAACCTGCGAACTCTCCTTGTGCACGAGAAGTTGTCTGCGGATTGTGCGCCATGCTCTCGGAATATCCAGGAAGAACATCTCGCGGAAAAACTGCTCGACTGGAGCTGTCAACCTCCTCCAAATCATTCGCAATTCACGAACACGATACTTTGATTTATTCATCGGTTTTCCACGGAAAACCTCTACGTTTTTGTGCCGTGTCTAGATGACTTTTTCATGTTAACTTTGAATATTTTCGAGTTTTTCGCTGAAAGTGAGAATCTGGAAGGGGAGTGAAATCATTGCGAGACGGGAACACCTGGAATCAAAGTTATGAAAAACACGCCTAATTACAAAGTTTCAAATGAATCAGACGCCTTCTTCCTAAAACAATCTGTCACTTCCAAGTACAAACGATTCGAATCAGCTGATAAAAAGTGATAAGAGACCCGCAGCCGCCCCGCAGTCACCTCTCCATTCTTTCAAAAAGCGATGCGTGCCTCTTCCGCGCTTTCCGCCCCGGACCCCGCCGTCACCGAGAAAGTGAGTCCCTTCTTTGTATACATTTGGCTCGTTGCCAGGGCCACACGCTTTCGGACGCCAACTGACCGCTCTTTTTGTAGTGTATACAATTGTTTTTGCTGCCACTTTTAGTTGTTTTTTGTTGTGGGATTCTCAATGATAAGGCTTGATAATTTTCCACACATTTTCATTGTGCGCTCCAACGAACTTTCCCAGTTGTAGACAATGTGAAGGTAATGATCATTGATAATCATTGATAAGGCAGTGTAATAAAAAATGAACTTGACTGATATGACGTATCGGTTTGACCTACTTCCAAGTACCTGTTCGTAAAAGGCAGGTACCAATGAGTCTTAGAGCGCACATACTACCGTTGAGCCATAAGGCAGGAGTATGCGCTCTACTGGACAAGCCAAAAATAGTGTGAGAAAATGAGAGACGGCAGACAAAGCAGATAAAACTCTCTCGTTTCCTCACACTCTTTTTTGCTCGTCCAGTAGAGCGCATACTCCTGCCGTATACCGCGACGGTATCTTGCTTGAGAGTACAATAGAGCGCAATTGCTCTCGAGGTGCCAATTCCCAAAAGAAACATTTCCATATTTCGGCACCCAATTGAGCCATGCCCTGATTGAAAACATGCTACATACAAGAAAGTTAGCTCCACCTCTCCAATATCGCCGCATTTTCCGAAAACTTATCACCATTTGATCTTTTATCACCTCCAAAATGTCCCCAAACTCGATAAACAAGGTTTGTTTCCGCCCGGGTCAGTGATGTACTCAGAACGGTATTATGCGGGTGGAAAACGGATTGCATCTAGTTTTACGGCCTCCTGCCCACCGAGTTGCATCATAGTTCGCTTCCACTTTCTCTCTATTTCTCTCGGAACTTCCTTGTGTAATGCAGCGGGTGATAAGTGATAAGATTGACAACTGATGGCTCCTAGACCCATCCCTCCCTTATCTCTTCTTTTCAGAGCCCGATGATGGTCAATCAGGCGAGGGTGCTGACCACTGGAACAACAGACAACGGCACTATTCAGTATGATGGTTAGTCATTGTTATCAATGTTAAGATAAGATAGCCTTATCACTCGTTCGATTGACCTGAAAAGACACCTGCAAAGTTGGCCAAACCGTCTTCAAATATCATTTTTATTTGTCTTTCCCAGGCCGTTCTCACTCGATTAAACGGCTCAAATATCAAATGTTCCTCGCTTTCAACACTCTCTTATCACTGATTTCTTGATCACTTTCTCGCTTCTATTATTAGTTTCCGAGAGGATCGTTTCGTTGAACTCATTACTTTGCACCCAGATCTCGAAAAAAATAGAATTAGTGCTCGTAGATCAATGACAAATAGTCCAAGTAACCCCTCCCTGTCTGCAGAAGTCGACGAAACGAAACGCTGGTTCAACCGTCGATTCTGCTTCCTTTCGGCCGTCGGACTCTGTTCCGTTCTCCTCGCAATGGTCGTGATTCTGATAGTGGTTCTGTTGCTGACACAGTTGAAGGAAGCGAATGCAAATGCGCAGAATGCAATGAGTGAGACCAAGATACAGTTCGAAGAGTTTTCGAAAGTGAGCCCTCTTTGAATTCCGAAGCTTCAAATCACCTTTCAGAAACTCAAAGAGCCCCTGGAACAACTCGGTCCGACCCTCGACAAACTCTCCAACCTTCCCGGAATGGGCGGATTCCCCGGAATCCCCCGACCAACTCAACCGAATCCTGGTGTCAACCCCATCAACCCGATTGTTACCGGACCCAACACCACCCCAGAATCTCCTCGAAGATCGCCAAAAGCCAGATATGAGTGGAAGGGTTGTGAGAATCACGGGAAGTGTCAGCTGTCCGGATTCAGTAAGCCGCCCCTGGTCATTCTAAGTTTGGATGGTTTCGCGAGGGAATACGTCGACAGGAACATTGTCCAGACCCTCAATCACATTGCTGCGTGTGGAGTGAAAGCTGACAAAGTCTACCCATCGTACCCCTCCAAAACCTTCCCAAATCACTACTCAATTGTCACTGGATTATGGCCGGAATCACACGGAATCACTGATAACAGCGTGTTTGATCCGACGATTTCACCGGTTTTGGAGTCGATGAAGAACACGAAATATGCGAAGTTCTTTGCAGGAGAACCGGTAAGTGATTAGGATATTTTCAAATTCTGAACGAGATATCTTTTAGATCTGGTCCGTCTACAAAAGGAAAACCGGGAAGAAAGCAAACTGTCTGTTCTGGGTCGGATGTTCTTACAATAGCAGTGGCTACCCGCCCGATATTGCCCCATCTTACAATCAAGATCTCCCATTCAAAAACCGAATCGACACTGTTATCAATTGGCTAAAACTGCCAGCTGATGAACGTCCAGGACTTATCACTGCTTATCTCCACGAGCCCGATAACGCTGGACATTATCAGGTGGATGAGGAAGATGTGGATGAGAAGTTGGCCGAGATAGATGACAATTTGGACTATATGATGAGCCGGTTGAGTGAGGAGAAGCTTCTGGAATGTATCAACTTCGCGATTCTTTCGGATCATGGTGAGTTTTTCGGAATGAGCTTCCCCAATAACTTTTTTCTTTTTTCAGGAATGCAACTTATCGATAAGACCTACTACTTCGATGAATATCTCGATTTGAAAGGTCTAATTGCTGCTAAAGGAGTTGTTGGAAGGTTCTACATCAATGATACGGGCTTATCAGTTGACGATGTCACTGATAAGTTGAGGTGTACGATTGATACAGTGAAGGCAAACACTAGAGCGGATATACCGGTTCGGAAGCATTATTCTGCAAATGATAGGGTTGGAGAGGTCATTTTGGAAGGGAGAGCGGGGGTTACGTTTTATAAGTAGGTCACCAGCAGAGAGCTAATCTACTTCCAATGTTCCAGAAACAAAGCAGATGACTACGAACTGTCAGGTGATCATGGCTACGACTACTTCAATCCCAAGATGCACACGATCTTCTTCGCCAGAGGACCATCGTTCAAGAGGAATGTCACAGTGACCCCTTATCAGAACGTGGAGTATATGAACTTGTGGATGAATTTGTTGGGGATTGATGGAGCAGTTGAGACAAATGGAACTGTCGGGTTCTTCGATCAAGCATTGGTCAACCCGCCAAGGAGGGAGAATCCGGGGAATGTGATTGGGTGAGTGAGGGGACCAATTGAGGAGTTCATTCTTTATTACTTACAGAGAATGCCCAATGACAGCCTTCCCGACAGCTCTCAAATGTTCTGGAGACCCTCCTGCAGATGTTCTTGTAAGTTCCCAAATTCTCCCACAAGTAGGAACTCCTCTTCTTCAGAACCAGCTCTCCTCGAAACTCTCAACTTGCGCCTTTTCCCCAACCAACCTTCCATTTTACTCTGACAACCACTGCTTCCAAAACTACTGTGAAAACTCTGTGATTGTCAGCAGAAACGGGGAAAGCAATCGACGAGCCATTGTAGAAGTGCTCTCGAGAGATGAAGCGGTTTCACAGGTCAACTATACATATGTCAATGCAAAGTATCAATCAAGCTGTCCTTTGGAGAACGGAACGGAGAGGGTGAGCATTGCGGTTTTGAAGAATTCACGTGAGTCTCCAAACTTTCAAGGGGAATTTACACTAGATTTTCAGAAATGAGCAACATGGCCGACGCCTACTTCTTCTTCCCTAACAATTTTGTGTTGAGTGAGTCAATTTGAGAAGAGATTCTGTTTTATTCCGCAATTCAGAAGTGCTGGACCCTCTCCAAGCAAAGTCAATCGAGTACCTCAACAAGTTCGAAAAGATGTACGTGATCTCTGGAACAGCGATTGATGGGAATCACGATGGGATCGCTGATAATTTGAGGTATGAATTGAAATTCAGAAAGCCCTTTAACCTACTTCCTTCCAGCTCCCAACCAACCCACATCTACCGTATCTTCCTGACCTGCTCCTCCAACTGGCTCTCCATGAACCCTCCACTTTGCACCAACTCCGATGCAATGCAAACCCTCGCATTCATCTTCCCAATTGTAGAACAGTCAGCCATAGATTGCATGGTACCCTTTATCTCCTGACCCCAAATTCACAGTCTAGTTCCAGGATTCCGACGCCATCCTCCTCGACTACTCCGCCACAATCTTCGATGTCGAGCGAATCGCCGGCTTCCAGTTCAGCCTCGGAGCCCTGAGTCCTCAACAGAACACGATCCTACGTCGTAGGATAACAACTTCACTCTGGTAGAGTAGTGCTTTACATGCTAATACGGGTTCCTCTCTGGTCCAACACATTTCTTTCCATTTCAACCCAATAAACGATTTTTCATGAAACAGATGGGTGTACTTTGCAAAAACAGGATTCCGCATTACAAGTTCAATGACAATGTTTTCGCTCGTAAATCCGGCTAATTCGGCCGTCTCGAAATGCAAATAGACACGAAAAAACAGCGAAGAGAAGTGTTTCCTTCGGTTTCCTGAACAGTTGAACACTTCTTTTCCTCACTTTTCATGTCATAAATGTTCCATTTGATAGGTACTTTTGTCATTTTATGTTCTGATGAATTATCTATAAAAACCATTCCTCTACCCATTTGTTACATACTTTTCTTCTTCTTCTTTTTCCATCATTTCAAAAAACCGTTCTGACTTCAGAAACTTGGAAAACGCCATGATTGGCGTCACGTCTTATTCATGGCTGCTCTGTTTGTTGATAGGATTTAGTGATGCGGCAGCTGTCAATGTGAGTTTTGGACTTTTAGCAACTGTCAGTTAGATACCGTATCTGCTACACAATGTGTGTATGTTGAAGTGATGGTGTATGCGGAGCAGACCGTAATATCCCTTGACCTGATCATTTTCAGAAATCTTCCCCTCCGTTATACAAATGGGCTGGCTGCCAAAACCATGGAAAGTGCTCCCTTGACGGTTTTGCAACTCCTCCCCTTGTCATCTTGAGCTTTGACGGCTTTGCCAGAGAGTACCTCGACCGGAAAATCGTCAAATCTCTCGAGCTCATTGCTGAATGTGGAGCCAAAGCGGACCGAGTCTATCCCTCTTTCCCTTCAAAAACATTCCCGAATCACTACACCATGATGACTGGTCTCTATCCAGAATCTCACGGAATCACTGATAACAATGTGTTCGACCCATCCTTATCACCTGAACTCCTGGCGATGAGGAAGTCGGAGGCTGGGACGTTTTACGGGGGAGAACCGATCTGGTCGGCTTACAAGAGGTTGACCGGGAAACGTGCTCACTGCCTTTTCTGGGTCGGGTGCTACTTCAATAATACGGGTTATGCGCCAGATGTGTCTCCAGAATATAATCAGGAACTCCCGTTGCAAGAGCGGATTGACACAGTAAGATAAAGTGTCAAGTGTTGCAACTACTGATTCACTTTTAGTTAGTGAGCTGGCTGCAACTTCCTCCAAGCATGCGTCCGGGCCTTATCACTGCTTATCTACATCAGCCTGATGAAGCAGGTCACAAGCAGAAGACCCCAGAAGACGTGGACAAGGCGCTGGAAGACGTGGATCAGTACATTGACACTTTGATGCAGACTCTCTACGATGAGAAGCTTCTGGAATGTATCAACTTGGTGATAGTGTCAGATCACGGGATGCAAGTGCTGAACAACACTGTGGAAGTGGGCGACTACATTGACTTGGATGGAATGATTCTCTCGAAAGGAGTTGTGGCAAGGATACATCGGAATGGAACTGATAAGTCTGTAGAAGAGATTGCTGATCAGATGAGATGTAAGGTTGATGGGATCAAAGTGAATACGGTAGACGATATTCCGTTGAGGAAGCACTATACGAAGACGGAGAGAGTGGGGGACATTGTGATTGAAGGGAAGCCGGGGACCACGTTCTACAAGTGAGTGAATACTTCCGAGTTCTCTTATCAATAAGATCATTCAGAAGTGAAACCAATCGTGGTGACCATGGCTATGACTACTATAACTCCAACATGCACACCGTTATGTTTGCCCGTGGACCAGCCTTCCGGAAGAATGTCACAGTACCTCCCTATCAGAACGTTCAGTATATGAATCTCTGGCTGGCTCTTCTTGGATTGGAAGGAAAAGTTGAGAACAATGGAACAATTGGGTTCTTTGATGAGATTCTTGTGTCGCCGAAAGTTAGAGAAAACAATTGGAATGCAATAGAGTAAGTGGGAGAGAGTGATAAGTAATGAGGGAAGTTTCAGAGAATGTCCCACAATGGGAGCAGCCGAAGCGATGGAGTGCAGAGGAGCTAATGGAGACTCTGCAGTAATCAGTTGCTCCTAGACTGTTATCTTATCACTCAATTTTTAGAAAAAGCTCACATCAGAACTGGAAACTTGCAAACACCTTGGTAATCTTCCCATTTACTCGAACGATCACTGCTATCAAAACTACTGTGATAACTCTATTATCACCAGCAGAAATGACCCAAAGGATCCCAGAAAAGCAATGATCGAGGTGTTATCAGCATCAACTTATCAGAGAAAGACCAGTGATCCTGTGGATTCAAATTTCACTTTTATCAACACAAAATACACTTTGGAATGCCCGGAAATCCCGGGGAACTCGCAGTTCTTCTCCGCTGGGAATGATGGTATCAGTCAGTCAGCTGATGCTCAGTTCGCATTTCCAGAAGCGTTTTTGAAAAGTAGGTCAATCAATTTTGGAGAACTGGCAATTTCTCCGATCTTTCAGATGTCTTGGCTCCACTTCAAGAGAAGACTTCCAGCTACTTGACCCAATTCAAAAAGTTGTTTGTACTATCTGGAATCGCTACTGATCAGAACAGAGATGGAGTTGCTGATAGTGATAATGGGTAGGATTATCAAAAGATCCCTATCACATTTTGCCTTCAGAACTCCCACTCACTTCTACCGAATCATAACAACGTGCACCGGAAATTGGCTCTCTTCAAGCCCTCCGCTGTGCAAGAAATTCAGTGAAATGCGAGCTCTCGCCTTTGTTTTCCCGATTATCAGTGGGAAATCAGCGATGGATTGCATGAATTCAGATGACGTGCTTCTGGATTACACAGCTACAATTCAAGATGTCGAGAGGATAGCCGGGTTCCAGTTCCAGATAGGCGCACTCAGCCATCAACAGAACGTGTGGATTAGGAGGAACATTACGACGGAGATCTGGTAGATGTGCCATGTCAAGTTGTTTATTTATTTATGTACAAGTGAGAAAAATAAATATTTAGTTATTTCTTTCTTTGAATTCTTAAGTGATATTCTGTCTCCTCAACGAATGCGAGAAGTCGACCTCTTCCCCATCGGACTCCACCTCCTCCTTCTTCTTCTTCGTCACCCTCTCCATCCGCATCTCATCACACACCTTATCCAACGTCGCCGTCTCCACGAACGCTTCCAGGTCAACATTCGGAATCTTCTTCTGCAAACCGGTTATCGATCTGTACGCCTGCTTCCAGTTCTTTTTCGACGCGTGATCTTCGATGAGAAGAGCAAATAGACGGGTGCAGGGCACGATGTCGTCTTCCAACGATTCCTCGGCCAGAGTTGTCAATTGACGGATTCCGTCGGCCGTGTCGTTTTTCATCACCCTGAAAAACTCGATTATCTCCTGATATCAATCCGGTTCTCACTCCAAAATCTTCTGCAACTTCCTCAACTGAATCACATATTTCTTGACATCTTCCTTCAACGCCTCCACCCCTGCCGTCGCCAGATTCTTCTCCTCCGCTTCCTGAATACACACCGCCGCCATCTCCAATGCAGCCATCGCCTTGTCTAACATTCGCAGATTCTCTGCCTCCACAATAGCAACAGACTTGTAAAAGTTGCCAAGATGCTCGAAAGATTGAGATTTCGTGTAGAATGTCTCAATGTCCTTCATAGTCTGCGGGTTGTCTTGCCAATTTGTGGTCTGCAAGAAGTTGGCAGCCAGGATGTAGATCTCCTTGCTTCGGGCGGTATTCGCAAAGAATCGGATTTTCTGGACCTCTCCAGATTTCAGAAGAGCACGCATAGCCTGGAAACAGTTTAGTCAACTTGCTCTTTTTCTAGATCTCACCGAAAGTTTATCCCCTGCTTGCGTAAACTTCTTGGCCGCTGCCGAGTATGCACCTTGTTGGAGACACAGCTCTGCCACATTCTCCAGAACTCTTTTTCGGTCATGCGCACTTGGCATTTCATCTGAAACCAATTCACATCTTCTGACGTTCCTCTTCCTTTCTTTACCTTTCCCTGGAGTCAGCAACTCTGCAAACTTGTCAGTAACCCTGACATTCCTCGCCTTACACAATTGAATAGCTCCATTGAACTCCTTCGCCAGGCACAAGAAGTTCACAGCTTTTTCGTAGTTCTGATTGTTCTCGAAGAATTCGGCAGCTCTCTTCAATATCTTTGGATCTGTGTTCTCATCCAAATCCTTCGTTATCAAATCCAAAGAAGTGAACTGTTCGGTACGGAACGCCAAGTCCAATGCTCTCCCAATCATTCCTGCCTTGTGATACAGCATGACCGCTTTATGAGTGTATCCGTTCAGATTCTCATAGTAGCGGGCAGCACTGACAAGTTCCGATCCACCAGCCATCAGACAAAGATTAGCGAGGCGATCCTTCATGTCATGATCTCTAGCAAGACGAATTGCCGAAGACAGGGCTCTTGCTTTCGTGAAGAACTTCACAGCCTTCACAACATCCCCATCATTCTCATACATCCGTCCAATCAGATAACAAGCTGCCTTGTTCTTCGACTCCTCAGCAATCCTCGATGCTTCCTCCGTCTTCCCTTGAATACACTTGACTCTCACTAGACAATAGTAGTCCTTTGCAGAGCCATAGAAGCTGATAGCTCCTTCCAGCTCTCCAACACTTTCCAAATAGGCTCCCCACCAGCCATAGAGTGTCTCTTCTCTCTTTCTTCTCACATACTGCTCAATCTGTTTCGGATAGTTCTTCAGCATTCTGAACACCTCAAACACGTGGACTCCAGCCTTCTCGTAACTGAAACTTGATGATTAGCTCACAGTTCAGTCTCTTTACTAACTTCTCAATCGCTGCATCAATACTAGCCTGATCTCCTTTTGCCTCCAGATGCCTTGCGTAGTTGTAATGTGTGTTTCTCAAATGGATCCGATCCTTGGTCTCCGCCACTTCAAAAGCTGTCTGCCACTGATTCTGCGACTGGAGAAGCCGATTCACTAGGTCGTATCGATTGTTTTGAGCATAGATGATATGAGCTTCGTCCAGCATTCCAAGTTCCACTGCCAACGCTGCACACTTCATCGAGTCGTTTTCCCCGTTCATGTGAGCTTTTCGCACTGCTCGAGCTCCACGGACGTTTTTCATGTGGCCCAAGCAGACCATTGCAACATCGAGACGTCTCGTCTTGACACTCATAGAGGCCATGTGCTCCCAGACTTGATCACTGAAAAAGAACAGGAGTGAAACGAAATAGGGTGACGAGACACACCTCTTGATAAACTGAATTGCTTTGAAAGCCGCATCCATACTTCCTATTGTCAGGAAAAACGAGAAATCCATCATAGCCTTCCTGGTCGCTTCGTCACAATTCTCACTTCCCAGGAACTCCCTCAAACACTTGGCCACCAGTGTCCTTCCGATGGTTCTCTCCCCACGACTATCCTCTTCATCCCATCCAGCCTTCCTCACGAAATAAAAGTTTGGCACAGAGACAGACACCAGTTTTCCACAATGAGAGCTCTTCTGCTGAATCCCTTGAAGTTGAATTCCATGTTCCGAGGTCACAAAACAAGTGAGGACTCGTTGATCTGTCTGAAACGTTTCAACTCTATAAGGATTCAAATCATTCGATTCCTTACCGCTTCTGGTTCGCAATGCACACACTCCACAACCAAGTACCGAGGATCGTGTTCATCCCATTCGATATTTCCGGGTCGATGCATCATCATTTGAAACCGTGACTGCTCCCTGGCCATCTTGCGTGCTGCTGCAGTCACCGGTCGGCCACTGCTCGTGTGAGCAAGTTCCGCTTGAGCCTCATACTCCTGCGTGTCAGTCATTCCACGATCAAACGAGAAGTAGGAGACTGAATCGGTTTCAGCGTCAAAGACAAGGAACTGTTCGGCGACAGAGGTGACGTCCTGGAATTCAGAATTCAAGAAGCTAAGTGAGTCCATAACCTACCTCCAGATAAGTCACCGCCACCTTATTGCCTGCTTGATTAATCTTGATTGTCTGGAACTTGAAAAAGTTCCTGACATTCTCCACGATATACTTCGAGTTGTGCTCTTGAGTCGCATCTCTGAAAGCCATTCTCTCAACTGAACCTCTGGCTTCAACTGACTTTGAGCTCAAGTTATAAATCCTGATGAATCCATTTGTTGTGGCCACAGCCATCCAGTTCCTGTTTATCTCGATAATTTCCGGGTCGCCTTCAATTTCCGGTAGTGAGATCTCCTGGCGTAGGGTCCCCTGAAAATCTTTCGTTTCTCTGGAGCCTCCAGTCACTAGTTAGAGCCAGAGCTATTGTCATTCGGCACGCATACCTGAAGCGTCCGTGCCATTATTTTATCCTTCTCGATGCAGTATAAATTCTGATTTGCTATTCCGACAGAGCTGGTGACACACGCGAACGAGGTGCATTGGATGGTGGCGAGAGAGGTCTGCACGTCGTAAGTCACTATCTGAAATGTGAGAGTGATTAGCGTTATCATTAGAAAGGGGAACTCACAGTGTCATCACTCCACACAACCAGTTGCTTCTCTCCCAAACTGATCCCCTTCGCCGTCGGAATCGTCAGTCTCAAGTCCTGCGACACTCCCGTCGACGCGTTCAACAGCGTGAAACTATTTGAACTGGTCTGCACGGCAGCCACTTTTCCGCGCATCCTCACCACCAAACTGTTCTCCCCGACGAGTATAAAGTCTTCTTCAGTGATTAACGCACAGGTGTTCACCACGGGACTCCAGCGAATCAATGAAATCTTAGAGAGGAAGCGAGGATTAGCGTGTCGTTTGATGCGTCCGCTTGCTCACCTGGCTGTTGAGATGCGTGCTCGGACTCAATTTCCAAGCATTCGCGGCCACACTCGTTTCCGTCCGTGTTCTCTTCCACTCAGCGACGTTGTTGAGACTCGTCGCCGCCGTTATCACCCCTAATCATTACTCCATCTTTCTTCGCAATTTCCTGTTTTCGCCCTACCTCGTTTTCCGTTCACCGTGACTACATTTACCGTCTCGGCCTGCTGGAACCCCTTGTTTGTCTCGAGTGATATCGTGATATTCTCCTCGTGTACCAGGTCCCAAGCCCTGACCTCCTTCTCCCCGTAACACATCACCAACATCCCGTCGTTCATCTCCATCGAATATCTCTCCGGATTCCCGCCCAGCTTCACCTTCACTTTCTCTGAGCACCGCCCTTCCGTAGATCCCTTAACTAGATGGTGAATGAAGCAATCTTGTGTGAATGCAATTATAGTGGAGATGAGCTCGCAATAGCCGAGGAACAAGATCTCCGAGTCGAACTGAAATAGGTCATCGATGAAGCAGAAGGCTGTTCCTGACCTACCTTATGAACATTCCTCTGTCTCTCCTTATCCACTCCATAAATGGTCCCCGACTTGCTCGCGAACAAGAACTCCGTCCCCGACGGTGTCGTGCTCTTCCCACTTCCCCTTTCCTGAATCTCGTCTTTCGATCCGAACGGCGACTCGTCCACTCCACTATCATCATCAGCTGATATTCTGCTTACTGTTTGCCTGAAATAAGAGTGCGAACATATTTGAAATTCAAATTCCGAAATGTTTACCTGTCATAGTTCAACCGCTTACACCACAACAGCACTTCGTCGTTTAGCTCGACTTGCATCAAATTTGAAGTTGTTATTTCATCACCGATAGCCAGATATGTGTACATGTGAACCGAAGATGGCTGGAATCGAGAGGTTTCTAAGATTCTCAAAGGAGTGCATTTACATTGTGAAGAGTCATGAGAATAGATCCATCGTGACTCCAGTCCAGTCCCTTGTTCGGATGCGGATAAGTTTCGAGGACATGATGAGCTGAGAACAATAAGGTCAAACGGAAATTAGTTGTTTGTTCTCTCACAGATATTTCCGCCTCTCGGCACGAAACACACTCCGCCGTCTCGCCAGCCGACCGTCACAAATTGTTTTTTCGGATGCCACCGGACACATGTCACACTTCCGTTCTTCGTCGGTCCGCTCTCCTTGACTCGTCCCTAAATAATTCAACATCCTCTTCCACCGCGCAGTTAATCTCACCGAGTGATCAGAAAACGCAATGTTTGCCTCGCCGGTGGTCTCGTTCTGCGTGACAACGCAAATCCATCCGCTGTGTGGAGCCCATTCGATAAGTGAGGGCTTCATTTCGATGAATAGGAAGCGAGATTAGGTGCAAGTTGACAGACGGGGGGAAAACAACGATGGAAGGGCTTTGCGTGACGGGTTGCTATGGTGATGGTGGATGCTGGATGCGGGCGGAAAGAGGAAGGGGGTTCGCGCACCTGCCGAAAGGGAGAAGCCGGACGGAAAAGGGGCCTCGATTGGGGGAAAGGAGAGTTGTCGGGCTTTAGGGACTTATTCCAGGGAGCAAGAGGAAGAATTTTAAGGGGAGTGAGAACAGATTAGTTATCCGAACGATATGACGTTATGTGGCAACTCTGTGTTATCCTAACCTATCCTAACATGTCGGACTGCTTAGGCTGAAAAATTTATTTTTCTACTGGATTTTAGTGCTAGCTGGGACTTTGCGGGCTCCGTGAGCCTAAATAAGAACTTTTTGGCAAAATCTGAGCCCAGTTTACTATAGCAAATCGATGATTCTCTTTCGAATGAACCAGGTCCCGAGTCATTTAGTCCGACATGTAACACGTGTGGCACGTAGTCCAAGCCACAGCACTCTGTGATGACTATTCCGTCACTCAAAAGCACGCAAACACTCTATTCGAATACCTCAAAACCAGAGATTCGATTGGTTTCTGTTTTCTGGAGCCACTTTCAATTCTATGTAGCTCTCCCATCGACGGCTACAACATTTAGTCATCAACACCAGCACGATGACAAATCGCTAACCGTAGTTTGGCCGACTCTTTTTTGAGTCATAATCTACCACCCACTGAAGTTCTGAACTTTCGAACTTCGATCCTAATTCATGATCAGCGAGAATGTTGAAAACAACAGTACTTGAGCAAAAGTTCCTTCTTCTTTTCCATAATCTCCCCTTCTGTTTTTGTGGTTGCCCTTCCGTTCAATGCTCTTCATCATCATCATCATCATCATCATCACACTTTTCTGTGTTCTCACTTTGTAAAAAAGTGACGCATTGTTCCACTCCCTTCATTGTGATCCACATTAATCCGTTTGCAAAAATATTTGGAGGTGGGCAGAAACAGAGAAAGTTATATAAGGCGCCCCTCTGCGACCACCCCGACACATCAACATGAATCCTCTTCCGCTCGTTCTCGCAACACTTTTCTGTCTTTTTTTGGCTTCCGAAGCTCAGGTATCATTGCGAAATGACTGTTCCAAATGAAATCGAATCTTCAGACCTGCACCTGGGGAACTTGGGGAGAATGGTCAACTTGCAGTGACACGTGTGGGAACTGCGGCACCCAACAGAGAACTAGAACTTGCTCCTCGACTTCCACGACGACTTGTACTTGCACAGGGTTTGTCAGAGAGTGATAAGGTTCTCTTATCACTTGCATCATTTCAGAGATTCTTCAGCACAACAAGTATGCGCCCCGGCGATCTGCAAGTTCCCGCGAACCTCGTGTTGCAGTGGCTCCCCATCTTCAGTCAGCGGGCTTTTCGAATGCGCATGATCCCCCCATGAACTTTCGTAGCTTCCACAGTAATTTATACACTTTCATTCCGACATGTGCCTTATTATGACTTGTACAGTACAATGCAATAAATGCTCCAATTAAGCACACTTGAAGAATCCAGCCACTGACGATGCGGCTCCGGTGCAGCACGTCTTCCGCGGGAACACACAGACGTCGTCGTTGCACAGTTCGAGTTGGGTGCGGTTTCCGGAGCAGGAGCAGGTAGAGGATGCTCCGGTGCAGTTGCGGGTTCGGGTTTGGTTTCCGCAGCTGCCACAGTAATCCGAGCAATCAGACCAGTCCGACCAGGCGGTCCATGTGCAGTTCTGAAAGGAAACTTACAGATTCAGAGTTCTAGCGAATTTTTGGTATTGAGAGAAAGTGCGCTCTAACGAAACAATTACTATTCTCATTGGAGCACACTTCCTTATTCCAATTACAGTACCTGAGACTGAATAGCGACGACAAAGAGAGAAGTGGCGAGAATCAGAATCAGCTGCATCGAGAAAATAGCTATTCTCGCCTGTTTTCTTCCAATTTATATCCACAGTCAATACAATTTGTTCCTCGGATAACTTGTTTTTGTCCAGTCAATTACACCTGTTTTCCCGGAAAAGCCAAGGAACCAAAGTTCCGTGATAGCCTCTGACATGATCACGGTGACAAACTACGATTTAAGCGATTCACTTTATTGCTCAAAGTGCACAGAGTTAGTTGAATTATGCTAGGATAAGACACACAGGAAAAGCGGGGGCACATATAAGTTATACAGGGTGTAGTAGTACTCGTTTCTAACAGACTTCGTGTTGTTCACTTCACTCCATGTGGAACACTTCTCCGTTTTGAAGTTCCGCCGGTCGGTACGTCATCATCAGCTCTTCGAGATCCTAAAAACGCAGAACGTGTGAACCTTCACGTCATTTCAGGTACCTTCAGATTACGACGCTTCGCCTCTCCGATTGGCGTAATGCCAAAGCCGTCCTTCTCGTTCGGGTCGAGTCCGCACTGCAGCAGATAGGCGACGATCTCCGGTTTGTTGAGCGAGACCGCCTGTAAATCGTGATGAGGCCATACAAAGATCGGAAACAGAATGGGTGTGAACGTACCACGTGAAGAGCCGTTCGGTTGTCGTAATCCTTCTCGCCCATGTGAATTCCAGCCGCCTCATTGCACTTGAGAAGATCCATATCGTTCTGGTAGACGGCGAGGCACAGTTCGACGCCTGAAACAAGCGAAAGTACATGAAAGTTTATAGCCGTGTCGTTTGTCTGAAAGACCCCCTGACCGATGTGAACTTGATGATAAAAACCAGAAACCTACCGATTTTCTGCGCAGTCGCGTCGATAAATCCTCCGGCTTCTCTGATCGCTTTGATACAGTCCATCGCCTTGGCTTTCACAGCGCACACCAGCGCGTTGTACCCGAACATGTCTCTGCAAACGCTTGTTTTGATAAGAAAATCATTAAACAGTCTCACTTTATGTGCACATTGGTTCCTATCGTCAACAGGTACTTGACCGACTCCAGGTTTCCGTTGGAAGCCGCCACGTGGAGAGCCGTTCGCAGATTATAGTCGGTGGCGGAGAAGTTGACTCCAGAAGCCTTCAGAGACTTTAGAATGTCGACGTCGTTGGTTTTAGCGGCGTTACAGAACATTGGCGGGAGGATGATGTCACGGAGGAGCTGAACCTCTTGGGAAGAGGAAACACGGAGGCATTTGGCGATGTGCGGGACTGAAAATAACTGATAAGGGAATAAGCTTGACTGATAACTTACTAATATCCAACTCTCTCATCGCTCCTTTCGTAGCCACAGTCATTTCACCACGAAGATTTGCTTGGAGCATCTGAAAAAGAACATTTCTAATTCAGTCGTCACTCTAATCCACTCACACTTCTCTTCATTGGCAGGTCCCACTCGTCCTTTCCCAGAACATAGCACAACTTGGCCATGGCCGCTTCCGAAGTCATATCCGATCCGGGGATCACTCCGATGTCGTAGAGGATCTTGCCAGTCGCATAGTTCACATCGACCTGACCCTTGAGGCATTGCGAGCAGTTGACGACCATGACGCCTCGATTTATAGCCTCCTAAAACTTTTTCGGTTTATGGCGTGACTGCCTTCTGTTTGATTACCCTTAGAGCGGCAATGATGTCCTGTCGTCTGGTGGGCATGTTTCCAGACCCGAAGGTTTGCAGAATGACTCCACGAGTTGGCGGTTGAAGGAAGGCACGGACTGACTCGATGGTCATGGACGGGAAGATCCGAAGCATTCCGACGTCACGGCAGAGGTTCTCGTGGACGGTGAACGCAGCGACCATGTCGCTTCGGAAAATTGCATCGTAGTGCACTTTGATGTTAATGGCCATCTGGGCCAGGGGGTGCATGTTCGGGCTGTCGAAGGCTTCGAGGGCCGAGTTGTCCAACTTGACAGTTCTGTTTCCACGCATCAGCTTGTTATTGAAGTAGACGCAGACCTCCGGGATGTCAAAGTTACCCGCAGTGATGAGGGCACCAATCAGATTCTCCATTCCATCGGAACGAACTTCAGCGACCGGAATCTGACTTCCCGTGACGATCACCGGCTTTCCGAGGTTTTCCATCATGAACGAGAGAGCACTGGCCGTGTAGGCGAGGGTGTCAGTTCCATGAAGAACCACGAATCCGTCGTACTTGTGGTAGGCCTTTTTGATGTCAGTGGCTATGCGGATCCAGTCGTCGAACGTCATATCGCACGAGTCGAGGAGCGGCTCGTACTCGACGATCCAGTAGACGACACGCTTCTTCATGTTCCGGACGGGTGGAAGCGAGTACGGACGGACGGCCATGTTGGAGTACGTCTCCTCGATGTAGCGACGGTCATTGAGTGGCGGGATGTCGCGAAGCACTTCGGGAAGGTATCCGGGCAGCGGGCAGTAGACTGAAAACAGAGAAAAGTTTGCACCGAGAAGCTGGGAGTCACGTGTTCAAACATCTACGTCAGGGCCATGTGGCCTCTTATCTTTGTCTTTCTCACTTTTCTAATCGCTCATATGGCTTCTCAATAGCAAATAGATACGCTGCAGTTATTATCTAACCTAGACGATCGGAAATTGCTGAAGCCCTACAGTTTGTTACGTTCTATGAACACTTCCGGGCGCAATCGAAAGAACGAACAACAGAAAGGCATTATTTTGGAGCAAAGAATGGAAGAACGAAGCCTGTCTGCGAGCAAATAGACGTCTTGTTCATGTGCCGGACGCGTGCGAACCCGCGAAAACACATGTGTCTTGCAAGAGTGCATCGTAATCTTATCGCGGCGGGCGACGAAATGTGATTTTTAAAAATGCACACCACTCACCTCCATCTGCCGTCTTCATGCCGATGGTTCCACCGGTGTAAAGTACAAGTACGCGGGACTCCGGAAGAGCCGTCGGGGCGCCGAGTTGCTGCTGGGCATTCGTAGCTCCTTCGACTTCGAGTACGAGTTCCTGGAGAAGGAAGAAGTTTATGAGTATTAGGAAAGATTTCAGGTACAATTACAGGTGTAACCGGGGATGCGGGCCTACCTCAATAGAACCTTTGACAATAATGAGGGGATCCTCTATGAAGAAGGGAGCTCCCGAGAACTGCGGGTAAAGCACACCGACTGTAGCCATCGCTGCTTGGTTTGGACGGGAAGGAGAAGACGAGCCAAGCAGCAGCCGGGCAGACGAACGAGTGCAGACTGAATGCGGCAAGATGGGGTCACTGAGAGGGCGGAGCCGAAGGCGAAGATGGTTTGCGCAAAAGTGAGGAGGGGAGCGAGTGCGGTGCAGCAGTACCCTTTCTATGTCTGTACCCTCCACGGGGACAATGATGTCTCGCGGGCAACGTGGCTGAGTGGGAGGCGAGAAGAAGAAGAAGCGAAGCGACGTTTTATGTCGTCGGAAAGCTTTCGTCTCAAGGTTGCACGAGATCAAATAATCAGTGGTTCGCCTGCCCGCGGTGCAAAAATGTTCGTTTCTACTTGTTTGTTTCGCAATACGCGTCGCTGCGCCTTCAGCTTCACAGTTTCGAAGTTTGCTTTTATAAAAAATCTTTGAAGTTTCCGCCTCAAAGTTTCTGCTATTGGATCGCGGTGAGAATTTCTCTAACAAAACTGGAGTTCTAAAATGAACGAGCCGCGAGCTAGAATCGCTTAAAAATTAGGGAAACAAGCAAAAATGGGACTTTGTCGAAATAAAAGTAAAATGTTGAGAAAAGCGGTGTGTGCAAGTTGACGTCACGGTGTACCGGTATTCTCTACAGTAACCGCAGCGCCCAATGAAATATTCAGAAACTCAGCAAACTTTGATCGAAGCGCTTAGCTTTGACAGACCTTTATCGTGGGAACATTTCATGAAAGATGTGCATTGTCTGCCTTTGTAACCCGGAAACACATGCATTTCTATAGATGTTTTGCAAAGAAGCTGCACAGTCTTTCCCGGAAGTGTTTTAGCCGTTCTTTTGATCAAAGTCTTTCCTCTCTACTTCGATCCGAACCAGTCATTCGTCTCCCGAAGATCAGACCATTCGTGTTCACATTATACACCCATTCCGCCTCGACGGATCGTTTCGTCGAAAGACCATCATGTACCACACATGTACCGGGTGCCGAGGAATTGAGGGAAGACTGACAGACTGGCCGACGGTCGGAAACCATAAAAACTCGCGACACGTGTTGGAGAAAGTTTACGATATGTCCCCACCCGGTTACTGTATGCGTTTGGCGAAATGTGACTGACTGACCGTGGCTGAAATGTTTCGCAAAAAAGCGCCGTCCTCATGATGATGTTGGACGAGAAGTTGCTTCGGAAGATGCGCTTCGTCGAGGATTTTCGAGGGGCGCCGGTCGGAGATGGGCGAGGTGATCGACTTTTTTGGCGAGACTGAAAACATTTGGTTTTGATCTTTTCAAACTTTGAATTTGATCTTCTTGAAATCAGATATCAAAAGATTCAACTATACAGTTTTTTGAACAATTTTCATATCATTCCGCGAACGGATTCCTCAAAAAGTTGAAGTTTTTGAAGTTTCGCCGACAGACGCATGTTCCATGCTGTTGATTCACCCTTTCCGGTCATCTCACTGATAAGAAACACACTTACATCCTTCACTGGTGCACGAGCATCTCCGGATGTTCATCGGCTGGCACGTTCCGTCTACAGACATGTTCCAAGTGAATAAGGCACGTTTCGGTTGAGCTGAAAAAAGTTTTAGAGTAAAACAAAACACAGCTGATAAGAGAGTAAATCAATGAATTGATAGGTAAACGAGACAGAAGGACAGGTGACGCGTTTTTCAAAAGACACTCTCGGGGAATCCCTTTCGTCGTTGCAATCTTATCATCAAACGGGCCAAAGGCCGACATCAAAAAACTCAAATATGAAGGTCATTGCGGCGTTTTTGGGTCGATTCAAAGGGAAAGTAAGAGGAGAGCAAAGACTGGTTTGCTCAAAGTGTGGGAGCGAGAGACCGAGCGAATCGAGAGACGCAGACAGCTTTCATCCAAATGCTTTTCCATGCTTTCTCCACTTTTTTGTCTCCTCAAAACGACACTCTCGCGTCATCGCAAAAAATAAAAGAGGAGGAATGTGTGTCTAGTGATTATTGTATCAGCTGACCAAGGTTATTCTTATTTTTCAAAGAAAACAATAGCGAGGACAGTGATCGCTTGAAGAAAAATGAAAAGTTGCAAGAAATTGAAATATTGCGCAATGAGACAAGGCAAAGTCGCCCGTTTTATACAGAGCCAACGATGGGAACTTTGACCTCGTTTCTGTTTTATTTGCGCAGATTTTCGCTAAATTTAAGAAAAACACGTAATTTTTAGGGGTCAAGTCATACTGCGCCAACCAGAGAACAACTGGCGAGAAACGGCCGGAGAAACATACAAGTTGAGGCGGAGGGAACGGAGAAAAAAGGGCTAGGGACCAGGATATCTTCTTCTCTGACTTGTTCTCTTGGGAAACCGGAAACTGGCTGAAAACACACAACACACCTTTGAATAATCTGATAAAGTGAGCGCGGGTTAGTGTCGAGTAGATCATGGTTAGTTCGAGAAGAAGTTAGTGGAACTGAAACTGTCCCTGGCTTCTTGGCACCCGCTGATCACTTGGAGTTCCACGTCAACTGCTGGAGCCAGCTGAGGTCACGTGAAAAGTCCCCCGTCTAGAATCCTGTTCCAAACCGGCGAGTTGGCTAATCCGGTCAGAAGTGTACTGGTGGCACTCGAGGGGTGAAAATTGTGTTCTCTAGGACAAAAAGTTGTGTTATCCACTGCTTACAAACGACAAATGGCAAACGAGAGTCCCGTTGATACGAATACAAAAGCAACAGATGGAACGATTGTCTAGTGCAGACAAGGAAGTTTTGGCAAGTAGGAGCTGGATGAACTGGATAGAAAATGCTGAAAGTTTTAGAAGGATCCGGTCCAATCTTACCGTAAAACCTCTATTAGAAGGGCATGCCCTTCTATTTTTCAAAGACTTTTCTCTGGAAAAAAAAAATAGTTGAAAATCGAGCAAAAATGCACGAAAAACGACCAAAAATGGCCAAAAACGTCTGAAAACAGGTCCCTCCTGATGGAAACGCCTTTCTATTAGAGGCTGCCCTTCTATTTTCCGTGAGGCTTCTCCAAGAGCCTTTCTATTAGAGGTTTTACGGTACTTGTCGGATCATGTCGGATCGTAGACAGATCGAATTGAGTCACGGAAAGCCTGAATCACTACCGCATTGTTCGGAACCCAACTCTGTCACAATTTGAACACATTCATTTCGGAAAGTTTGTTTTTCAGCTTCTTCCTTCAACGCCCAACATCATCCCGACCAAGTTTCGTGCTCTACCATTGATCAGCTCGCATTTCCAGCCTGACTCATTTGCCTCCCCGGAGACCTCCGATCTAATTTGATTGTGCCCCGGGTACACCTTGATGTTTCGCTAGACTGAAATGTTGCGATAGTGATAACATCACTTGTTGATGGATAAGTGTGCTCTGGTATTTCATCCTTATACTCTAATCACGGGGTACCCTGTGACTTCGTGCTTGAACCTCGTGTCCTGATTGACTAATAAGAGCATTTTGTTGCTCAAGCTAATCAGGTTCACTAGTGATCAAAGAAATTAGCTACCGTAACCACTGAAATAAGAATGTTGCTTTTTTTTTCAGCATAACGTCAAATTGATGGTTTTTGGGAGATGGAGAATCAGAAATTAGGATAAATGTTGTCATTTTTGGAATTATAACAACTTAAGAAAAAAAGCGTGACTTTAGAATACGATGACTAAACCTAGAGAAATTTCCCAAAACTGTCGACTGAAAATGTAAACCTTACTGTTGTTTTCGCTGCGAGATATCGTGCGCGTCAATTTGACATTTTATTGCCGTCCCGCGGCGAGTCACCTGGTGGGTCTCGCCACGAAAATGGTTTCTGGTTGGAACACGGCTTCTGGGCAAGGTTTTTTGGCTTTTTCTGATGAAAATGGGTGAAAAGGCATGTCTTCAATCATTTTCAACCAAATTCCAGCAGTTTCCAGTGATTTTCTGTACAAAAACATGATTTTTGGGAATTTTGCCGTTTTTTACCAATAACACCTCATTTTCACTAAAAATCGGTTGAAACTGCTGAAATTAGGGTGGAAATGACGGAAGATATGCCTTTTTACCCGTTTTCATCAGAAAAAGTGTCAAAACCTTATCCAGAAGCCGTATTTTCGTGGCGAGACCCACCAGGTGACTCGCCGCGGGACGTCAATAATATTGCATGCAAACTTCAGTTTTCGGATGCAACCATATTAGCCTTTTGTAAGCTGAAAGTGCTCGAGCCTGCCAGCAACCCATTTCAGTTGCTCACGGAGCCATTTCCTACCTGGGTGGCTAATGATGTCTGATGGCAGTCTGATAGTCTCGAAGCTTCTGTTTTGCTGCCGTCTATCACGATTACTAATGACTTCCACCTCTGTTTTCGTAGACGATGTGTACTTCCTACCCTAATCTTTCGCTTCTTTTCCCTCTCCGATCCCTCTCGATTCGTACAATCTGACAAACCAGTCTGATCCCTCGTTTTGAAGTTTGCTCACTTCCCGAGAATGCCTCCTACCGTAATCCTCGAGTAATTGCTTCCTCTTCCGTTTCTCCAACAGCTCATCCCACCAGATAGAAGAAGCTCTGCAAATGAAATTGGAAGCGGTTTCTGAATACATTCTGAATACATTTGCCGGGATAATACATTCCTCCTCCCCGAGATTTTATGGTTTTATAGCGAGGGCGGGTGGTCACGAGATGGCTCTGGAAATCAGAAAGGGCGGTGCCAACGGTACGGTAGACACCTATAAAAGGGGACCCCGGAGAAGGAGGACGCGTGTTCTCCTTCCTGCCACTTCTTCTGAAGCTTCCGAAGCTTCCAAGGATTCCGAATCAACTGAAACTCAAGGATCATCTGATGTGCTAAGGCAAGTCCCTTCTTGAACTCTGAGCTTGTTCATCTCGTTCCCCTCCTCACCTCATTCCTTCAATTCAATCCCTGATTTCAATTTCAATGTGTTTGTCCTATGCCTATTTTGAAATTCAATCCAACCCAACCTAATCCCCCATTTTCTAAAAGACGAAATTCAAAAAGAAAACCTGATTGACTCTCCCCTCTTTTCCATTTCCATCTCGTCATCAGCTCCGATAAAAAGAACACCCTGAGAACATTCCCAGTCGGTCTCCAGTCGCCATTCTGACCGGCTTATTTCGTCAGAAGCTCACCTCCCCTTACTCGAAAAGTTACTTACTTGAGTTCTGTCCTAGCTAATCATGTACTTGTTTTCGAAAGTTGAGGTTTGGCCCCTTTCCCCCTATCATCTTCCCCCATTTGAATCCTTATTTTCCAGCCCCAGGACCTCACGACCTACATGATCTACGTGGGATTCTTCCACCACTGGGCGCCGATCGTCTTCGGCTCCCTCTCTTATCTCACCAATGCCATCTTCATCTACATTGTCGCCAAGAAGACTCGCTCCTCGTTCGGAGCCTACAAGTACATGCTAATGAGTTTCGGAATCTTTGACATGATGTACTCCACCGTCGACATGGTCGTTGCCATGGGCTCCCACAGCGAGGGCAACACCTTCTGTCTCTTCGTCTCCCACGGACCGTTCGCCGACGATCCGGCTTCTGGATTCGTTGCTCTCTGTGTCCGTTGCATGTTTTTCTCGCTCAGCTATGGTGTCCTCGAAGTTCACTTCATCTACCGTTACGTCGCTCTCTGTCGCCCCCAATGGATCCCAGCCTTCGCCGACCCGAAATGGATTGCTGGAATGGCCGCGGGAGTCCTTGGTCAAGGATTCGTCTGGTTCTGCTCCGTCTACTTCTGCATGTGGTCCGATGACGAAATGCGCTCCTACCTCGAAGTTCCGTTCCGCCGTGACTACAACGCCGACGTCTACAAGGTTCCGATTCTGGGAAGCACCTACTGGGGAGCGTCTACTGGGCTGATTGTGAGAACTTCTGCTGGAATCATCATCATTACTATCATCTCGTGCTGGACTATCTATTTCTGTATCTGGATTGGATATACGGTAGGCTAGGCCTAATCGTAAAACTTCTAACTCTGCTTACAGATCCACTCAAAACTGAGCGTCGTCGAGATGAGCAAGACAACCAAGAAAATGCACCGTAACCTGCTGAAAGCCCTGGCCATTCAGACCTTCATCCCATTCGCCATTAGCTACATCCCTTGCGTCTTTGCCTGGACTGTCCCTCTGATCCACGTGGATACTGGAACGTGAGTCAGATGCTTCTAGAAACAAGTATTCGGTTTCCAGTCCAATGCCGGTTTTCAGTCTGAACAACATCACCGCAGTCATCGCCGTCGCCGCTTTCCCGTTCATCGACCCACTCGCCATCATCCTTCTCCTCCCCGACTACCGCAACGCCTTCTACAAAATCTTCTTCCCATGTCTCCTCGGAACGGCCAAGACCAACCCGGAGACTACTGTGGAACGCAGCTCGAAAATCTGATATTCTCACGTACACCACATACACATTTTCTAATCGCCCTCACGTTTTGAACTTTGATGTTGTTCCCCTAATCTTCTCCTACAAAAGGTGTCTACGTTACGATCAGAAACTGAGCGAACTATGTTGTAGTTTGATTGTAATGTCTTGTAAATACTCTGTGAATGAATGAAATGAATGCTTTATTCGCCACCAACTCAATGATGCTAAAACTATTGCGTGTGATTTCCCATCGATTAGTTTGAGAATCGGTGCTTGCGGTATCCTCCTGGACCGGCTCCTCCGCCTCCTCCTCCTCCGACGGCTCCGCTTCTTGGTGGGCATGGGCAGTAGGCGGCGTCGCTTCCTGGAGCTCCGTCGGATCCTGGTCCTCCTGGAGTTCCATCTCCTCCGGCGGATCCTGGGTTTCCTGGTGGTCCTGGTGGTCCGGCTGGTCCGGCTGGTCCTGGTCCGCTGCCTCCTCCTGGAGCTCCGTCTGGTCCTGGTGGTCCTGGTGGTCCATCTGGTCCGGCTGGTCCTGGCGAGCTGCTGGAGCGGGTTCCTGGGGCTCCTGGGGCTCCGTCGTTTCCTGGGGCTCCTGGGTTTCCGTCTGGTCCTGGTGGTCCTGGTGGTCCAGCTGGTCCCGGTGCTCCGGCATCTCCTCCTTGTCCGTCCTGTCCTGGGTTTCCGGCTGGTCCAGCTGGTCCGGCAGGTCCGTCTGGTCCTGGAGGTCCAGCAGGTCCGGCTGGGCAAGTGATGCACTGTCCAGCAGCCGAGTGCTGCTCAGCGACTCCAGCTCCTCCCGGCTGTCCGTCTCCTCCTGGAGTTCCCGGCTCTCCCGGAGCTCCGTCCTGTCCTGGTGCTCCACGTGGTCCAGCAGGGCATCCAGAAGCAGCAGCAGCGCACTGGCATCCTCCGCCGCCTCCAGCAGTAGCGTACTGTCTGCGGACTCTTCCGGTGATCTGATCGAATCGGAATCCTGGCGAGTTTCCGGTGCGGACCATGACTCCCCAGGCGTCGTCGGCGTACTGCTTGAAGTTGCTCAGGTCGGAGAGCACCTCATCTTGGAAGTTGCTGATGTCAGTCATCACATGGATGGCCGAGAAGATGGCAGTCAAAGCAGCCAAGGCAGACGCACTCGTCACCACGAATAGAAGAATTTGGACGTGACCCATTTCTGAAAATGGGACGATAGAAAAAGAAAAAAGGAAAAAGAAGAAGAAGAAAACTAAGAATCTGATGAATATTTCCTCGAAACATCCAAGTTTTATACTGCTTCACAACTGTTCCAGACTGTGACCAACTGGTTCTTCTCGTTGATTCGTTCGCCTCGAAAACAACTGATTTGATATCGCTTCCAACGAAAAACTCGTTATTTCGTAATGTTATCAGAATCCGCAGGGTTCGTAACCTGTTCCAAAACAAGAGGGAAAATAAAAATAATGCGAATTTATTCATGGAAAAACAAGAGGTAAGCGAGAGAAAGAACACATGTTTCTGTGGAGAGATATACAAATAAGTGCCCAAATACTTGCATTTTAAGAGATCGATATATAAGTTATCACCCGAAAGTTGGGACCCTTTGATAAGCTAATCAATCAGTTATCAGTAAATCGGCGACGGAACTGTGGTGCTCAGCGGCACGCGGCTCTGATCATTGCTCATCTCGAGGACTTGGAACGAGCGGCTGTGCTCGTGCTGGAGTGTCGTTTTCTCACGCAGCTTTCTGGAACACGTGAAACTCTCTCGGAGAAGACCGAATGATCAAACCTGGAACTTCTTGTGATATTCTGACGCAGGAAGTACATGTTCACAGGGACCAGTGGAAACTGTAGAAGGTACAGGATGTAGACGGCCGCATCGGCTTGCAGGAAGATTCGACGGATAGAGACTTCGCGGTGTTCACGGAGAGAGTAGAACTCATCGACAACCTGGAAGATGGAATTGGGAAAGATCAGGAGATATCGGATTACCTGAAGTACGTAGTTGGGTAAGTTCAAGATAAGGGTAAGAGTCGCAGAGATCAAACATCGCTTGATGGCAGTTATTCGTCGTTTCTCAGCACTCTGAATGTAGTCGTTGAGTTTTCAGAACTGACAAACGCTTCCTCACCTCTAGGTTCAGTTTCGAGACAATCTTCATGTTGTCACTTCTATTGTTACTTCTCAAATCATCGGCACTAATCAGCTTGAACGGAGTTTGCCATGGAACCTTCGAGATCAGCACACTGATATCGGCCAGCACGGTCAGCATGAACGGCAGGAAGAAGGTGATGGAACTCTCGACGAGCACTATGATCTTTGACGAGCTGCACGGAATAGGACGTGCATCAAAGACCGGGGGTATATTTTCTCACCTGCTGAAGTATGGATGTTCTGCGCAATACGTGCCCTGGCTGTTGTTTCCGTGAGTGAAACTGAGCTCGGTGATTGTGATTGGAGCCCAGATTTGGCAGACGCAGGAGAGCAGGAGGATTCTGGAAAAGGGGAGGATTCTGGAGAAGTTGGAGGTTGGCATACATGAGAAGGGTGTTCCAAGTGCTTCTGGGGAGTCTTCTCCGTGACCGGAGGGGAAAGAAGACGTGAAGGAATCGTTGGGAATACATGGCGACCCATGTCCAGTGGATGAAGCAGGATGCGGAGTTTACGAGGAAGGCCGAGAGTTTGCAGATGACGAAACCGGGTAGGAAGTCTGAATTGGAGAATACAATCTGAAGGAGGGAAACGGCTTACGATAGACCACATTGATATTCTCCGAGATGACCAACGTGAAAACCGTGGTGAGAAGCACGAAATTCCCCAGAATAATGCCGCACATGTACGGAAAGTACTGGGAATTCCGGTGGGGTCTCATCAGTGCCAAAATGATAACTAGAACGGGAAGAGTCAGCGAGGTGACGGAGATGATCGAGTAGAAGAGGAGACGCGACGAGAACGTCCATTCCCGCAGGAACATATCCTGCTCGGTTGTCAAGCTCATCTGAAGTATAGTGAGTTGAGCGATGCGGAAGGAGAGGGGGGAACTTGAGAAGGGGTGAGCAAGGTGAAAAATGAGAAACACTAATTGCTCTTTAAATTGGATAGAAAAGTTGATCTATGGAAGAAATATGAAACGAGGGAGCAAAGGCGGAAAGGCTGAAATGTTAAGCTGAAGGAGCAAGAACCAGCAGATACAACAGGTCAGAAATGTATCAGGAAGGTTTTGTTTGCTGTAATAAGGATTCTTTATCAGTAGAACAGGAGATTTTAGAATCTAGGTCAAAAGCTCCAGGAGAAGCTAAATTTGAATTCTCAATCTTCAAAAGAGCACCTTTCCACTCTGAATCCACAACAAATATCAAGGTGAAAAATTGGAAAAAACAAGAGCTCTTTGATGTTTTCCGAAAGTACAGAACGCCAGTTGTATTCTCCAGACGCGTTCAAGAAAAAAAGAGAAAGTCATCTAGGCGAATGGGGATATTATTCAGAATATTATTCAACATCATCGGCTCTGTTCAAAGCCGATTTTGTACCTTCTCCTGCAGATTATCCGCTCGGCAAGACGTGGGGGAATGAATTGAGTGTTCAGAAGCGGAAGGGGATGTTGGCTGGGGAGAGATGAAAATGAAATTGGGAAGAGGGGAAAGAATGGGAATTTGGCAAATGGAAAAGGATTAGGTCAAAATGTAACCGGAAGACACGAAAACACAATGAGTGACCTCTGGAAGAGGGAAAACATCACAAATCGGGGGAATGCAGCTGCTCCGCAAAGTTCTCGATTCGGACATGGCTTCAGCTTCAGATTCCGAAGGGCGGACCCAAACTCTCTTTTATTTCCTTTTCGGTGGCGTCACTCGCTTTCTCTCTCTCAATCTCTCGTAATGAAGCGGAGCTGAAGATGATGAGGTCAATGGGTTGGGGGTACATGTGGACTGGACCCAGGGTCTTTCGGCAAGAAGAACATCCCAAAAACACCTAGCAGATGACGTGGCAGATAGGAGGAAGTTGAGTGGGTAAACAAGGAAGATTTTTAACGAGGCTGTTTGTGAAAAGTTTTGGAAACGTGACGGGAAGGCGATAATAGGCTGTCATCTCATGAAGATGTGAAGCTAAGGGATTCAGAAGCTCAGGGATTCTCTGGATCCTTGCAAAACCAAGTTCCGTCTGACATGAGTCAGTTCAATTTCGAAAAAATTGAATGCTCACGTGACAGAATGCAAAACGAACGTGTCATCAAAGACGCGCGAACAAGCACGGATGATGAACAATGCGTTCTTTTCCTAATTCCATATTCATTCACCGTCTCTCCATCTTCAGTTTTTTTCAATATTTTTTCCGAAATGGAGAATATGAAAAGAGAATTGAGTCATGGAAAAGCACTGAAACTATGAAATGAGATTCTAGGGTGGGGGAGGGCAACAGGACTAGAAAAGGAGGGATATAGGTATTGATTGATTTACCGTAAAACCTCTATTAGAAGGGCACCCAATAGTTTGTCTTTGAGCTTTACTATCTCAAAAACTACAAGAGTTATCAAAAAGTTGTCAACTGCAAAGTTTTAGACGAAGATTAGAACTACAACTTTGCAGTTGACAACTTTTTGATAACTCTTTTAGTTTTTGAGATAGTGAAGCTCAAAGACAAACTATTGGATGCCCTTCTAATAGAGGTTTTACGGTAGAAGCAGCTGATTATCAATACTGATAACCAGTGAAAAGGCTTCAGAAGACGTGAAGGCTTCGAATTCCAGTCAGAAATAGTGTGTGTCCTATTCTTTGATGCATCCTTTCGGACGACATAGAGAGAATTTGAGATGAGTTGTGACGGTGTCAACTTTTTTCTAATTTTAGCAACCGCTAACAATCCGGAACATACTCTGGCCCGAGAAGAGGAAGAAGAAGAGTTTTTCAGTGAAATTCGACTAATCAAAGCAGCTCTCGCTCTTCGAGATTGGCTTCGTTAGGCACCGACAGTCTTGTGTATTCCGAGAATAGCGCCGAGTGGGTAAGCAGCAGACCTGCAATCTTGTTATCCAGATTTCTCGGAGGAATTACCGAGGTATGTAGTTGGAGTGTGATTTGATAATGACGAAACAAGTTGAGAAACCGAAACCAGGTTACGACGGGCTCAAAGATTTTGCGTCAATGCTGTGAATCCTTAGGGCAAGAATGGTAGGAGGAAAACAGAAAACACACACTTCGGTACTTTGATCCGGGGGGAAAACAAGAATCAGAATTCAGAATTCAGAATTCAAAATCAGGGAAATTCGCGAAACGCACGTCAAACAATCACGAAACTTCTGTTTCACCTGTCCTTACGAGTCCGTTTTCAACCCAACAACAGGAACTAAACACTTGTTGTGGGTGGGTTGGGGAATGCACCGGACTCCCGAAAAAAGACTCTCCGGAGAGATAGGGGAATTCATTCTGGGATGACATGTGAGAGAACACGAAGGAGGTTCTTTGGGGGGAAGAAATACATAAGTGAGGGACCGATTGAATGGACGGGGAGCTGGTAATTGCAGGAAAAAGGCAGGCAGTAGACCTTGAACAAACCAAAGAGCCCACAGAGGGAGAACACCTCGGCAGGGGTATTTTGGGATTTAGAGGTTCTTGGACTCCGGAATTCAAGTTCTAGGATTCAGGGGTTCGGAGCTTCGTGGATTCGGGAATTCAAAGATTCTACTATTGAACTTCTTGGGTTTCGAAGACTCTGGAGGCTAATCTCAATTGTTCCTTACTAAACTAGAATGTTCGAAAACTTCCAAAACACAAACTTCCCTTTAGAAATGAATCCCTAATGACCCTGTTGATTCCTCTCTTGGATGGATTCAAGTTCACATGTTGCATCATCTGCTGAGGTCATGAGCCAATTTCATGTTTTATTCGGAGCGAAGCAGTCGTGTAGTCGTAGTAATAACTACTTCTTCTTCTTGCAAATTTATTACTCTCTTTCTCTCTCACTCTCTCACTCTCTCGCTCTACCACTGACGCCAAAAATGAGCTTGAAAGATTCGTGGAGAGCACGCCAGCGGTTTCTTCATGATGAAATGCAATAAAATTCTCTCTCCCTCCGGTTATTGAATCAAATAGTCGTAGATATTGGCAGTACTTTGATGTCCCTCGAGAAGTTCAGGGTTCCAGCCCCAAGGGGTCCTGGAAGCCATGTTTCCGAGAAGAGGGCTTCAAAAACAAAAGACACGAGAAGATGATGAATTAGAAAACGAAGAGTTTGCCAGATTTTACTTTTGGCGCCCAGAAGGCGTCACTTCTGGAGGCGAAAAGAAACGAGTGGGTTGAGGGGGAATTCCCTTGGTTAATCCACGGAGACAGGACAACAAAGACGAAAGGACTTTCTAATTAATTTATTTCATCGTCATCACACGAAGCACTCCTCTTATGAAACCGCGGCCCTCTTGCAGATGAACGAGGAAACTGTGGAGGAGCAAGATGTTGGCAGCCATGTGCCCGTCGAGTTCATCTGAATTGCATTGGGAGATGCAGAAGCAGAGGGGACTCACCGATACACAGGAAGCGCCGCTGACCGAAGTGCCATCCGGAAGATTTGTGAACTCGACGGACGATGAGTCCGTCCACACCCACGCGCTATTCGCCTGAAACTTTTCCCATTCTAACCCAGACATCATTCCCTGCTCTACCTGCTTCGCAAGGCCAATCCATGCTCCCTGGCTGCTTGTGAAAGAGGAGAGCAAGTCGGTGGTGGCAGAGAACAATGGGGCTTCCAGAATCAGGCCTGCAACCTTTTTTTCCCTATTTCCTTTCTCATTGTTGCCCACTCTTGACTGCCGTCGCCTCGGTTGCAGTCTCAAAAGAAGCCAAATGGGCTCCGAGAGCCACGCATTCTTGTTCGGCAGAGGATTGGGTTAGCACGTCGAGCATTTTCTGAAAAGGATGAAGCTCACGAGGAATCGTGGGAATGATGTACTTTGTAACAGCTACCACCGTACGGAACCCACTGATCAGGGCAGCCAACATTGCAAGGACCTGAAGGAGAGAAGATTCAGATGAAACACGTCTTCTGAATGTTTCCATTCACCCACCAATAGTTGTAGTAGCAATCGTCACTGAAGAACCAGATGGCGTCGTTGCCAGCTTCTCTCAAAACCAACAGTTATCAGTTACCTTATCACTAGTCTGACTCACTGATAGAGTTCAAATCAAGGTTAGCAATGACGAGAGGAAGGAACGAAAGAACAACCCAAAGCAACATGACGAAGTGTGGCGGATCGATTGAAAACCATCATGAGAGGATTATGACAGTTGTTGAGAGAAAATGGAGATTCAGAGTTATTTGAAATAATTTGTTTCAAAAATCAAAATAACTTTATTAAATCGTGTTTACAGACAATGTTTGATAAGAAATAAATGAATTATCATATATTTATCGAACACTTACATAACGACCATTACGGTAGATTATGCGTGTCGGACAAATCTGGATCTGGTCCCTCTACACTTCCGTCTTTTCCATGAGAACTAACGGCTTCAATGGCATCAGAACTCTGTAGAAATCCTTCTTGTAACCGCGGCAATACCGTCGCATTCCCGTCGGAACCTTGAACTCTGGAATTCCTTCGTCCAGCGTGAACAACCAGATGAAATCATCGTAGCCGTAGAACATGTTCAGTCTCTTCCCATCCGCCCGCTCCAGGTACACCACTGTGAGCATATTGCACAATAGGTTATAGGAGATCTGGTAGAACCTCGGCCGGAAGTTCATTGGGTATTTCTTCCACTGGTTCCTGAAGTGAGCCAAGGCCGCATTGAACATTGGCGCTGCCGGTCCTCTGAAGCGGAGCTGGAGCATCTTCATGTTCTCGTAGCCTCCTCTCAACCAGTGACGGATGTACTCGACGAAGTTGTTCTCGGTGAGGTCGATAGGCCGTCCGTAGGAGGTGTGCTCTTGGTTGCGCAGGAGCACTGTCTCCTTGGTGAGAATGTGCTTGCCGGTCACGTACAGCTTCGGGACCGTCAGCAGCTTCTCATGCTGGTGAGGCTTCTTGAACACACAGTCCAGCGCCAGACAATCCATCTCGATCGCGTCCAGCACCTTCTTCCTCTGATGATCCGTTCCTCCTGTCAACTTCAGAGAATCGAGCTTCTGGATTGGCTTCCACGCCAGGAAGTCGTCCAGTTGGTCGCTGATGGGTTTCGGGTTCAGAGATAAGTTCACCTTCTCGACTTTTACAATCGACAGCAGGTGTTCGATGATCATCTTAAACACGCTGTACCGATCCTCCTTGGCCACCGACGTGATCAGCTTGTCGGATGCTGAGATCATGGAGCTGAAGGATGGATAATTAGTCTTAGGATTGGTATGATTGACTCTTACTTGTATTTCAGCACAGTGTCTCTGATCTTGATGGTTCCGACTGGCTCCCGACAGTACCGATGGATATCATGTCTGTCGAGCTCCTTCGTGCTCACCTCCCACGTGAATTTGGATTCATTCGAGAACTCGAGGATCACGTAGAAATCACAGGAATCCACGAAGATTTTCAGGCAGCTCGATTTGAAACGCATCGACGTCAGGATAGTGAGAAGATGTTCAGAAGTGAACATCAGGTTCACGCTGAATGAAAGAGTCAAGAACTGAGAGCTGAATGATGAACTTACAGGTCGATCTTGTAGCTCTGTTTGAAAACACTTTCCATAGCTGGAACTGGGAGAGAAAGGAACGGAAAGGACTTCTTGGAGGACATAGTGGACAGTTATGGGGGAGAAGGAGAGAGCAGTGGTCAGAGCAGAAGGACACACGCGTGTATGAATGACCGAATCGAGATGGTATCGCGCGGAGAAGGGCTATGTTGAGTCGCTACGCAGCCACGTATTCGCAGTAATGTACACGAGAGGATACGGAGTCAAATTCTGGGGGAGAAGGCGGACAGATTCCCACGATGCTATCTCTGCAAACGGAGAAGAGGGGTGACATGCCGCGGCACTTGTCTTCTCAATGACAGCAATTATCTCGTTTTTGAGCATACACGGTTATGATGAAAGGGATCTACAGCTGTCACGTTGCAATCGCTCACGGAAGGGTGTGACACAGAATTACTGATTTCAATGGAATCAGAAGGCTTCTACAAGTTTCCCACATTTTTAGAAATGTCACCATTTTGTCAGTTTTTCCAAATTTTTCTTAAAATTCATCTGATTATCAGACAACAACCTTTAACAATCTGCAAGAAAAAACAATTAGTCAACAAGAACACGGGAATGAATCAATCGATAATTTATGCCTCCTCATCAAGCCGCTTGCTCATGTACGGTCCGTCCAACTCGTAGCCCAGCTTCCTGTAGTAATCCCTCGTTCCGACTCCCGAAATGACTGAGATCTTGTCGGATCCGTGCTCTTCCCTCGCGATCCTCTCGGCTTCTTCCATCAGGAGAGATCCGTATCCTTGATGCTGAAACTTCTTCGGATCTCGATCAGCGACCGACACGACGGATCCGTAGACGTGCAACTCGCGGACGACTGATACGTTCCCCTGAAAAAACGTTTCCCTTTGAAGAAATTTCAAGCCTTGAGTACCTTCAACTCTGGCCTATGAGCTTTATCAGAGATCTTGCGAAGCCTGAGCAATCCGATAAGAATGTCCTGCTTCGGATCTTCGTAAGAGATGAACGTCTCCCATCCACCGTTGGCTGTGTAGTCTCTTCTGATCAGTTCGACGTCTTCCGGTCGGACTTTGTTGTGAATCTCCTGAATTCCGACTTCTCGAGTCCTCACGTCACGACACTTCAGTCCCAGTTCCTTCATCTTTGCCATAGCATGCTCTCGAAGGTTTCCATGCTCGACACCTGAAAGTTACAAGATTCCAATGAGGATTCTGACAAATGAACTCACCAGAAGACACCAGCGGCATCGGAATATCTCTCTGAACTCGATAAACACGTGTCCATGGCGGGACCAGTGACAGGATAGTGGCGATGAGATCAACAAGAACCGACGGCGGATAGCTCTGATACCTTCCCGTCTTCCACAACTCATACAATCCGGTTCCTCGGATAACAAGTGTCGGATAGAGCTTCAAACCGTCCGGTCGGAACTGTGGACTCTCGAAGAGCTCCAGGAACTGCTCCTTGTCTCGTTCCAAGCCGACATTCGGAAGATCAGGCATCATATGGATCACGACCTTGTAACCAGTGTCTTTTGCCATGTGGAATGTCTCGCAGACTGATTTGACGGTATGACCTCGATTCGTGTCTCTGGCGACGTCTTCGTACGTCGACTGAACTCCGATCTCGAGTCGAGTGCATCCGTAGAGCAGCATGTCGTTCAGATGACGTGGCAGACAGTAATCCGGACGGGTCTCAATCGTGATTCCGATGCACTTCATCTTGCTCCTTTCCGAATACGCAACAGCTTCCTCTACAGACGCAGAAGTGTGTCCACTGAGCGCATCGTGAAGATTTCGAATAAAAAAGTCTCTGTAGTCCTCCGGAAGCGACATGAACGTTCCACCCATCACAATGAACTCGACCTTATCAACTGAATGACCCAGTTGCGTCAGCTGATTCAGTCGTCCCCTTGTCTGCAGATACGGGTTGTACCTGGCGCGAATCGCTCGCATACTCGTCGGCTCGTATCCCGTATAACTCTGCGTCGAGTACTCGAAATCTGAATCCGGTCCTCCGGGACAATAGACGCAGATGTTGCCGGTGAAATTGATGTGCGGGCACCGATGCGGCTTGCTCATCACTGCGACGACAGCGATTCCAGAAGCAGTTCGGACGGGCTTCGCTTTGAGTTTCGGGAGAAGACTGTCCTTGTAGTCGGCGGGCACGCCAGCGATGATGTCGACGAGTTTCGGTTGGAAGCTAAGGCCGTTCTTTTGGGCGACCTGGAAATTTGTAGTAGAGCATTCTTGCATGACGGGGAAAGACTCACGACACACTTCAACCTGTTCAGATTCACATCCTTCTTCTGATTGTGCGCGTCAATCAGCAACTTGACGATTTCATTGACTGTCTGCGTCAGGAGCGCTCGCTGTGACACTTTCTCTTCCATCTGTGATAAGGAAAAGTGAAGAAGGCGTTTCTTTTTTTTTTAAATAACAGGTATCAAACCTCTACTCAAAACCATTCCCCTATGTACAGTGACAAAAACTTTATGACAGCGAATAAATAAAACAAACTGAAAAATAACCGATAGACTCGCATATAATGCGTAAAGCAGAACGGGATCGAGATTACGCAGAGAGAAGGAAGAGAAGTAGGTCACTGGGTGACAGGATATAAATATATTACAGACAATCAGACATGGATAAGGTTTAAGAGTGTTGGTTATTCGGGATGTCCTCGATGCTCATCACGCCCTTGTCGTAGAGCTCCATGAGGTTGTTGGCCATGAACTGGTCGATGAGCCAGTGCATCGCATCGCGCACGTCCGTCACTTGGCCATTGAGCATCTCGACGTAGACGATCTTTCGATTCGTGTCCTGAAGATCGGACATGGCGACTCGCAACGTGGCGATCGACTCCTCCTCAAACTGGTACGAATCGGAGCACCACACCTCCAACTCGAGATTCGTCGTGTCGCGTTTCACGTGCTTCAGCTTTCGTTTCTTGTTTCGACGACCTATCCACGATCGAACATGAATCACGAATATCACTCCCTGAAGTAGAAACATCAGTGATAAGATAAGAAGCGATAAGGTTACCATATTGTTGTACAGGTTGTTGACACTGGGTCCCTCGTGGTCCGGACTCACATCGAACCGGAGTATCCTTGTCAGAAGGAGCATAAACTCTTCGGAAGTCCGAACAAGGTCAGGGAGCTGGAAGGTAAGGTACTCCTGGTGTCCACTGCATACTGAAGCAAATTGGGATAACGCCGCGGGCAGTTTGTTGGTTGTCATACAAGTGTGCGAGTCCTTGTTCCGCATCAACATGTTCGCAGTGTGATTCGTTCGCAGCAACAGACTCACACGGAAAATCTTTTGCTTCAGCTGAAAGTTACGGTTGTTGAAGGAGCAAATTTGTGTACTTACAATGAAAAGCGCGTTTCGAATGAGTCCATTCAGCAGTTTTATGGAGTCCTCGCTAACATTTGCGGAAATATTGTGGGTGTAGTCCAGCGGATCCATCAACATCAACGGTGACTTCGCAGCACTATGTACATTTTCCACTGTTACCCTGAAATATGCGTTATTCTCTATTGATTTCAATAAGATTTCCTCACTTTTGCATGACTTTCCTTCCATAAATCACCTTGTTCGTGAAATCGAAACTCGCGTAATACTTGAAGAACTCTTTCAAAAACACGATGTAGTCACTGTTGAAGATCTCGTCAAAGTTGTATTCGACGACGGGGACTTTCTGAAAATAATGATGTCATTATCAGTTCAAAGGAGCACACTTACCGCCTGTGGAAACACAAGATCCTTGCTAACCATTGCTTGAACAAAATGAATGATGAGGTGAGTGATAACGTAAGAGTTAAATCCGGTCTTGGTCTCAATTTTCTCTTCCGGGTACGTGCCATTCATAAGTCCGTTCGCTTTTGCCCAGAACAATACAAATGCAATGGCCCGACGCATCTTTTGGTGTTCCGACTTGTCAGCGACAATGAATTGATCCAGCAGGGCTGCTTTTTGAATTCCTGCTTCGTTATTCACGGAGACGTCGAAGAAGATCTGGAATTCGGTGTTGGCCTAGAATTCAAGATAAGAATTCACTCACATTCATTCCGTTTTTGCTCATTTTAAATGTCAACAGTGGTGTTCTGGCTGGGATATAGGCCATCTCGAAGTTCTCCTTGAATGTGGAGTTCTCGCTGACGATTCGATAGAGGATCTTGATTATTTCCAACGAGGAAAACGTGTTGAACTCTGCTTTCGTCAGTTTCTGTGCTGCCAGGCAACCCGGATTGTCAAGGATTGCCTGCGGAGATCGGCAAACAGTGCTTCCAGAGTTGTCGGCAGGTGGCAAGGCTTCAACGCAGACGTCCTGGAATAAGATGGCTTGTTAGAATTGTTGAATTTGAAACTTTGCAACTCACCACATCGGAATAACCATTACGGCGGATTTTCGAAGCGTACGATCCGAAAACCTTGGAGTATCCGTTCTCGACCAGTTCTGCCACCGCAGCACAGATGATCTCAAAGCCTCTGACAGCGTTTTCAATACGTTCCGGAACTTCCATGGCAATGAGCCCCAGCAGAACATCGATCAGCTCGCTGTTATCGAAATGCTCGTGCCAGATTCGCATGCAATCCGTGACGTCTCGAACGCGAACTCCGTTCGGGCCGATCAACCGGTTAATTGTTATTCTGGTCTGAAAATACATCAATTTAGAGCGTTTTCAGAATAAAATTAGATTTACGCTGTTGATTCCGAATCCTTTGGTGTCCGAGTCGTGGCAAATCCGCTTCGCCTCTTCTTCCGTTTCCATCGGCAGAATGACGAACTGATCGGGGTCTGCTGGGCATGGAGTGCATCTTATTCTTTCCTGAAATTTTAAGAATAATTTCAGAATCGACTTTAAGCTCACAGTGTCTCCAACTTTGTATCCGACGTGTTTGATGAACTGAATAACAGCTGCTGACGTCGGAACAACGCCATTCGTAACGTCTGAATCCCAGCGAACAGCGACGACATTGCGGCAGTTGAGATTTGAAACAAAACTCGATTCGGCAGCCATTATGACATATCTTGGAAAGCGACAGATATCACTGAAGTGCTGGTTTTGAAATATTACACGATTTTATAGGACGGTGGAGGTGACAGAAGGGCAAGGAATAGTAACGCACACTTATATGGATAATTTGGAACTAAAACTTTCAAGTCTCACCTGGAAAATGATTCCAATTGAAAATTGGAAAATTTGACTTGTTTGAAGCGTTTTCTTTTTTGAAAAGCATGTTTTTTTCGAACAAAAAGTTTTTTGCAAACTGAGAGCTTGGCGTAATTCTGGAGTGTTGTTCGGCGAGGAAGTTCAAAAAATGTTGATTTACAAGAGATTAACGCAGAGAAAGAATTAGATTTGAAAAAGAGGAAGAATTTGAAAAAGAAAAAAGATTATTGAACATTTTTCTGAATTTTTAACAGAAAATTGTGATGTTCAGGATTTTTTTAAAAACCCAGTGCATTTTTTGGTGTTTTGAACTGCAATTTTTTTACTTGAAGCGAGAATTTGCATTGAAACGATAAATGTGCGAGGAAACTGAAGTAACTTGAGAGAAAACACAAGGAAAAATAATTTTCTGCATTTGAAATTGTCAAAACAGTAAACATTTGAAATCGTGTCGAGACCTCTTCTTGAATCACAGTGTGCGCCTTTGAGGTACGGTAGAACGTGGAAAGTTTTAGGCCCGCCTATTTTCAAAGTTTTCTCCTATTTTGCCTTGTGTTTCTAATTTTTCTAAGTTTTTGACATTCAAAATTCAATTCAAAAAATTCCAGGCTTGGTTTGTAATTGCTTGTAGCCATGAAACCAACGGAGCAACTGGAAAACGGCGAAATTCCTCCAGTAGCGGCAGAAGCCCCAGTCACTGGAGAAAAACTGCCGGATTTTTCATTCAACAGAAGCCTTCAAACACCTGATGATGTTTCAAGTGCAGAAGCAGTTTCCGAAGCCGTCGCTGTACCGATCGGAGAAGTTACTTCGAAAAATGAAAACGCCACGGACCGGACGGAATCTCTAGAAGCGGCGGATTCGTTGAACGAAGAGAAGCGATCTGAAACTGAAGATTTTCTGCTGAAAGAAGATCCTCCAAAAACCGAGACTGCCTCGAACATCAAGGATTCTTCGATGGATGTTCAAAACGATGAAAAGGCTTCGGAGGAAGTTGCTGATCCGATCGCTGGAGATTCCTTGAAAGCCGGAGGTGCTCACACCGCAGAAGAGGTCTCAGAACATGTGGATGCTTCGAACGCAAAGACACACTGTGAAATCGAAGATGTGATGATTGTCGAGGAAACCCTCAGAACAAACACTAAAAATTATTCGATTGACGTTCAAACTCCGAAAAAAGCTTCCGAAGCAATTGCAGTTCCAATCGAAACACTTTCTCTAAAAACGGATGATGCTCACAGCACAGGAAAGAATTCGGAACATATGTCTGCTTCGAACGCGAGAGAATTTGGTGGAACTGGTGCTGCTCCAACCACTGAGAATCTTCCCGAAGCCAGAAACGCCACGGATGCAGAAGATTCTTCAAAAAGGGACCGTGTTCCCATCAAAGAAGTTGCTTCAAACGCCAGAGGTGATCGCACTCCGTCCCCGGAAAAAGGGCTTCGTTGGAAACGAGTCATCCGGAATAATGGAAACGTTTCGAGCGCAGGCGAAACATCTGGAACTGGAATTCTGCCAACTGTGAGAAGTTCTACACGAATTGTGAAGAAAACGAATGCAGATAACGTGTTGGACAACGAAAGTGCTTCAGAGGCGGGTCCCTCCTCGAGCACTGCGAACCGAGGAAGAGGTCGACCGAGAAAACGTGTCAGTTTCAATTGGAAGAGTGCTCCGTACGGTTTGAACGTTTTATTTTCAGGCGCGCCTGACTATGCCCAAAGCAACGCCTAAGAAGAAGAAGAAAATGGAAGAGACGATGGCTGTAGTTGAAGAAGAAGTGCCCGACAGACAAGCCTATGAAGTGGAGAGAATCATTAGCACTGTGAGTTTTGAAATTTTCGTGAGGCAATTGGAATGAATGTTGCAGAGACTCAAAGGCAGACAGCTGTTCTACTATATGAAGTGGAAGAACTACCCGGAAGAGGAGAACACGTTCGAGCCAGAAACCAGAACCGACTGCGAGCATCTCATGCACGACTACATTCTGGACTGTATCGACCCGAGTGATTACGTGAATTGTCTGCAGAGAATTCTCACCGATATCAGCCATGACGGTTACATGGAATTCTTGGGTTGGGTGAACTGAATTTCAAAAGCCAAAACGCGAATTCCAGTCATAGTCGTTCCGCTCTCCGCAATCGGGTTGACCACTGTCCAGACAGGGACAGCTAAGGCCATTTCGCATGACACTGTTGATGCGAGACTCAGTTACTTGAAGGTTTGTGCAGTGAACTGGTCAGAAACGGAATTAGTTTTCAGTATGTCGATAGACACCAACAACAGTACACGCTGTACGCCCTGAAGATGCCCAACTCGACACAACTCATCGAGTACCACAAGAGGTACTTGCAGCAGCTGAGATTCCGTTTCGAAACCTTCCCAGAGCACCCAAATGTTGAGATTGTGATGCCAAGAGAGCTGCAGGGACTGAAAGGATTATATCCGCCGCCACCGATCTACACTTTGCTTTTCGAACCGGTCAGTGCGGAAATGGCCGAAGAACGCGAGAGACACCCGCACATGTTCCCGCCGAAATCTGAAGAACGTGCATACAATAAGTCGCAAGTTTTCGCCAAAGAACAATATTTCAAACCGATGAGCGATACCGAGGATCCGAGAGTGAATGCGCAATTGGTCAAAAGAATGCCAAGACTCGACTTCGAGTAACTTTAATTCTTCCATCACTGACTCATTGAGTTATGTTTCAGGAGAGATCCGCGATTTGCTGTCAGCTTCAGACTGCACCAAGAGGCGCCGCGTGGATGGATTCTGTCAGCCGGGCACGACGTCAAATCATACACTCCGCTGATGATGATGACCGGAGTGATCCGCCCACATGATGTGGCTCACGAATGCCTGGAACTCTACGGAGAAGCTGTGGCATTCAGCTCGTTCATTGAGATTCCGAACACTGGAATGTGTCTGGATCGTCGTCAGTTCTACGACTTCTCCAAGTTCATTCCGCATAGTGTTAGTCAGCTAACTCTTTTCGCAAGCCCTATTAAAAACTGTCTTCCAGTGCTCTCCAACTTGCTCTGTCCGTCTCGTGGATTCCGGAAATGACATCCCGGATCTCGTCGTCTACAACGTGGCCCCACTCGAACGCTTCAACAGCCACAGCATAACACTCGACTACTACAAGGCGTTCTCTGCAGACGTCAAAGCCTTCTTCCGCGGCCTCGGTGACTCGGAAATAGATTCATGTCCTCTTCTGGAGAAAAACATCGATTTCGTAAAGTGTCAGTGCATGTCCCAATCCTGCCGCGGTGTGCTGTACGTTGACAAGTCGAAGAAGAGAACTATTAAAAGTGCAACCAAGAGACAGAAGTTGGCTGCTGTAAGTCGGAACATCATTTACATTCGAACATTTTCTGATTTCCAGCTGGACCCGGACTTTGTCTTCCACGGATCGCAGGTGGCGGACCCGAACAAGATCTGGACAATCCACAACTACAAGTTCCAAGACTAAACTCGCTGTCGTTTTATTTCCCCAATGTTTTATGTTTTTAATACACTACTCTTGCCCAAAATCCTTTATTGCAAGACCCTTTTACAAACTCCCTAATGCTATGCTAAATTTTTCTCCATTGATTACAATTTATTTCGCTTCCCAATGAACTTGTTTCCTTGAAAAGTTCACAAACATCTTCCAAGAACATAAACAACTAGCAACAAGATGCACAGA
This sequence comes from Caenorhabditis becei, assembly GCA_900536315.3. NCBI lineage: Eukaryota > Metazoa > Nematoda > Chromadorea > Rhabditida > Rhabditidae > Caenorhabditis > Caenorhabditis becei. Next base: position 935,646 of record LR539394.1, read on the forward strand.
AAATAGAGCTCTCAGACATTCCAATCTTTTTCTTTCCGATTCCTCGTATGGGTTTCTTCACAAACATGTTTCCACTGGAGTGTTTGAACCTGTTCATTCCAACACAAAAACAGAACTCCAGTGTGCAGTCGTGAACGTTTCAACTTACCTTCGGTCATGACCAGAGGTCAGCTTTCCGGTCAACTAGACACCATCCGGAGAAGAATATCAAATCAAAGCAACTATGACGCTTCCGGGACATTTTGCAGCCAGACGTTTCACAACCTCTACATCGTGCGTGTTTTATTTCCGGGTTTTTGTGCGAGATCTATGCGAATTCATGCACAAAATGCGGAGAAACGCTTCTCAGCATGATTCGTAGCATTCTTGACAACTTCTTTTCAGATATGTTCAGTTATCTAACTTCTTTTTCAGAAGCAAGTCCCATTGTCCCGGAAAACCCAGCGGAATTCACCACGAAGCATACACAAGCAGATGGACCATCTGTCCGCGCGGGCACCACTCATTAGACATCGTGTGCTCTCTGACGGTATCGATTTTTGCAAAATGTCCTTCAATAGAAAGCTTTCGTATTCAAGTCTGGAAGCAATAGTCATTCGTCTCACGTTTGGGAAAAGGTAAGTCAATCAAAGTTTATATGAGAATTTAACTCATATTTGGCAGATTGCCACTGGCACTCGGCAATCGATTGATCCGAGTGATCCACAAAAAACACCTATTTCGGTTCTGCGTGAGCTATTTGAGGTTCGACGAAGATCACAGTAACTACGTATGGAAACGTCAAAACGGAAAGGCACTAACCCGTGAAGGTCTTATCCGTGTGGATACTCTCGATTATCTGTTCAAATACAATAGGGACACAGATCAAATGGAAATGACTTGTCTTTTCGGAAAACAAGAAAAGTATACATTCTCTAGGCATGGAGCGACGTACTGGTTCCTACATAAATTCTCGCTGTTTTCAACGCCTGCAGTCAAGAAGTTGGAGCTAATTGTGAGTTGTAGAACCTTGCGGCCCGGTGGATTACTGTATTACACAGAACTGCAAAGGAATGTACCACACTTTGGAAAACAAGAAGATCGAATCGTTGCGTGTGAAGCATCACGGGGTTCATATGAACACAGCGCCATTTGTTCGAGGTTTCCCGAAAGGTCACAGTCTGAAAAATCTGAAACTGGAGAATGTTGACATCGAGTATCTCGCAGATCCGAATGTATTTATCAAATTGTGATAAGATAATCAGAATAATCAGAAGATTTAAGATTTGGCGTTCGAAGCGTGTGATAGTGAGAACTAGTTTGAAGATGTTTGACGATGAAGTGAAAGAAAAGGAAAAGATGGAGAGGTATTGTGAAATAGTTG